>CM076583.1:701152042-701571977 GCA_034641835.2 Pinus albicaulis | reverse complement strand
AACTAAAAATTGAGCTGCTTATGTTATTTGTGCAAGTATTTGCACATGTACAAATTATTTTGGTACAAGCACATGCTCTAGTATCAACTGAAAGTAGCTTTTCTATACATGTGCATTGATGAAAAATGTTATATGTATTGGATATATATATATGTGTGTGTGTGTGTGTGTGTGTGTGTGTGTGTGTGTGTGTTCTAGAATGAAATTAATTGTTCTAGTTTTACTATGTGCATTGATGAAAATTATTTACGTACTCAATATATATGTTCTAGAATGCAATTAACTGGAACTAGTTTTTCTATGTGCATTGATGAAAAAATAGTTGGATTTTCTGGTAAAAAGTATGGACACAATGTAAATAAATCATCTGCATTATATTTTTGTACGAAAATTCCTTTCAAACAAGAGACTCGGAGCACTTCTCCGACTTTTGGTGGGATTTGACCCACATCTCTATTCCTGATTGAAAATCTAGTACAAAATTTGTTTGTCCAATGGTCGGATATGTTCAATGTGCATTGATTAAAAATGTTACTTGTATTGGATATATATGTTCTAGAATGCAATTAATTGTTCCAAGTAGTTTTTCTATGTGCATTTATGAAAAACTAGTTGGATTTTCTGGTAAAAAGTTTCCACAATGTAATTAAATCAACAAGGCTACCTATTTGAGTGCATTAAGAACATTGACCCAAATTCAAAAAACATATATATGTACTAGACTTATATTTCCAATCAAAATTAAAGGGTTAATTTGTACATATATCTACTTTTTTAAACTCTTTTTTCAATTAGAGCTCAATTGATACATGGTTAGTTGCATTGAAAAGATATGTTCTTCCTATTGGAAATTTTTTCATTCAAACAAGACTACATGTAGCGATCAAAAGAAATCTTAAGATTCCAAATGTACTTCAACCATCCAAAAGGGATTTGTGCAACATTACTTGACATTCCATGCCAATTATAGTGAACAACTATCCAATATAAACATTTAACATTATATACCACATGTGGAAAATGTAGATTGAAACCATCCAAAACTTTAAAATTTTAAAAACTTTTGATAATATATCGTGCAACATTAAAACATTAAACATTTAAAACATTAAATATCACATGTGAAATGTAGATTGAAACCATTCAAACTTGAGTTTTAAAAACTTTTTGATTATATATATCGTGCAACGTTACTTCACATGCCATGCCAATTATAGTTCAACTAGATCCAATAGAAACATTTAACATTATATACCACAAGTGCCAAATGTAGATTTAAACCATCCAAAACTTAAGTTTTAAAAACCTTTTGATTATATATCGTGCAACATTAAAACATTAAACATTTAAAGTTCATTAAATATCACATGCGAAATGTAGATTGAAACCATCCAAAACTTTTAAATTTTAATTTAACAAAAAATTATAGATCACAACATTACTTCACATGCCAAATGTACTCCAAGCATCCAAAACTTAAAATTTAAAAACAAAACAAATTATAACACATGTCATTACATAACATGCCAAATGTAGTTCAGATGACAACATTAATTTATAGATGACAACATTACTTCACATTCACATGCCAAAAGTACTAAAACCATCCAAAAATTAAATAAAATAAATTATATTAACAATGTAATAAAATATGTCCAAAAATTGTAGATCTCACAAGTATCAAACTGTATCAAGTTTAACAAATTTTAAGACCATCTAAATCTTGAAATTGTTGGGGTCATTGATTGATTTAGGTGATTGGCAAGCCAAATGGCAGTGTAACATCAGAAGCAAGCTTTGGAGCCAGGACCTAGCTGTGGACTCAAGAGGGTCTCTCTCTATTATATGTAAGATATCGGTGTATTTATTATGGTGTTACGATATTAGGCTAGTTATGAAGTAAGTTTTGACTTTGGTTTTCGTGTGAGGATATTGAAAGCGATCAAAAAAATGTAAGATAAGGTAAAGAATCTTCGAGATCGATTTGGGGTACATATGGGGTCAAAAGGTCAAGAAAGCTATTAGATGACGATACAAGGCTGTTGAAGGGCCGATTTGATTCAAGGTAGAAAGGATCTTTGGGGAAAATGGAGTAAATGGACATCAAGTTTGTGAAAGACGAAGGATTTCAAGCATAAATAGTTTGATAGCAGACATAAACATGGTAGGGAAAACCATTAATCATGCAAAATGTAACTATAAACTAATCAATACATAGAAACAAACATTCAAGCCATGCATAAAAGTATAAGACCCTCTAACTTTGGGAAATGGCTATCAGACTTTGGGGAAAACACATAAGACAGACTAACAACTCAAAACATTATTTCGGAACACCTAAACACAGTACTTCAAGTTATTAGGCACTTTGAATAACAAGATTCGCATAGTTTTAGGCAAAGAGCTAGATCGGAACTAGCCCTCCTTGGTTCAACAAGATGATAATCTAATCAGTCAAAGAGATAGTTTCATGGATGGGACTATGGACAGTCATAGGTAAGCAAGGCACACCATAAATCCTACTTAACATGCATAGAACTATGAATGAAACTAGCAACAATATCCTCAAGTTGTTAAAGAGCAGTTAAGAATTCTTTAATGCAACTAAGGAAGAAGAAAACAAAGAGGCTATGAAGAAACAGGAAATTTGAGGTGCCTCCATGGGCATATCTCAAAATTTATTCTCTCTTGATCTATAGCAAGCAAGAAACATGTATCATGAATGAATAGCTTAGAAGATAACAACAAAGCAAGAGACACTATACCATTCTACGAAGTCATGGAATCCATCAACAATCCTTCTTCATTCATCCAAGAACATTCGAGAGTCAATCCATAAGCATAACACAAGTATTTCCTTCAAAGCTCATATGACCAATATATTGCTTATCTTCTCAAGTTCAGCCTCCTATTACAATGAATCCTCTTGGAATATATAGGCCAAGAAGGAGGAAAACCAACCAAGGCAACTAGCTAGCCATTGGTTCAATATAAATATCTAAAATTGTCCTTGAGGCTTTGCAAAGCCCAAGGCACAAAATATCTCATAAAATATCTAAAAAGTGCTAAAAAAGGAAAAATTATTGACTTTACATCTTTTTCCATGTGCAAAAATAGCTAAACGCACATTTGGAAAAAGCAGATTTTAGAAGTTCAAAAATTACAAAAATACTTCAAATTTTCATCAGCAAAAGGTCCCCTGACTTGCCGGAAACATTGGCAACCTTCCTGATGTCGAAACGAGGCTCATGATAGCTCGTTGGAGATCTATGAGTGTCTACTTTCCGGCACAATTGAAATTTCTTCAATCTGATGCCCAGAAGTCTTCCAAATCTGCACCTGTGTGTAAAAAGCCAGAAAATAACAGTTTGCTGATAGACCGGGCAGAGTGTGCAAAATGTGAGCCTTTTTCATTGTTTTGAAGGGGAAAATGATCTCCAAATTCTCTAAAAATCACTGAGGACATGCTCATGAAATTAAGGCATCCGATGGTACCATTCTCCTCCCTTGATGAATCCTCAAAATGAAATGGAGAATTTATGAGTTTTTGATCAAAAACTCAAAAATGCCAAAAAACCCAAAGTTGTCAAAATGGGCCCAAAATTGGCATGCATGGCCCTCAAGGGTCCTTGGAAACATGCTCCGAAGCTGAAGCCAAAATGTCAAGTTTAAATTTGTCTTTCTTCCTTTTCTTCTTGAAACTGCTGTCCTTGATCATCATCCTTATGCTACTGCTCAAACTGCTGAGTTGCTGCTGTTCAACACTCTCCTCCTCTGGTTCCTGTTGCTGCTCATATTCACCACTGTCATGTTGCTTCCCCTTATCTTCAGTTTGCTATTTCTGAAGCATTTCCTTTCTTCTTCTGTATGCCACTTAACAAATAAACTCAATAAAAACATAGTCAGTAAAGAAATACAGTCTAAGTGACCCTTTCTGTGTTTTGTAGTAGGGGTACCCTGCTTTTGATGTTTTGAGGACACATCATATCCTAGTACTTTAGCCAAAAGAAAAACTACAACCTTCTTATTTAAAAACACTGCTCCCCTCTGGTGTAAGCCACTCCACCAGTGGATTTAATAACATAAACACAGTAAAAAAGGCAATACACAGTCCAAGGTTTACTGTGTAATAGGGGAAAAAGTTTATTTTTCTTTTGATGTGGTCATAGGGAGTTCTGTAGCATTTCAACAGTAATAACATCCTCTTCAAAAGACTGCTCACCTCATACTTTACATCTTTTTACACCCAGATTTTGACAGTACCTCCAAATGGCGAGTTATAGCTTTAAACACTAATTTTTCCTTATGGAACCAAAGAGAAACACTGTCTTTGCCTTCTACCTTTTGAAGAAAAACATTTTGAACTGAGAAAACACTTAATAATAGATACTGTTGTCTGGAACTAGGCTCACTATTTTCATTTTCCAAACTCTGTTTTCTTGCTCTGAAACAGTGCCTTTACCTTTTAATATTTCTTTGAGGGCAGCTTCTGGGATATTTTGAACACCAACAGGATCCCATCATTCTTATTGCTTCACTTCTAGTAATAAAATCCACAGCCAGTCTCGAATTTGAAAAACATACCTCTCTTTAAACAACTCAAAGATGTGATTTTGTATCATAGGATTTCATTTCTCTAACCTATCCTAGCAGTTTAGATAGGAGCAAATAGGTATATAGAAAGCCTTTACAAATGGTTGGCAAACCTCATAGACACGTGTGAGTGGCTTTGAAATAACTTTGGAAGTGTTTAAACGTTTTGGCATGTGCGCGGCGCGCTTGTGTGAAAGAGCGTCGCGCGAGAGTTGGTGTCGGGCCGACAGGACCAACACGCACAGGCGTGCCGCGCGCCACTACAGGCGCACTGCACCGTAGTTATAACCCTTTATAAAACTTGTTCCAGGCGCGTCGCGCAGGCTTAAAACCTCCAGAACTCAGTTTTTTCGATCATAATTTCTCTCTCTGGTTCTGTAGACGGTAAAAGGAGTTTTGATGTTGTTTCAAGAAATTTTAAGAGCGCTTGCAGCGGTCTTCTTTCTCCTTTAAACGCGGAGAAAACAACTTCCTTTGAAATGAATTTCGTGAGATTTCATAGGACCTCCTTTTCAAACCACTGTATGTTTGAAAGGTATCTTCTGCTATTTTAGATTCCTTATGTGATATTGTCCACATAGAAGCACCATTTTAACTAATGCTAATGGTTCATGGACCACTTTTTACCACTGCTAACACCTTTGGTGACATCTTAAACCTGGAAAAACCACTCAAGATCTGTCAAAGAGCATTGAAAACTGCTTTGTCATTTTTGCAAAGAGATGGCCTGTTTTATTCAACTTGGTTGACAGCTTCTTCTTTCAGGTGTTTCATCAGTTCTTCTTATGATTGTAAGTGCCATAATTTAGTTGTGTCCATTCATGCTACCTTTCTCTGTTTATTTAAAAGGAACTCTGTCAGACTTCTTGGAATGCAACAGAGAGGTGTTGCTTGACCCCTTCTTATAAGGAAACTGCCCCTTATTGTAACAGTGGCAATGGTTGTGATCTTCTCCAAGGGCCAACTCTATTCACAGTATTTGAAAAATGACTTTTTGTCACTGCTAACCCTTCCATTTTCCTTTTCAAAATGTGACATTTTCTCAACAATATACCAATCGAGCACCTTTGCCACTTTGCAAGGAGGTTCCTTCTCCCTTTCATAACCTAAGCTGACATCTTTGTCCCTGATTCTTTGGAGGAAATGATGCTTTGTGAAAACTGATGTACTGTTAGGTGTCTTTGAGTTTTCTTCTTTGACTATGGGTGGAAGAAAAAACATGAGATGATACACCAGAGTTAGAAAGTGAACAAGGAGAGCTACCCTTTTTTTTTCTGTGAAGGAGGTCTTCACTATCTCATTGCAGGGCTCTTTGATGAGGGAGAAACTGAACTGTCACCCACTTGCCTTTGTCAACTTATGATAAGTCATTTGAAAGATATCCTTTGTGAGTAGGGAGATTAGTATTCTTTGAAAAAAAACTATCATTCCTTTTGTCCTGTGCAATGACCTTTGCTTTCCTTCTTTGTTCTTACATGTTTGCTCTATTTCATCTGTCCCAATTGTGTTTACAATTTGTTTGTCAGTCAGTGAGAACTCTAGAATCAAGTACTGCTCTGGCCCTCTACTTGTAAATGAAGGAGGCCCTTCACTTGGCAAAGTATCTGGATATTGTTTGATAAACCTGCTTGACAAGGGTTCTTCCTGTGTATGATGGCAAGCGAACAAACTTGAAAACATTAATTATTTTACCTCTGTTAAGTCAAACTTTGGCCATCGCCCTCTGCTTATAGATGAAGGAGGCGCCTTAACCATGACCTATCAACAGCCTCTTGACAGTGTTGCTTTTTCTTCTGCTATCCTTTCAGGCTGAATGAGGCTGCAAGAGTTTGATGAGTAACTCCTTGCCCTGTAGATGTATCTCAGGCTCATGTTCACATTGAGAAGCAGCTGTTCTTCTAAATGTAGATTCAATAATTTTCTCCTGAGCTAATTACATGTTTCCTGTCTTTGTAAAATCCATAAAACACTGTAAAACACCTAAAATCATCTTGAGACGGTGGTCTATGCATTGTTGAGACTTAGGGGTGTGTAAGTGGCGCGACTTAGGGCTGTGATCAATTTCATTTGTAGAGTGGGAGGTCTGTCATGATTGGTCTATAGCAGATGGAGGTTTTTGGCCTTTTGATGGTGGCCAAGGGTAAAATGCCTTAAAGCGCCACTTCCTAACTTAAGGGAGGCTTTTGAAACAGACTTGGATTGTCCTTTTTTAGAGCTGATGGGAAGACTAGTATGGCTGAGGCTAGGTAGGATTCGATAATGAGGTTTCATCTCGTCATGGGCGAACTGAAAGGTAAGAAGGAAAAAAAAGTTTTCATGGGGGTTTTCTAGATGAAAATTTGACATATGGAGATCAGCTTCTAGAAAACTCAGTTAGGAATTTTAGTCATCAACAACAGGTGGAAAATACTGATGACTAACAGTGGCTCCATTTGGGGAGGGTAGCTCCTTTTCAGGAGGTGTCCAGAATTCAGATCTTTGGCTTATGAAGACCAGTGCCTTACCCATTGGTGCAAAATTTCACCCTTCTTTGATGCCATTTCTGAAAAGTGACAGCATGGTTAACATTAATGATTTTTCTACCTACCCCACTATCTTTCCTAACATTTTTTCTTCTCTTTGGCGCATTTGAACTAGCATGCTTTTGACAATGTATATTTTTCTTTTTGCAAAATGAACCTATCTATTTCTACTCTTATATCTGTCGGGAGTTCAGATTAAACTGATGAACTCCTTCATTACTCTACCTAAACTAGATCAACTATCAAGATTAAACTGTATGACAGGATTTTGTTCTCTAATCCAAAACATGAAATTCAAAATGATCAAATCAGGGTTAAGCTGTCTGATTTGTCATGTATTTGCGGCATAAAAGACAGGCTGCACACAAATATTATTCTTCATAAAGGAAATGTAGAAAAGCGGGGCTAAGATGTACAATGTGTTTTTCATCCCTCGCTTCTCTCTTTGGTTCTGTTTTGGGCATGTGGAACCAAAATCTCTCCCTAATCTATACTCTGTGATGAGTCAATCTTACACAATGTTGACTATCTCTTGCACTCACTAACTTATTAGAAAATAAATTTAAACATGCTCAGCTATGATTAGGCTAGATAGCTAAACAAGACATTGAAGTACTAGTAGCGGCATTTAGACTAGCTTGCTTTCCGAAAGACTATTTTTTGGAACATGGGGCTTTACCATTGTTTTTAGAAACCGCCCTCTTTTCTACTGTTTACTGTTTTTGTATTTTCTGCTTTTTTACCTTTCTTCAAAAAATCTAAAACTGAAAAGATGCTCACAAGGTTGAGCTTATTTTCTACTACTGTTTACTTATCCTAATCTAAACTGTACACAACATACACATTTGGTGAACTCTTCTTTCCAATGCAACCAGTCAAGTAGATGCTCACATGGGTCATTCTGGTTTAGTTCTTTCATGAAGCTGAAGTACTGAAAAGGCCACTCCCACTTGGTTTGTTTCTGGACAGTAGTGCTTAAGTTTTTTCTTATTCTTGGAAGCAACTTGTTCATGATAGAACCTACTACTCCTTCAGCTTTCTTAAGGAAAACAATAAATATATCTTGGAATAAAACCTGATCTAGAGGTTTTGAGATATAGGATTCATTCAAGACTACTCTTTCAGACTTCTCAAGGAAAACAGCAAATGGATCTTGGAATAATACCTGATCTAGAGGATCTGATATATAGGCTTCATTCAGGACTACTCTTTCTTCCACTTGGCTATATTTGGGATCCCCCATGTAAAGAAATTCTTCCTCTTTCTCATGATCACTTGAAATGACAGGTTCATCATATATTGCAGTGTAGTTTTCATTCCAAGCTGATGTGTTCTGATTAAGTGGACTGAAAACTGTGTGGAGGTTATCAGTTTGGTGAGCAGGGATACACTTTGACAGTAAATTATCTTGAAAGGACAGTGTGACAACTCTCATGTGTTTGTCAACCTCTCCTTCTTCATCTGCAATTTGTAACTCAATGGAACTTGGTGGCTGCAAATTTGGAGTTAATGAATATTCCATGTCCAAAATGATTTCTTCAACCATTTCAGGAAAAGGCTTCTCATTTACAACATGCTCAAGAATTTCACCATCTTCCTCAACCTCATCATCGAAGCTAAAAAACTGTTGATTTCCAATTATGTGACTGTTATCTCTGATGGACTGAAGTGAAGTGGAGCAAAGAGTCCAAGACTCTTCACTTACTTCTAAACTCTCAATGCTCTCCTCATCAGTGTCACAGATGACCTGTAATGGCTGCTCACTTTTCTCAAGTTTGTGAAACTGAGCTTCCTCCCAAAAATCAAAAGCTGAGTGTTCTGCAAAGTTAGTTTCTGTTTGGAAATCACAATCATCAACATATTGATCAAACCTTGGAGAATCATTAACATAAGAAATGTCATCAACTATGCACATTGGACTATCAGATTGCTTTTCTTCAAATTGATCTACACATCTATTTTCTGATTTATGACATGCAAGATTAACAGGAGAAAGATCAGAAAATTTTTGGTTATATGAAGTTTCAGAGGTTGTTTGTATGTTTATAAGTTGATCTATTTCCTCTTCAGTTAGAAAGGGAGGCATTTTCATTTCTCTAAAATAATCTTCTTTCTCTTGGGAAATCTGATTTGAAGGATGAATGTCTTTTTGGGCTTCACCTATGAGAGATGATGAATCATCACTTATGCCCTTAGAGAGATCTTGTGGGTTTTCTTTCATTTCTTGCTTGTTTTCATCTTCAACCACTTCTTTGTGCTGTTGGGCATAGTTAGCATGTAATTCATGAGTTTTTTCTGACAGATTTTCAGGAGGCCAATTTGCCTTTATGAACTCAAATGACTCCCAGCATAAAGGTAGAGATCCTACAGGTTTTGATTTATCTTCTATTTCAGAATATGTGATTTCAAAATAGCTGATAGCTTCTTTAGAGCATTCCTCTATGTTTTTATTTGCAACTTTCCCATTAGGCACATTTTGTTTATAACTCTTGTCTTGTAACAGTCGAGTGTGTTTATTCTGAGGAAGAAGTGTAGGTTGGTTTGAATAAGCAGTGTTAACCTTGACTTTCTGTTTCTCTCTTTTCCTAAGTAGATGTTCTAGCTTTCCAAGCATACATTCCAATTTTTTCAACTTTTCCTCTGAAGATACTAGTCTCTCTTGATTTGCTTTGTCTTTCTTTATGGTTCTTAGCTGTGCCTCCCTATTTCGTATGTTCAATTCTACGTCAACTACTATCCTTTTCATTTCTTCTAGGGTCAGAGGATCTTTGTTTTTTATCTGGAAAACCATCTCTGGGTCAAAAGAGTTTGGGTAATGTAAGAGAACACATCCGAGGGGTGGCTTTAGGTTAGCAGGCATTGCATGGTATACTTTATTGAACCTGGCTGAAAAGTTTTGTATTGTTTCCCCTGGTTGTCTTTTTAACTAATTGTAATCCTTTATTATGAGAACTTTATTACCCACGACCAACCACCTATCTAGGAAGATTTGAGCGAACTGATGAAAATTGGTAATGCTTGCAGCGGGAAGGTCTTGAAACCAACTCTTAATTTTTCCTTGTAATGATAAGGCAAACATTCTAATACGCACCTCATCTTCTTCTATGTCATAAAGGTCAAGTAAATCCTCAATTTTTCGGGCATGCTCTTCAGCGGTGATTTTGGAGCTTTCTCCATCAAACCTGGGTAATTTATTTTGAAGATTTGCAGGAAGGGCTTGTAAGATGGGAGGTAAAACCAGAGGCTTGTATCTTTCTAGGACCTTTGTGGATATAGGTAGTGTAAAAAGAGGTTCGTGACTATTTGAGGTTTCAGCCAGAGTGGGAAAGGTAGCATGAGGCTCATGTTTTGCTAGGTTTTCCATAGGTGAATCTGGGGTAAGCATAGGTGTACAAGCCTACTCATGGTTTGAGATCTTTCCAATGATCAATGTAGATCTCATCGGTGTATTCCTGATCAGGCTCAAAGTAGGATAGAACATAGTTACAGATAAAGACAATAATTTCTTGAATCCAACTAAGGCCTAAGTGCTTTTTCTTTCTAGGATGACCAGTCATGTTTTAGGTTCTTCCTCCAGTGGAGTCTTTAGGTCTATTGGGAGTTGTGGAGTCGCTAGGTGGAACTTGGTTGTTTTTGTAGAGATGTAGCTATGGTCCACCACCAGTAAATAATCTGGAAATTTTTTTAAGGTTTTTCTGAGTTTTATGTGCAGCCTATGGTT
Organism: Pinus albicaulis; assembly: GCA_034641835.2. NCBI lineage: Eukaryota > Viridiplantae > Streptophyta > Pinopsida > Pinales > Pinaceae > Pinus > Pinus albicaulis. The sequence goes on along the minus strand of CM076583.1, from coordinate 701,561,141 downwards.
TATTAAAGTATTCTAAACCTGTTTCATCACTTTGCTAGGGTGGTGATATCAAAAAGAGTTTACTCTAAATGATCTCATGGACTGCTTGCTTGTTTAAATATCTAAAGGACTAAAGAGTCTATAAGAGTTTGCTAGATTTTCATGTACTCAGTGTCCCACCATCTCCCGCTATGTTAGTGAGCGATGGGATAGGTTGATCGGATAGTAACCTAGAGTTCGGTAAAAATAGTAAGGCCTACTGGAGGCTAGTGGAGTCGCCAGGTGGAACTTGGTTGTTTTGAGATATGTGTGTATGGTCCACCACCAATATTGACAAAAACCAATCTAAGGGAGTGTTTTGGGGTTTTTTGAGTTTTATGTGCCTACGAGGTTTGGAAAAGTTTCCTATAACTGACTCATCATTTTGCTAAGATGGTGAACAAGCTAGCTTCTACTCTTCAAACAACACTTCAGTTTTCTAAGTTTGATTGAGACTTCGAGAATTCTAAGGTGTACTTAGATTGTCACTAACTCGGAAGGTCCCACCGTGATCGTTACTATGTCAGTGAGTGGTGGGATAAGTCAATCAGATTAGGGAAACTAAGTTTGTTTATCACTCAGGGTCCCACCGTGATGGCCATTATGTTAGGGTCTCGTGATTTGGCTGATTGGCAAGCCAAATGACAGTGTAACATCAAAACAAGCTTTGGAGCCCAAGGACCTAGCCTTCCTGAACTCAGAGAGGGCTCTCTCTATTATATGTAAAAGATATCAGTGTGTTCGCTTATGGTGTTCTGGTATTAGGCTAGCTATGAAGTAAGTTTTGGTTTTTTTGGTTTTTAGGTTGTGAGGGATGAAACTGATCGAAAATGTAAGATAGGTAAAAATATGTCAAATCAACTGGGCTATGGGGTCAAAAAGGTCAAGGAAGCTATCAGATGATGATACAAGGCTGTTGTAGGGCCGATTTGATTCAAGGTAGAAATGATCTTTGGGCAAAATGGAGTAAATGGACATCAAGTTTGTGAACAACAAAGAGTTTCAAGCATCACTGGTTCAATAGATAACATAAACATGGTAGGGAAAACCATTAATCATGCAAAATGTAACTATAAACTAATCAATACATAGAAACAAACATTCAAACCATGCATAGAAGTATAAGACCCTCTAACTTTGGGAAATGGCTATCAGACTTTGGGGAAAACACATAAGACGGACTAAAAACTTTAAAACACTATGCCGGAATGCCTAAACACAGCACTTCAAGTTATTGGGCACTTTGAACAACCAGATTCGCATAATTTAGGCAAAGGGCTAGATCGGAACTAGGCCTCCTTGGCTCAACAAGATGATAATCTAATCAGTCAAAGAGATAGTTTCATAGATGGGACTATGGACAGTCATAGGTAAGCAGGGCACACCATACATCCTACTTAACATGCATAGAACTATGAATGAAACTAGCAACAATATCCTCAAGTTGTTAAATAGTAGTTGAGAATTCTTTAATGCAACTAAGGAAGAAGAAAACATAAAAGCTATGAAGATTCAGGAAATTTGAGGTGCCTCCATGGGCATATCTAAAATTTATTCTCTACTGATCTATAGCAAGCAAGAAACATGTATCATGAATGAAAACTAGAAGACAAAAACAAAGCAAGAGACATTATACCATTCTACCAAGTCATGGAATCCATCAACAATCCTTCTTCATTCATCCAAGAACATCCGAGAGTCAATCCATAAGCATAACACAAGTATTTCCTTCAAAGCTCATATGACCAATATATTGCTTCTCTTCTCAAATTCAGCCTCCTATTACAATGAATCCTCTTGGAATATATAGGCCAAGAAGGAGGAAAACCAACCAAGGCAACTAGCTAGCCATTGGTTCAAAATAAATATATAAACTTGTCCTTGAGGCTTTGCAAAGCCCAAGGCACAAAATATCTCATTAAATATCTAAAAATTGCTAAAAAGGGAAAAATAATTGACTTTGCATTTTTTTCCATGTGCAAAAATAGCTAAACGCACATTTGGAAAAAGCAGATTTTAGAGGTTCAAAAATTACAAAAATACTTCAAATTTTCATCAGCAAAAGGTCCCCTGACTTGCCGGAAACATTTGGCAGCCTTGCTGATTTCGAAACAAGGCTCATGATAGCTCGTTGGAGAGCTCTGAGTGTCTAATTTCCAGTGCAACTAAAATTTCTTCAATCTGATGCCCAGAAGTCTTCCAAATCTGCACCTGTGTGTAAAAAGCTAGAAAATAACAGTTTGCTGATAGACCGGGCAGAGTGTGCAAAATGCGAGCCTTTTTTGTTGTTTTGAAGGGGAAAATGATCTCCAAATGCTCTGAAAATCGCTGAGGACATGCTCATGAGATTATGGCATCTGATGGTACCATTCTCCTCCCTTGATGAATCCTCAAAATGAAATGGAGAATTTATGAGTTTTTGATCAAAAACTCAAAAATGCCAAAAAACCCAAAGTTGTCAAAATGGGCCCAAAATTGGCATGCATGGCCCTCAAGGGTCCTTGGCAACATGCTCCGAAGCTGAAGCCAAAATGTCAAGTTTAAATGTGTCTTTCTTCCTTTTCTTCTTGAAACTGTTGTCCTTGATCATCATCCTTATGCTACTGCTCAAACTGTTGAGTTGTTGCTGTTCAGCACTCTCCTCCTCTGGTTCCTGTTGCTGCTCATATTCACCACTGTCATGCTGCTGCCCCTTATCTTCAATTTTCTGTTTCTGAAGCATTTCCTTTCTTCTTCTGTATGCCACTTAACAAATAAACTCAATAAAAACACAGTCAGTAAAGAAATACAGTCTAAGTGACCCTTTCTGTGTTTTGTACTAGGGGTACCCTGCTTTTGATGTTTTGAGGACACAGCATAACCTAGTACTTTAGCCAAAAGCAAAACTACAACCTTCTTATTTCAAAACACTACTCCCCTCTGGTGTAAGCCACTCCACCAGTGGATTTAATAACATAAACACAGTAAAAAAGGCAATACACAGTCCAAGGTTTACTGTGTAATAGGGGACAGAGTTTATTTTTCTTTTGATGTGGTCATAGGGAGTTCTGTAGCATTTCAACAGTAATAACATCCTCTTCAAAAGACTGCTCACCTCATACTTTACAGCTTTTTATACCCAGATTTTGACAGTACCTCCAAATGGCGAGTTATAGCTTTAAACACTAATTTTGCCTTATGGAACCAAAGAGAAACACTGTCTTTGCCCTTTTACTACATTAAGGAAAACATTTTGAAAATGAGAAAACACCTAATAAAAATCACTGCTATCATAGAAATAGGCCCATTGTTTTCATTTTCCAAACTTTGTGTTTCTGCTTCTGAGCAATGCCTCTACCTTTCATCACTGTTATGGCTTTGTTAATCATTTTTATGCTGCTCTTCTGTTTTTGGCTGCCATAATGTTCCATTTAAAACATTGTTTGATCAATGTAAATTTGTCCCAAACTGTGCAACATGTTTGCTTTGGTATTATGCCTCTGCTCCTAGGTAAATACTGCTCTTTTTCCTTGTATGTCCCTCAACAATAAACTTTAAGAACAAAAACATAGCTAATCAAGATACATAATAAAGCACTGTTTCCCTTTGATATGCCTTTCCAACCAGTATGTTCAACACCATTTCATAGTGAAAAAAAGTGTATACATAGTTATAAGCCACTGTTTATAGGACAAAGTGAAAAAGTTTGAGATGCTTCTGTGGTGGTACAAAAGGTCTTGCAGCAATCAAACAATGAGGGTTCTTCTCTAAACAGAACTCTATTCCTTTGGCATGCCTTTCAACTAACATATCTCAACATTATCAACACAGTCAAATTTACTGTTCATAAGATAGGAAAAAAGGGCTTATGTTGTTTTTATGATGTAATAGCAAAGCCCTGTAGCATTCAATAGTAAAACTCCCCTTTAACAAAAAAAAACTGCCTTCTCTCTACCCCACTGGCTCTTCTTTATGGAATGAAAGGTTAAACATTGTTTTGCCTTGTTAACATAGAGGAAGCCTTTGAAAAGGAAAAAACATTTATGGAATGCTTACTGCTATTTGAAATCAGGTATATTTCTTTCACTTTACAACCCTTAACCTCCCTTTCCAAAACTGTTCCACCTTTCAACTGGTTTTGAGGGCAGTCACTCGGTTTTTATACCAAGAAAAACGCACCAATTCTAATATGCAGACCTTAGGCTAATAGCAACATAGTAATTCTGAGTTTTTAACACAAAACACACCTCCCTTAACAAACTCAATGCTGTGATTTAGACTTATGGATTTCAACCCCTTTTTCACCACTCAACAGCTTTGAAAGGAGCATGGAGGTGCATAAATACCTTGAATATCGATGGCAATATTTGCATTGAGGGTTTGAGTAGCTATGGAAAGAGTTTTTGAAGGTTTTTGGTGAGTTTTTTGACTGATGCTACAGGCGCGTCGAGCATCAGTTCATCCCTTTGGAAATTTTCGGCCTAAACGCGTCGCGCAGATTTCTGAACGTGTCGTGCAACTTTTCAGCCCATTTTGAAGGCCTTCCCGGTGTCGTAATTGGGCGCGAGATGGCTCGTTGGAAATTTGTGGAAGTCTACTTTCCAGAAAAGCTTGAATTTTTCCATTTGGAGTCCATTTTATTGTTCAAAAATTGATTTTCCCAACACTGGTGAAAACTGGTTAATCCTGGTGCAGAAATGCATCCAGCTGTTTGTAGGCCATTTTTGAATGCCTTCCCAGTGTCGGAATTGGGCGCGAGATGGCTCGTTGGAAAGATAGGGAAGTCTAATTTCCAAATATTGTTGATTTGTTTCATTTGTTGTCCATTTGGGTGTTCAAAAACTGACTGTCCCATCATTGGTCAAAAATGGTGAATGCTGGTGCAGAAAAACATAGCGTTGATTGCAGGCTACTTTTGGATGCCTTCCTGTTGTCCGAATTTGGCCCGAGATGGCTCGTCGGAAAGCCACAGAAGTATATTTTCCATAAAAACTTGAATTTTTTCATTTTCTGTCAATTTTGTTGTTCAAAATCGGACTGTCCCATCACTGGTCAAAATGATGAATCCTGGTGCAGAAATTCTCCTGTGACATCTGAACTTTTCACATTTCTCACAAACGATGATACCTGTGTAGAAAATGAATGAGGTTTTTCTTATTGAACCTATGAGGGACAAAAACCTCTCTAAATTTTGTAAATTGCATCTCCATTGTTTCAGAAACTCATTTTTAACCGAACTGCCCGGGCGCTCCTTAACCCTAATTTTACTGTGGCAGAGGTATCATGATTTAACAGCCATGCAAATTTTACTATCCCTTGGTATTTGCTGAGATGAGATATTTGAGTCTCTTTTTGAATGTGGGTACACTGCTTCGGTGGCATTCACTTAAAATCTTTCATCCCCTGTCTATACTCAAGGGCGCTTCTTCTAACACCTTTCCTCTGCTCAAAATATACCAGCAAGGTCATCTTTGACTTTGTTATAGGAGCAGACTTTCTTTGGAAAACCAAATGTACTTTTCCTTCTTGTCCAATGTGATGAGCTGTTTGGAGGCATTCTCTTATGAGAAGGAGGATGAGTGTCCTTTACTTTGTTTATGAAGGATGGCCTTTTTGACAAATGCTTGGCTTCCTTTTGATCATGATGGCAGAGTTTGTTTTGAGATCAAGACCCCTTTTTGCCATTTTGACTATCTGTTTTCACAACCTTTCTCCAATGACGATAAAACCTGTCAGTTTATAAGTTTACCTTTTACTTCAAAGGTAATGGAAATCTTGCATACCATATCTATAACTTACTGATTTACCCTTATTCAAATTGTAGCAGTAGAGTATCTTGATTTGTTTTCAAAGGGAAAGTGTCCACCTTTGTGACAATGGCTTACATACCTTGCTCTTAATGCTCCAGAGTTAATGATGCCCACTGTGAAACTGATTTTGATTAGAAGTGAAAAATTGCAGTTGCACTCACCTATGTTTATCATTCTCTGTCTAAAAAGGTGCCTTTCCTAACACCCCTCCCTTATTTCAGAATGCACTAATATGGTACCATTAACCTTCTATAAAGAACATGTTTATTTTTGTGTTAAAACCTTCTCCAGAAACAGAAAGTATAGAAAATTTCATTTTGCATGCTTATGAAACACTGAGTCTAGTTTCAATACCTTTCTTTGGAAGAGAAAAACTCAAAATTTCTTTGTCAACTTGTGCAAAGCGACCTGAAGGACATCTTTTTATGATTGGAGCAGACCAATACTTTGAAACATAATCACTATTATGTCCTTTCACCTGTGCAATGACTCATCTTATCACTACTGTTCAAAATTTATTTTGTTGGAGCTGTGCACTATATTTTATCAAAACCTTGTTAAGAGATAAGTTTGACCCATTGGATTGCAGTGGTACCCCTGCTTTCCATTTGGTCTCTCACCTTGCTTCTCTGATCAAACAGACCTTGAAATCAATTAATGCCCTGGCCATCTGCTTATGAATGAAGGAGGCCTTTTTCTCTTGGCAAAATATCTGTGCTTTGTCAACTTTCTATCCCAGCCACATGTAGGCTGCCTGATGAACATATTTTTCAGGGTTTTCTTACATATGATGGTAGGCAAACAATAGTGAAAACATTGATGCTTTTACCTCAGTCTTCAATCATCACTGTTCTCCAGAAAATCTGTTTCACTGTCTCACTGTTTATTAAAAAACTTTGATTACAGTCAGTTTGCAATTCTTCAAGTCAAACTTTGGCCATTTCCCTCTACTTGTGGATGAAGGGATGAAGGAGGTTTTAGTCATGACTTATCAATAGCCTTTTGACAGTGTTTCTTTTTCTTCTGCTATCCTTTTGGGACAAATGAGGTTGCAAGAGTTTGATGAGTAACTCTTTGCCCTGTAGATTCATCTGAGGCTTATGATCACATTGAGAAGCAGCTATCTTCTCATGTGGAGCCAAGAATTTTCCTCTGAGATGCTGACATGTTTCCTGTGCTTGTAAAATCCATGAACAGTGTAAAAAACCTAAAATCAGCTTGAGATTATGGTCTATGCATTGCTGAGACTTAGGGGCACATAAGTGGCGCGACTTAGGGCTGTGACTAACTTCATTTGCAAATTGGGAGGTCCTTTATGACTGGTCTAAAACAGATGGAGGTTTTTTGGCCCTTTGATGGTTGCCAAGGGTAAAATGCCTTAAAGCGCCACTTCCTAACTTAGGGGAGGTTTTGAAGCAGACTTGGATTGTCCTTTTAGAGCTGACAGGCAGACTTTGTAGGGCTAAAGCTAGATAGGATAGTGATAATGAGGTTTCACTTTGACATGGGCGGACTGAAAAGTAGGAGGGCGAAAAAAAGTTTTATGATGGTTTTCTAGATGACAAATTGACATATGGAGATCAGCTTCTAGAAAACTCAGCTATGGATTTAGTCATCACCAACAAGTGAAAAATACTGATGACTAACAGGATGTATCTTCGTTGTTTTGATGGCAGTACAGAGTCAGTTTCTCACCCTTGAACAAAGCACATATAATTATATATATTTCCTACATTTGGGATGGTTTTAGTTTTTTGACCTAGGTTCAGCCTTTACCATGTTTCACTTGTCAGTCCTCCCCCGGTTGGTTATCTCTTCCAATCACATGGAGAGTTTGTTCTGCCTCCTGCATAACAGACTTATACAGTGTCACTTTTTACTACCATGGTCATCACGAGTCGTGCTTTTGTTCAAGGGAATTTTAACCAGAGTCGGCCATTCTACGGTGTCTCTTGACTCATTATTCAGTCGGCCTTCGCGGTCTTGTCAGTATCTTGTTCTATCACATCAGATGCTCTGGTCTTCTGCTCGTGCTGGTTTGAGAAGGTCCCCATTGACTTCTTTCCGGCGGGTTTGTCTCTTATCGACTACGACACATTGCTCTGAGAGCAAACCTAGAGCCACACCTTGGCCCTATTTCCATCATTGATAGGTGACCTTGTGCTCAGCATTTGATCATCATTATGGGTCTTTGACTGAGTGGTTTCCCCTGTGTTCAACGTCAGCACACATTATCACACTTGGGATTCAGGCAAAGACTCTATTTCCATTCTCGACCCAGCGGTGGCTTTCTCGCTCTCGTGCCAAAATAGGTATGCCCCATTATTGGTTGGTTCAGAGGGTTTCTGTCGTGGCTAGCCTCATCTTGTGCATGCCGAAAACGTACTTAGGGTTGGTTACTTCACTTTTCTTCGTTTGATTCCTTCTAAATCTTGGCCTGCGGGTTACACTCGCACTAGACTGATGTGGGATGCCTTAATGCTTTCCTTCCAGTAGATCTTTTCCCATTGACTCTCACTCATTGCTCTGGGAATAAGGTCTAGACATTTTTGCAGAACCTTAGGGTTTGCGTCACGCGGCGTACTCTCTTCGCTATCGGCTGGGGATTCATTGCCTCCTGATTGGTAGATTCTCTCAAGTGTTCGACTTCAAATCATTCATTCGCACTTGTTAGATTGTACTGGGGCACCTTGATGCTCATTTTCATTATTGGTGGGTTGTCTCACGTTGGTTAACGGTATACATTATTGATCGGTAATCCAACGATTTCTCACATGGTCGAATTCAGCTCATTTATTCCCATTGTGTATAATTGTGCCATCGAGATCGGTGAAGACCTCGGGTTGCATCAGCATCTTTCGGTTCACTTTTGACAGTCCATTCAGTTTCTACCAGTGATACCGTTCACCCTTATATGTTGCAGTTCAGCACAGCAGCATCCTATATGTTGGCTCCCAAGTTGCGTGATTGTACCATGAGTTCCACCCCTTATGATTTGGTACTTGGAGATTCAGTTACTTATATGATCAGACATCTAGTTGCAGCATCATTGATCAGCTTTCTATATGTGATACTTGGACATTGATTCAGACTTACATTTCCGGGCCATGCTCAGATGATTCATTGTGTACTTTCAGTTCAGCTATACTTGTATACATGTTGGATCTATTCAGTACTTTCTATATGATGTATTTTTGACTGAGCATGGGTATGCCTGCCTCAGCATGAGTTGACTCTCTTTTTTCTTTCATTGGTTTTTGGCAGGCTGAAATCTGGTGAAGTCCTCTCTTGTCCTTGCGAAGTTCTTTCTATGTGCATAATACATTTCGGCCATCATGTACCCCTTCTGACCTCATATATTAGGGGGCATCTGTTATAGCATCATTTCTCACCTTCATATGATTCATGATTGTTTTTATGGCTTTGGGCACCCATTCCTACAGACTTGGACAAATTCACTAAAAAACAGTGTAAAAATCCCCATACGCGGTTATGCCCAGACTTTTCTGCATGTATACGTGAGTCCACATGCACTTTTCCGCGTATGACATTAAAATAATTAAAAAATATATAAAAATTCCCTATTTTCAGGCTGGGTTGATGGTTACTCTGGTAGTTCAACCACCCCAGCACGTGGCCAACTGTTTCCAACTGTTGAAACTACTTTGAGGGAGTATAAAAGCCCCTCATGTGTATGGCCTAAGGGAGAGAGAGAAATTATTGATATTATACTCTGTTGGTATTCCCTATCCAAGTTTGAATTCCCGTGCCTCCTGCACTTCCCAGTTCATTACAAGAAACCCTTGTTTCCTGGAGATGCTCATCTCTTTATATGTCATCTCGTATGCACCAGTTCGGAAGGAATCTTAGCGAGGCAAGGGTGGGATGGATCCGGACGACGGTCTGCTCGAAGATCGTGGAAGGATTCAGGTGATCTCTCCACTCGTTATTTCTGTACATGCTATTTATAATACAGAAGAACCATCTTGTTCCCGAAATATACGTGTTAGTGTCCACTTGCATATATGAGAATATTGTTATTTAAGCATTTATCATGGTTTATCTAATGTTTCATATGGATTTCACTAACATTTAGAGTAGATATATGCTGTACAACCAGTTTTTCGTGCTTGTTTCTTCTTGTCTTTCAGGTTAAGAAGGAAGGACGGTTGCTGGGGGTTTGGACCCCGCGGGATCTGCTTCAACCGTAGGACCTACGGGTAAGTTCCTCGATCTGCTCTATTTAGTTTTTCATGAACATGTATGGTTGTGTGAGTCCTTCTTGAGTAGATTGCCCTGCTCTGTGGAGGTTTAAACCCAACGAACCTCTAGGGTGATTTTCCCCGAAACATTGATGTTGCACAAGTTCCTCTTGGGGTCCTGAACAATTGTTCCTCCTTCAGATTGACAAGCCTTCCTCTCTATGAACTAGCATGAAGTTATGGACATGAGTGTGTAATCATTCTCATACCAATAATTACTAGTGTAGAGAGCATGCTTTCTTGGGAATTTCTTCAGCAATTAGCATATGTGTGTCTACAAGCTAGAGTCTACCCTTGAGACTGAAACATGAGATCAATTTATAGGGAAATGGAGGTAGTTTCAGTTCCATGAAGAGGGGGATGGATTCCTCTCATGAAGGTATTTGAGCTCCATAGACCAAGGCATAAGATCCATGAGTGGAGGGATAGAGCTCCATGAGTGGAGGGATAAAGCTCGAACAGATCATGCCTCTAGAAGCTTCCAGTTGGGAGAATATTCGTCCATATGGGCTTTTAGAACTTACTTTTCCTTTATTTGACTATTTACAGGGGTCCGTAGGTTTTATAAACAAAACGTGCAGGATGTGTCACAGGCTATAGAGAAAATATTTGCAGATCCGTAGGAAAGAGCTAGAAAAAGTGCAGAGATAGACTTTTGAGGGTTTTAATGAGCTTTTCTCCAATTCCAAGACTTGTTTTAGGGAAATTAGGGTTTTTTACCTCTAAGGGAGCACAATATAGGTAGTGATGAACCTATATAGATAGTCAAATTTCATGGTGACAAAATAGTGTGTAACAGATTGCCCCCTAAAGTGCGAAGTCTGAGGTAGTTCTAAAGAGTGAAGTGCTTTATCACTCTGAGTATTGTATTGCAAACACACCAGTTGAAATCCTATAAAAAAATTCAATGCAAACATATATATGTATATCATTGCTGAGGTAGGCATTGCAATAATCAAATCAAAACTAACTACATGTTCTGGTATAGAAATTATTTTAAAATTACATCAATAGTAAACATAGCATGGACACAGCCATCTGTCATAAGTAGTCTACTGTATCATGAATAATAAAACTCCTCACAGACTAGATGGTGGAAACTAGATCTAGGGTCTTGATTTCCACTTCCCGAACTAATATGATTCCATCCATTTTATTGATTATGTTGAAGTCAGACATGGTAGAAACCATTTGATTATCAGTCAATGATGTGAACTATTAATAAGTGTGAGAGAAACCACCAATAATGACAATGGCTCTCAAAGTACTCAGTACAATCCACGAAGTGTGAATGAATGATTTGCAGTCGAACACTTCATAGAATCATTCAATCGAAGGTCAATGATGCAACCTGTCGTCAAAGGCAAGAAACCTACCATTAGGGCATGCAGATCCCAAGGTAAGGATAGGATTCTAGATGAAATTTCTATATGATGAGTTTTCGTTGATAGAAAGCGCCCGTTGCAGGAAATCATATGACACAAAACCATTAGATCATGTTTTAAAGAAATTTTTAGCAAGGAATGACTCAAGGATGGTCAATGCGAATGGAGAAAAATGTTTGGAATGAATGGTTTATTTGAACTGTCTCTTGAACACATAACGACACTTCAAATGGTTTGGTAAAAATTGACCTAAAGCTAATACCAAGAAACTGGCTAAAGACTTTCAATGTGGTTTGATTAATTGTTAGACAAAGTATTTTCCCAACCCTGGTACAAGTGTGACAAAAAGTGTCATGTTCAAGAGTGGTATACTGCTTTTAATTTTTTTTTGTGAAAACTAGATTTAGTTTCTCTTTTCCCCCCACCATTTATGGCAAGTACCTCTTTATTTTTGACAAGCTTTAGGAAGATAACATTTTCTTGTTGTGTAAACTCATACTTCGGATGAGCCCAACTTAGTATTAAAATCAAACCCTAAGAAGGAGTGGTTCATTCCTATTTGTAATTGATAGGTCCTTTACTGTTAAATTTTAACGAGTCTAGTATAGGTGAAACTCGATGTTTTTCAATTTTAGGGAGTCAAAAGAAAAACATAAGAAAACTCTATGGTTGTACTTTTTCATAAATTTAGTCTCTCAAGCCTGAAAAAGGATAAAATAATGTAGGAGAGAACTCTATTGACCATGAGTATTCAACATATACCTTTTTCATAAATAGTCCATTTCAGTCCGTAAAAGGGGTAAACTTATACTAAAAGGACGACTGTTCATTTCCTTTAAAAAGTTCGAATAGTCAAGTACTCGGTGATATTTTCATGTTTAGAGAGTCTAAAAATGGCTTAAAAGAGAACTCCAGGGTTTCAATTTTTTGTAATTTTCAAGAGCCTGAAAAAGTGATAAAAGTATACTCAGTTGGCCGACTTTCAATTTAATTTACGAGCAGGAAAAGACAGAAAGAACTCGGTATTTTCATGTGTTTACGAGAATGAAATATAGCAAAATAATCTCGGGATTTTCATGAGTTTAATGAGTCTTGAGAATAATAACCGAAATGGACTCAAGATAAGTTTCATTTGTATACAATCTTGAAACAGAGAAAAACTATGCTTCAGATAGGTTTGTTTCATTTTTACACAAGCTCGAAACAAAGATAAAATTGTGCTTGAGATAGGTTTATTTCATTTTTACATAAGCTTGAAATAGATAGAAAATTGTGCTTGAGATAGGTTTATTTCATTTTTACACAAACATGAAATAGATAGAAAATTGTGCTTAAGATAGGTTTGTTTCATTTTTACACAACCTTGAAACAGATAGAAAATTTTGCTTGAGATAGGTTTCTCTAATATTCCGAAATTTTCACATCATATTTGGACTATTAGAGTCCTTTATTTTCTTAATGAATTAAGTAAATAAAAGGGTGGAGGGACCCACAATCCTCAATATGAATAAGTATCCACTTTGTGTGTGTGAATGTGGATTAATTAAGCCTAGATATACATAATAAGGTAGTTGAGAAACTACTAATGTGAATGAAATTCGAGAACCTGTCTCATTAATGAGATAGATCATCGAGGTTGACACGGTCAACTAAGATCTTGAAGAGATCAAACAAAAGGTTGATTCAGTCAACTAAGATCTTGAAGATGTCAAAAAAAAGATCATGAGACACTCATGATAAAGTGATGGAGGATTATGTGCAAACAAAGCACACTTGATGGAGAGGGTCTACATTGCACCTAGACATGATGGTTGATTTGGTCAAACAGAGTAGTCCAACTTGGAGGAGCTTGTCCACATACGTTGCGCAGTCTATATTAGGGCAAGGCTTAGGAACGCTCAAATGTTATATAAGGAAGATGAAGGCAAGGATGAGGTAATGTTAATTATTACACTATCTTTTGGTCATCTAATCCATTGTTATTAGATGGACCCAAGTACACCAAGTAAGACCAATTTTACCCCAAGTAAAATCGCATTCACTATGAAAAATAACTTAGTAAACCACCTTTATTAAGTTGTTTATGGTCTAAATAGGAAACCCCATGGGGAAAAATTAAATAAATCCATATTTATTTGATTTTTACTCAAGGAATAATTAGTTAAATAGCAATTTAATTAATATTCCTGGTTATATTCAACCCAAAACAAGGAAATTAATTAGATAAATCATTATTTATCTTATTATTTTCTAATAATAACTATTTAAACATTATTTAAATAATATTCTTTGTTAAATATGACTACATCTCCCTTAAATAATTGAATAAATTATTATTTATTTGATTATTACTGAACCATATCCTTAAAATGATAAATAAATCATTTATTTATTTATTATTTATAAATAAAGGGATTTGAATCAAGTCAAATTCCTTTTCCCTCCAATAAATATAATCAAATATTCCATAAAATTTGGATCTTGATTTGGTTATTAATATTTTGATTATGCACCAATATCTAGACTAACTTAATATTTTGTTATAAATAGAAGGGTTTTCCCATTCATTTGTCACCTTTTGTTGCCTAAAGATTGCTCTGGATCTCAACTCTTGGTCTAGCTATTGATCCACTATCATAGCCATATTTTTCCATTTTTGTCTGGGTTTTCTACACCATCAAAAGAGATGAATTCTAAATCTGAAGTGTTGTGGACTTACAAGAACCCATCCCATTGAGGAGAACAGGGAACACCCTCTTTTGTTTTCCTCCCCGGTGCCATTAATAAAAATTTCATTGGATATATTCTTGTCTTGTCTATTGGATCTATGGAGTAAATCTTATTCTTCTACTGTTTAATGTCTTCTAATGCATTGATATAGATTTTTGCAGCATTTGTCTTGATCATCTAACTGCAGATATGAAGATATTAGCAATAATTTCTATTCTTAGGGTTGTTTTTTATGCGCAGCTAAAGTGGTTTTTTTTTCGTACACCTCGAATCAAGATTCATACTAACAACTGGCGACTCCACACGGGTTTACGATTATGACCGCCATCGTTTTCCTGATCCTTGCACATCTAGCTACTTCAAACATTATGATTTCTCTTCAGCCCCTTGTTTTTTCTCTTCTTGATGTTGTTTTTAACCCATAAAACCCTGAAACGATAAAAACTCTGACTTCCGTGTGTTTCCAAACCTATTGCGCAGGTGACAGACATCAGCCGCAACTGAGACGACAATTTTTTCTTAAATCTTCCGCCGAGAGTGCTGGAAGTGCAGGTCACACTTTTCAAGCCAAAACCTGTGACCTGGACCTCCAGGGCACACTTTACTGCCCAAAAAGTGTGACCTCTACTGAAAACAGGTCAGAAACTGCGACCTGGACTTTTTGCAGGGATTTTTCTGAAAGTTTTCTGGGTTTGTCTGAGCCTATGTTTAGGGTTTCCTGACCGTCGTCTCCACCCATTTTGGACCTGTACTTATTCTATTTTACTAAACTAAGTGGGAACCTAGACCCTTAGGGCTTCAATACCCTCCACTTTTTGTGGAAGAGTTTTTGCTATCATAGGTTGTCTCAAATTTCAGAGTCTTCAGCCATTTTTTCAGATTTGATACCTCACCTTCAGATCCTCTTCAGATTGGATTTTTATCCATCCAAATCTCCTCATTTAGATTTTTTTTAGTTTTCCTTTAGGGTGCACTCCGCTTCCCTCTTGGAGATAGCCTTTCACCACCTCTTTTTACAGCAATGTTTCCGCTGATCTGTTGTTGTTTTTGAACCAATTTCCAGTAGATTTTGTCCTTTATATCCTTGTCCCTTCTGACCTTAGATCTATTGGCTATTTTAGTTTGTTTTGATTAGTTTTTTTCACTCACCTATATACTAGTTGTTGAGAGGCCCACCTTCTTGTGTTTAGATTATTGCATTATTAGCTGTTTATTTTCTGATTTGCATGCTTATATACTATCATTTGTAGGTTTTTTACAGCTATACAACACACTTTTATTTTTCTCTACAAATGTTTGGGTTTAAAAAATAAATTTACGCACTTTTTACACACACACCCTAAGAAAAAAAGGGCTTGGCTAACACCGCCAATCAAAGACTCTAAAACATTGAAATCAATTGATCATGTACCTCTTTGTCCTTGTTTCAACATTGTAATTGGTTGATATTGCACTTCCCTGCCCTTGTCGATCTATTTTTCCTTTGTGCCGTGTGTGTGTTGTCATTGCTCAACCTCCCATGGGATCTGATTTTCCTCAAGGGGGGCCAGCACCTCCTGCATATCTTCCCCTCCTGGTAGCACGTATTCAGGGTACAACATGCCTCCTCTCTTTTCCCAACCTATTGTTTACCACACTGTTACCCAACCTCTTCCATATGGTACTCCCGATGACCAGATTCTCATCATGAAATTCGATCAACCTTCAACTGTAGACATCAATCTCCAGACTCGGTCCCATCAGTACAACAAGCCTCCCGCTACGTTTTTCTCCGAGCCACCTTCTTCGGTCTCTATAGAGCCTCTTTCAACACCCAAGGGTCCCTTACAGATCCCTCAGCCTAGGGCAGAGGTTCATACCAAGATCCCTAAGGTACCACTACATCTAAATGCTACTTCTGGGAAAGCCGCCCATTCGTATAGCATAGTCGATGATTTGGCACAATCCCCTAATACCATTTTAACGTTGGAACTCCTCCAGTCGTTTTGTTCACAACGAAAAGCTCTTCTGTCTACCATGGGCGTTGTAGATCCTTCTGACGATCAATTGATTGTCTTTGATGTTGACCGGTCAGAACATCCTCCTCTCCCTGCTTCCGTTGCTTTCCAAATCCCAGTCAAGATCCAGAATGCCAATGTTTCTCGGTGCATTAATGATGAGGGGGCATCCACCTGCGTGATGTCCACTTCGGTTTGGAAACAACTCAGATCTCCTGAGTTGGCTCCTTCCATGATCACTCTCCGAGCATGGGATGGCCACGCCTCCAAGGCCATTAGCTTATTCCACAATTTTCCTATCACTATTGCAGGCAATACGATTTGTGTTGACGTAGAATTAATAAACACCCCTTTATATTACAACATTCTATTGAGTCGTAGCTACATTTATGTGATATCTGTTGTCCCTTCCATGGTCCACCACAAGATGTCCTTCCCCCATAATGGAAATATAGTCAACATTGACCAGTTGACGTATTACGAACTAAAGTCTCAGACCACCCATGAGTCCACTATTTCTTCGGTGGCCAATAAGCAAATCGTCAACCCTTTGACCAGTGTCTCACCCAGAATCTACAAGGGCTCCTCCTTGCTTGGTACATTCCCTGGTCTTCTTCCTCCCATCTCTGATCCCATCTCATCAAATGTTTTCATGATGCAATCATCTTAGGCTTCTCTCAAGAGGCCCGCCTCGGATAGTTAGCAGCCCCCTCGCCCTCCGCAGCCGTCTCCTAGCCCTTCGATGCAACCTTTTAGACCTCCTCCTCCTGGCCCTTCAGCTGGTACTCATGAGTCTCTTTATCCTCCTGGGTCAGTTCCTCCAGGCCTTAACCATTTAGGAGTTGTCCCACCTGGCCATTACCCCTCCGGTCAGATACCAGTTCCTAGTCCCTCCACTAGGCATCTGTACGACACTTGTCATGGCCACCCTCTCTCTTCCTAACTTGACCATTGGGCTTCTGGTTTGGTACCTTGATCCTCCAACCACCACCCTGCCAGGTCAACCTAAACCTTATCTTGCTTTGACCCCGGTTCAATCAGTCCCCCTGACTTTTCCCATTATCACAGTGCCTCAACCACCTCAACAGGATCCGCCTCCTATTGTGATCGCTTCGGGTAAGAAGGGCAGAGCTTGCAAAAAGGCCTCAAAGGACAAAGCTGCCACAACTGACCCTGCACCTTCTTCACCTCCAAAGCCATGCACTTTGTGTGATGTCTTCGTTCATGCCACCCATACTTGTATCGAGTTTCCCCACATCAAGCCCATGGTTAATGTCTCATTCCCTGAGTCTACGGTCCCTGAAACCTCTGCTTCTTCATCGACCGCAACCAAGAACACTAAGAATATTCACACCAAACACCCTTGTGCTTTGTGTGGTCTCTGTGGCCATTAATTCCACCATTTTTCCCGCCTTACACATTACCGTGCCTCTTTGGAGGTAGTTTGGGAGTACGTGATTGAACAGAATCAATCCGCTTCTCCCATGCTTGCAAAGTATGCTGTAGGCCAGACTGAGGACTTACCCAATCCTATTGACATTCCCCCCCCCAAGATTTTGAAATGACGGAGCATGCAGCCACCATCCTCTACCTTTCATCATCCTTGAGACCCTCGAAGGAAGCTCCCTCTAAATCTTCTCCTGTTGTTTCGCTTGACCTCCTTTCAGCAAACACCCTAGGCTCAACATCAGTGGATCCTTTATCTGATTTTTCTTATGTCATCCCCCATGACGATGTGCATGTGAGTCTTTCTTCTCATGATGATGATTTATGTAGCCTCACCGCATCTTGTAGTCTCCCTTCCTCCTGTCCTTCCACCTCCTGTTGTGACGACAACATCATGGAAGACATATCCACCCCTGACTTCATCTTTCCCACCCACAAATGGGATGCCATCATCCATAACCTTGGTGACTTATGCAGCCTGAGCTCAAGCTATGCCTCCAGTAGCTCCCACACTCCCCCTCATCGGCGGCATGTGGGAAGTAGACATCCTAGCTAGATCACTCCCTTCCGCAGAGTGCATTTGATTTCTACTGTGCGCTTAGGTTGCCAACATTGTTCTTTATCCTCCCATTTATTGTATTGTGGCACCTTTCAGAGGGACCCCCCATCAACACCTTATATCGATTTTTTCGATGGTGCAATTCGCTACTCTTGGAATTTAGCCTCGACAGGCTGGGAAATTTTTACCCCTTTGCATGCGCTTGTTCTTTCAAATTGTGTATGCATTGGTACTGCTACCAATAATCAAGCCGAATATGATGTAGTATGAGGTTTATTAGCTGATGCCCTTTCACATCGCATCCTCCACCATCATGTTCGTTTAGATTCCCTGCTTCTTGTCATGCAATTGAATGGTGTAAATCATGTGCATAATCCTACCCTTTTTAGAAGATATTTACGAGTGAAGCTTTTGATGCGTGAATTTGAAATCATTACTTTCAGTCATGTACCTAGAGCACAAAATCACTATGTAGATAGCATTGCAAACCACATTCTGGATTGGCATTTAACACACAAATTTAACACAATACAATAACATAAAAATATCAAAATTATGCATATCCATAGTATGTGTTGTATAAAATGTTTTAGATTTCATTCAATCTGATACATATGACATGCCCATAGCATGTTACAAAAACTCAAAACTGGGGGGCGCCACCTTCCCCTACACACTAATCACTATCTAGAGGATCTCAAGCCAATGGCTCTACCCCCGCAGCTCATAGATCATGCATGCCCTGTCTGGCCATCCCCATGCGCCGCATGACCCCTCAGCATTTCGAGGGTAAACCAATACATGGCTCGGTGTACTGGTCATCTAAGTCTTGCCAGCTACATTCTAAAACACCGATCAGAAGCCTCTCACATATATGATGGATATCCTCTAGAAGGGTTGTTGCATCCTCATTTTGTTGCGCCCTTGATCCACTAGATCCTGCGGCCCCCGATACTGCAGGTTGTCCCATGTACCTGGCCAATTTTACCGGTGTTGTATCTGCATGACAAAAGTAAAAGAATCAATAGAACATATAATATTCTAGAAAATTTACATGCACATAAAATATTAGCAATTTTTCACTTACCATCGGGTCCCCATATACGACCGAGCGGCAGTGGTAGATCTAGGTCCCCATAGTAACTCATCCCACTATAGGAATACTCGTCTATATACAGCGTCATTTTATCCCAATGAAAAAATAAATTAGGACAGAACACTCGTCCAATTGCTCCACTTCCTCCTCTACACAGTAGTCGCCCCCATTAGTGCATCCTAGGCTCTCTCTGGCCCCCATCTGGGAGTTGTATGTGAGGTCGAAGTGTCAGGATATTCCCAAAGAAGAAATAGCACAAAACAATACCATATGCACAGTCATGGTTCACTTTCCGCTTACATAGCAAAAACTTTCGTTTCAATGATGACAACATCATCTGGGCCCACCCATAGTAGGTCCCACTCAAAACACTCTCCAAAACCATCATTTCCCCCTCCGTGATGTGTTGGAGTGTCTGGTTGCGCAGGATTCGTAGAACCACTACGGCCATAGCACGAGTCTCTAACCTCTCCAAATCCTCGATGGGTATCCGAGTCCCCTTGACTTGGAGACCTGGCCAAAAATGGCACTCTAAAAACTCTATGATGTTCCATCCACATGGTAATACTAGCTGAGTATTCCCTACCATCCCAAGTGGTTGGGACTAGTCAGGAAATATATATCCTAGACCGTCAACTCGATCCAGTGCCCTTGCACAATAAAGACCTCATGGTCCAGGTCCCAATAGCTGACAATCTGGGCCAATAAGGGCTTCCCAGTTGTCATCAAAGGGTTCTCCACAAACTTCAGAACCCCAAACATGGCCAAAGCACTACAGACACCCTAATCCTATGGGATCTCCGACCATAATGCGGCCAAGTCTCTCTCTCTCTCTCCAGTTAATCCGTAACTCTGCCATATCTTCACAAAATCATCATAATTGTCAATATACAGATAGGAAAGAATACTTCTGATCACAAAAGCTTAGTTCTCAGCCAAAAAATAGCATAGAAACACCTCTCCCTACTAGGTCTCACTTTTGAGGCCCAAACCTGGGACAGGTCGCACTTTTCTGCCCAAAACCTACTACCTAAGTCGCACTTTTTTCCCCAAAAAGTGCAACCCAGCCATCAGGAGGAGTGGGGGGCTATCCCTGAGCCATAGGAACCTAATCTAAACTTCTAATCCACTGAAAAGAAAGAGTAGGGTTAGGCCTCTTACGTGCAACTGACGGATCTCGACTCCAACGGTCGGTTTGTCCGCTATGATCGTCGTACGATTTAGGACCTTCTCTCTTCTCTACATTCACCACAGCTCCACATGCAAATGAATGAATTTGGAGGGAAAATGCCTTATTAAAAGGGAAACCCCTATTTTTTGTTTTTCCTGTTGCGATCCAACTATAGCTCCGTTTACCAAACCATCCACACCGTTGGAAAGCTCTCAGCGAGCCCCAATAAATAAGAAAAATAAGATTTACAAGAATCGGGACACATTTTCCCATGAATCGCCACTTCACCCTTCCTCAAAATCGAATTTCTTCACTTGCAACATTCGTACCGGGGGCACCATGTTGCCTCCATACTTTTTTATACTCGTGTTGACTTTCGTCGTGAGTTACCATCTTGTACTCATGCTTTTCTTGTCCCCATTGGACCCTTTTCTAGTGTGGCAGCACCATCGAGTCACCCTTGTTTAGAGCATCCGAGTTGACTCATCATTGCTTTCAAGGAGTCTATCCCGAGTCCCTTCGCACCTCGCTATAGTCCTCCATCCTCCATTTCTTGGTCCCTCTCTTGTGTCACTCATTATGCCCTTCAATCCCACTATCCGCTATCCCTCATGATATTGTGTCAGTCGCTGCCAGGTCATCCATGTATTTATGCTCTAACAAGAGAAGTCGTTTGTTTGCTACTCATTTACCCCCATTTCATCATCATCATTGGTTTCAGTCGGTTAGTCACTCTACTATTTTCTCTCGTGCCTTAGTTGAGGATCCCTTATTGCCTCACCTATGGAAAACCTCCTTATGTCGACATCCGCTCATTCATTCCGGAAGACAGGTCTAGAGGGTGGTGTACCTTGGTTCCAGCTTCCACTCTTGTTCGGTGCCTCGGATTAGGCAAAGGGACTCCTCATGGCACTTCGACTTGATTTTTTCTCAGCTCCAGCTCCTTTTCAGCATGATTGAGATCCGTATACTCGATGGTCCAGTGATGCAGTAGCTGACATCGGTGATTCCAGGGTGCGTGTGAGATGTCTCAGCCCTCATGAGGGGGTGGCCCTACAGGTAGCCCCCCACACACTCAGATGACCTCTTCATTATAGCCTTCAATGCAGCTCCATACATTTGATGATGTCGTCCCCAGCCTCTTGCAATGCCTTTTTGTTTGCATGTATCAGTAAGATTTATAGAGCCCTTCCTTGTTTTCAAGGGCATCTGGGTTGTATTTATATCTCATGTACTCAGATATTATTGTACAAGTCCTGGCTATTATCCTAGGCACAATATGTATATGGGATTCATTAACGTGTTTTTTATCTGCCTCATGTTTATGCCAGCATTATGCCGTCTCGTGGTTTTCTAGACGCCTTATAGTTTACTATTGCCTCGGCAAGCATTGGTATGCCTCCCCTGCCGCCTATAGCAGGTACTCACTTATCAGAAAGACTTTTCGCACCTGCAAGTCACCTCCTCAGGAGCTAGTTCTTTCAACACTTTTCTCTACCTTACAATCCTCTCTCTTTGACTTCCCCGTGGTTGTCTAGTGATTGAGTTCTTACAATGTACTTTGGTCATACGATTAGCTCCTAGCGCTCGCACGCTGGGGGGAAATCTGTTACATAATTTTTTGGTCATCTAATCCATTGTTATTAGATGGACCCAAGTACACCAAGTAAGACCAATTTTACCCCAAGTAAAATCGCATTCACTATGAAAAATAACTTAGTAAACCACCTTTATTAAGCTGTTTATGGTCTAAACAGGAAACCCCATGGGGAAACATTAAATAAATCCATATTTATTTGATTTTTCCTCAAGGAATAATTAGTTAAACAACAATTTAATTAATATTCCTGGTTATATTTAACCCAAAACAAGGAAATTAATTAGATAAATTTCCTTGTAAGAATAACTATTTAAATAATATTCTTTGTTAAATATGACCACATCTCCCTTAAATAATTAAATAAATCATTATTTATTTGATTATTACTCAACCGTATCCTTAAAATGATAAACAAATCATTTATTTATTTATTATTATTTAATCACATATTTAAATTGATAAATAAATCATTTATTTATTTATTATTTATAAATAAGGGGATTTGAATCAATTCAAATTCCTTTTCCCTCCAACAAATATAATAAAATATTCCATAAAATTTGGATCTTGATGTGGTTAGTAATATTTTAATCATGCACCAATATCTAGACTAACTCAATATTTTGTTATAAATAGAAGGTTTTTCCCATTCATTTGTCACCTTTTGTTGCCTAAAGACCACTCTAGATCTCAAATCTTGGTCTGGCTATTGATCCACTATCGTAGCCATATTTTTCCTTTTCTGTCTGGGTTTTCTACACCATTAGGAGAGAGGAATTCTAAATCTGAAGTGTTGAGGACTTACAAGAACCCATCCCATTGAGAAGAACAGGGAACACCCTCTTATGTTTTCCTCCCAGGTGCCATTAATAAAAATTTCATTGGATATATTCTTGTATTCTATTGGATCTATGGAGTAAATCTTATTTTTCTACTGTTTAATGTCTTCTAATGCATAGATCTAGATTTTTGTAGCATTTTTCTTGATCATCTAACTGCAGATCTAAAGATATTAGCAGTCATTCCTTCTATTAGGGCTATTTGTTATGCGCAGCTAAAGTGCTCTTTTTTCGTACACCTCGAATACAGATTCATACTAACACTGATTATTCTTGATGTAAGGATCTTTTTAGATCTAGAATTGTCATGTGACATTCCATTGCTTTACCAGGCTATTTAGCAGAGATTACTGTTGTTTAGCATTGGGTGTTCTTTGTCGGGAATCCCACCTCCTTCTTAGAGCAGCTCTAGAAAGAGTATTGTACTTCATTCTACATCAGGCTTTGAGTGCCACATCTCTTTTCCTACTTTCTACAGATATCCATATTCAAAAATTGCAGATTTCTGAAGATCAGTTTGGAAGGACGAAGTTGTCTTCAGTACTTCAGTTAGATAACTGGTGAGGGATTATTCCTATCACCTTGGGCTTAAAGATCACCTTCCTAGAGCTTCATTGTAGATCTAACATCAGGCCAGAATTTATTGGCCTCCTACTAGCAGTACTTCCTTTAGGAATTACGTTGTCTAAATTGTAGATCAAAAAGGAGGAAAGAAGTTACTAGCATTTCAGCTAGTAATCCTATGAGGGATCATTCCCTCACATTGCCATTAGTCTTACCATTAGCCTAGAGTTTATTGCTGCATTTTAAAGTAGGTATAAAGCCTCTCTTTCTCTCATAGTGTAGTTTCTGTTGCCAGTTGTGTTGTAGTAGTTGCGATCATCATTAGAGGATTGAGAAGCTAGATCTAGATATTCTAGCTCATAGATATAAAGGAGGGATCTTCCCTTCAAGCATAGATCTGATCTAATAACATATTTCAGCCATCTATTTGTCAGATCTAGCTTCAGATCTATATTTCCTAGCAGATCAAGGATCAAATCCTAGGGAGGTGATTTTCCAAAGTTGCAGATCTGGAAAATCCTTTCTGGGTTATCTTGGGAATCCATCACATTGGCCAGATCTTGAAACTTGGCATCATCTAAATTTCAATTTTGAGTAGATCTGTATTTTCCTATTCATCCTGCAACTATATGTTCATATTCTGCTAAAGGGACAGTGCAATATTTGTTTCAATGCCTCTCTAGTTACACTGTACCTATTGCAGCATGTTTTCTGAGTGATTCTAGACCCACATTTTGGCTAGATCTACTCACATTTTGTACATTGTGTAACTGATTCTTCTCCAATATAATAAAATGGCTCACTTTCTCTGTAAATTTTGATGTTGTCTTAAGATTTATTTTTTATCTTGTTGCATTTCTTATATTGTTTTTAAGAATTACTGCATTCTCCCTTTTGGGATATTACAGTGGTATCAAAGCATGATCTTTGGCTCAGCTTGTGGACACTTCATCTTTTGCATCTAAAGAAGAAGCAGATAGATGAGATCTCTCATGGAGGAAGAAAATTATGCCACTCATTTCTATAGATCTATGCAAGATCTGTCCAAGGAGGTCTATCAAATGAAAGAGGAAAGGAAGAAATAACATCCAGGAATAAGATGTGATGAGGAAGGTCCAAGCACTTCCTATCAGCAAAGAAGAAAATCGGAGAATCGTAGATCTCGTCATAGATTCACTATGCCAAATTTATTTGAAGAAGGTGAAGGGTGTAGAAATGGAGGAAGGAATGAACCTGAGACTCATGAGACTCTCAGTCTATATCTTGAAGAGTACAAAGCACAGTTTAGAGCATTCAAGGAGAAGCTAACTCTCCAACAATTCTTCAAAATCAAAGAAGAAAGAGGATCCTATAGCAGCAATAGAAGGAAGAGGCACAATAGATTCTATTTTCCTACATTTTATGGATCCTCCTCAAGCAATGTTAAGGCTTGGAGGAGAGATTTAGATGTATTTTTCAGACTACATCTTGTAGCTGAAGAAGAGGCTATTCAAATTGCAGCACTTCATCTCTTAGATGAAGCCAATGATTGGTGGTTTGGTCACATGGACCATGCAAAGGTGACTAAATATTTAGATTTCTTTCACAAGTTGAGGAAGAAGTTTGAGGTGGGTAAGATAGAGATGTTCTACAAAGAGACATTTCCTAAGAAGGAGGATGTCATTCTTGTCACCCTGGACAAGGAGTCACTACATTCACCACCAGCTGCAGAAATACTTGTATCTGGAGAAGAGACACTTGCAACTTTGCAAGGTGGTCTTGAGCTCTTGACACATAGAGTCCCATGCATGATTCAGGAGGTTCATGAGGAAGAGGAGGAAGATTCCAGCACTGATGCATTGGAAGAAGAGCAGCCATTTCTCTTACCAATAGTTGGAGGCACTATTGTTCCGGTTGGAGGAACTCTCGTGATCTGTCAAGAGGTTCCCACATATCAATTGATCCAAGGTATGCATACACATTCATCACCTATTGTTTTAATAGATCTTATTGAAAATTATGGGGAAATGCCATCAGGGTCAATGCATAACCAAGGGTTAGAACATAATGCTAATTTGAAGCAGCATACTATCACAACACAAAGGACCCTTGATTTAATCAAGGAGGAGATGAAAAGCTATCCCAGATTGTCATGGACGGACTACATTCAACCTTTTGAGTTTAATTATAGAGTTTCAAAAAATGGGATGAGCATAATCCTTTGTACAATGACTGGTTATGAGATCACTATTCTACCTTTCTTTGAGATAGTTTATGTATCACTTCGCAGATCTATAGTGCTGTCACTTAGAAGCAGTGATAATGATGAGGCCCCATTATTCTTGGAGCATTCTGAAGGTAGCTTCGCTCATGAAGCAATGGAGGACAATATGATGAATGGTAGACATCTATATATGAGAAATCTTTCTCCTTTCTTGATGACACTTTCTCAATGAGCATCTCACAGCTCAAAGAGAGACTTCTACCTAAAGAAGATCTAGGACCTCATTGGTTTTGGAGGGCCATGGGTGAGAAGAAGGTCTCATTAAGATATATCAATGGAGGTGCACTTCAACATTTCATGGAGTGCAAATTTCTTCATTAGTTTGGGGAAGATGGTATTCTACAAAGGGAGAATACCATGATTATGCAACACATCACTCATCTTCCATATTGGGGTGAGTGGATGAGGAAGATAAGCAAGGGGTTGCATGACCACTTGAAGATCTATATCATCTAGGAAGCTTAGTTATGTTGGTTTCCCTTGGGAGGTTCTTGTCACTGCCCAAAGGCTTCTATTTCTGTAATGTTCCTTTTTTAAGATTGCTCATAAATCATGCAGTGACAGATGAATTTTCAATAAAATATGAAATGGAATAGGAAAATGACCCTTGGATCCTTTATATAAGTCAATTAAAAAACTAAATCCAATATTTCAGCACAAACAAATAAGACTAGGTGGGTTAAACAGATCTCTCACACCTAGTTATATTCAAGAGAAGGCCCAATGAGGGGCTGCAGCAAAGTAAAATTCTCTACTGGAAGTGCATAGAACTATAATTACATAAAAGGTGCTGATAGACACTCAGAATCTGATTCCAATTATAGCATAAACTTAGATCTGAATTTAGGATCCAAAAAGTGAGGAAAAGCAGTGATTTCGACCCGAAAATAGATGTATTCAGAAATATGCATAACATTAAGGGAATTTCCAGGAGGTTATTTCATATTAGGTGATGAGGGACCTATGCACATAATTTAAGATAAAAAAAAGCATTCTATATATGTTAAACAGTTCCTCCATCCCCGGATATGCTTAAAAATGTTGATTTCCCATGACTTTGAGTATGCCGAAAATGGTTGAAGCATGCAGAGCATAATTTATGAAGAAATTAGAGAAAATGTGTCTGAAACATCAGATCTGAAGTTTATTATCACTGAGCATGAATAAAAATGGAGATTCTGCTCCTTTTATACATCAAAATATCACTCAACAAGGGGATTTCATGAAAGAACAAAATACAAGTATCAGATCTGTAGAATATGGATCTGGAAAATACAGAGTCACTAAAAATCTAATTAAATGAGCTTAAATGTACAAAATTACAGAATAAGACTGAAATAAAAACTTTCCGGAAGAAGGGATGGCCCTTCCTCAAGGAAATGAGCACCAAACTAGGGTAGAAACCCTGCTGCAGCAATGCACTGGAAAAATAACACAGTTTATGAAGTATACTGCATAGATGATGATGGAAGGTCCTTTGGCCTGATGCCAAGATCTAAAACTGAAGCTCAATGCTTCCTCACTAATCTTCCAGAGAAAGGAATGCTCCCTTTTCTGCAAAACTAGATCTGGAAGTGGTGTTGAAAACCCCTCACTGCAACACCCAGAAACACAGTATTATTCTGCTGCAGAAATAGCGTTGTCTTGATGGAGGAAGCTTGGCCTCAAGCCTAGATGTGAGGAATTTCAGAACATACTCCTTCAAGAGCTCCTCAATAAAGGAGGAGGAATTCCTAAATAGGAAATTCCTCTCTCTAGCTAAACAACTAGAGATTTTGAATTTCCTATGCAATCTCAAAATTGAATTATCTTCAACTACCTTCCCTTGTGGCCTTCCTCTTTCTTTTATTACATTAGGGTTTGGAAAACCCTAAACCACCTCTAATGATTTAACCCTTTTCACATGAAGGTTCTCCATCTAAAACTGCACTGATCAATTAAGAGGTTCAATGCATCTAGACACTGTTGTGATTTGGTCCTGTTGACCTAGTCAACCTTCTTCAATCATTTTCATACTAAAGTGTATTTTATTGAAATGTACCATATTTTTCCATGTTCACATTGGGCATTGATTTATTTTTCTTATTTTGATTTTTAGATTTCGTCCTTTACAATTTTATTCATGAGTTAAGCAAACTGAAATTAAAATGCAATATTCCCATTAGTTGCAAAAATTGGGAATATTACAATTTCTTTGTTCGATGCCTTGAGGAACACTTATGAGATGGAGAAGGAGGAATGGCTGTGTTGGCTGCTCTTGGGTGAGTATGGTTAGCACCCAATAGCTCATATTTTTCTGATTCATGCCTTTTGTATCAATGATAGAACGCAGCAAAAGAAGGCATGTTCATTTTGGTTTCACTTGAGAGAGATTGGCCACCACATGACATCTCCTATGTCTATGTGTTTTGTCTTGGGTAAATCTTAGCATGATTCTCTCATGATTTGCATTGATGATGTTTCTTTGTATTGAGCTGATGTGACATTCCATATGTCCATTGGTATGTTTTTGCTTCATGATGCACATGAGGAGGAGAGGAAGTAGCAAGATCTCTTGTTGCTTTGGTTTCTTTTGGGGGAGTTTGGATTTTCCATCTTACATGGAGGAGATAGAGGATGGCAGCAAAGGGCCTTACTCTGGTGGCTACTCTTAGGAGAATATGGTTTGACATATTTTTCTACCCATATAGCTCCTTTCCTTCTTCTTTTGCATAACTTTGGAATGATGCTTGGATCCAGCAAGGCCAACAGGACTAAGGAAGAGAGCATAATAATGCTCAATAAAATTCATGAAACATGGGATGGAGAGATGTCTTGTGTGATGGAGCTTTTCCTTTGTGGAAAGAGCTACTTTATTTTATGTATCTCAAGTATTAATGATGATGTTGGACATCATATGGTTGTCACTTGGTACTTCATGATAGAAGGAGGGCATCTAACCATACAATTAGAAGTCATTCTATATGTTTTTAAAAGACAACTTTGGAACCAAACATGCATAACCCATTGCAGCAAATGGAGGAAGCCTTCCTTATGTGGATGTAATTTCGAGGGGAATAGATGGCTTTTCATCTACTTTTGGAGTTGCTTGAGGACAAGCAACATTTTCCAGGGGGGACTGTAATATTCCCAATTTTTCACATCATAATTGGAATATTAGAGTCCTTGATTTTCTTAATGAATTAAGTAAATAAAAGGTTGGAGGGACCCACAATCATAAATAAGAATAAATATCCACTTTGTGTGTGTGAATGTGGATTAATTAAGCATATATATACATAATAAGGTAGTTGAGAAACTACTAATGTGAATGAAATCCGAGAACCTGTCTCATTAATGAGATAGATCATGGAGGTTGACACAGTCAACTAAGATCTTGAAGAGATCAAACAAAAGGTTGATTCAGTCAACTAAGGTCTTGAAGATGTCAAACAAAAGATCATGAGACATTCATGATAAAGTGATGGAGGATGATGTGCAAACAAATCACACTTGATGGAGAGGGTGTACATCACACCTAGACATGATGGTTGATTTGGTCAAACAATGCAGTCCAACTTGGAGGAGCTTGTCCACATACGCTGTGCAGTCTAGATGAGGGCAAAGGCTTGGGAAGGCTCAAATTTTATATAAGGAATATGAAGGTAAGGATGAGGGCATGCTGATTATTCTTGATGTAAGGATATTTTCAGATCTGGAATTGTCATGTGAAATTCCATTGCTTTCTCGGGTATTTTAGCAGAGATTGCAAGTGTTGTTTAGCATAGGGTGTTCCTGGTCGGGAATCCCACCTCTTTATTAGAGCAGCTATAGAAAGATTATTGTACTTCATTCTACATCAGGCTTTGAGTGCCACATCTCTTTTCCTACTTTCTACAGAACATCCATATTCAGAAATTGCATATTTCTGAAGATCAGTTTGGAAGGAGAAAGTTGTCTTCAGTACCTCAGTTGGAGAACTGTTGAGGGATTATTCCTATCACCTTGGGCTTAAAGATAAAATTTCCATAGATTCATTTCAAACCTGAAATTAGGCCAAAATTTATTGACCTCCTAACAACAGTACTCCCTTCAGGAATTATGCCGTCTAAATTGCATATCAAAAAGGAGGAAGGAAGTTACTAGCATTTCAGCTAGTAATCCTGTGAGGGATAATTCCCTCACAATGCCATCAGTCTCCCATAAATCTAGATTTTATTGCAGAATTTTTCAGCAGGAATAAGGCCTCTCTTTCCCTCATAGCACAGTTTCGGTTGACAGTTTTGTTGCAGCAGCTGCAATCATCATTGGAGGATTGAGAAGCTAGATCTAGAGCTTCTAGCTCATAGATCTGAAGAAGGGATAAGCCCTTCAAGCATAGATATGATCTGATAACATATTTCATCCATATATTTGTCAAATATAGCTTCAAAACTGTATTTCTCAATAGATCAAGGATCAAATCCTAGGGAGGTGATTTTCCAAAGTTGCAGATCTGGAAAATCCTTTCTGGGTTATCTTGTGAATCCATCACATTAGCCAGATCTTGAAACTTGGCATCATTTGAGCTTCAGTTTTGATTAGATCTTCATTTTCATATTTAGCCTACAACTATATGTTCATATTTTTTTGAAGGGACAATGCAATATTTGCTTCAGTGCCTCTCTAGTTACATTGTACCTCTTGCAACATGTTTTCTGAGTGATTCTAGACCTACCTTTTGGCTAGATCTACTCACATTGTGTACATTGTGTAACTGATTCTTCTCCAATCTAATAAAATGGCTCAGCTTCTCTGTAAATTCTGATGTTGTCTTAAGATTTATTATTTATCTTGTTGCAGTTCTTATATTGTGTTTAAGTATTACTGCATTCTCCCTTTTGGGATATTACAGTTTCAATGCCCCCCAAGCTTCATTTCATTCAACTAAGTGGACTACTGGTTACTAATAGGTGCATGGAATGAAGGTTCATTTACGAGATCAGATGAAAGACTTGACTTGACACTTACGTGATATAATAAAAAAATCGAGCCAATTAGGATAGGATTTGTTTAATTTTTTAATGAGCTTGACACAGAAAAATAACTATGCTCATGGAAACTTGTTTCATTTTTTAATGAGCATGACACAAGAAGGAACTATGCTTATAGATCCATGTTTCATTTTTTAACAAGGTTGACATAGGATAAGAAACTCTCTGTTGGGAAAAATACTGAGAGGGGGGGGTGAATCAGTATTTACTGCATATTTAAAATTATGCCATTAGTTCTTCACTTATATCATTCCATCATTTATTCATTAGATGTTCTATAAACAATGAACATGTGTAGTAAGAACAGAATAAACCATCACACAAAGCATCACACATGAACACCAGGATTTTTAGGAGGAAACCCAAGTCGGGAGAAAACCCAGAAAACCACCGCTACAGCTGCTCCTGCCCCTCCGCCTTCTCAATATTTTATTATAGAGAAAACATCTTACAACATATGTGTTGGCGCATTTGACTAAAGAGGGAGGGGCCTGGAGATGCCTCTCCGGAAGGGAGCTACGACCCCTTGACTCGTTTTTACTGCCTTCTCGAAGGAGCTACGACCTCCACTTACTTACTCGCCCTCACCTCGAAAGGGAGCTACGACCCCCTGATCTCGTTTACCAGCCTCACCTGGAAGGGAGCTACAATCCCCTGACTAAAAGCTACAACCCTCAGCACCTCTATGGACCACGTTTCATCAATTTTCACACTCGATCCAAAGCTTCCTTTAGGACACCACTTGCAGGCCACATTTCATCATATTTTCAAACTGGACCCTTTCCATACTTTTAAGCACAAACATACATCACCAACAACATACTTATCAACATAGATCGATAGCGTAAACACAACAGACCGTATCAAATATTTCATACCTTTTCGTCAAAGAAATTCCTAGTTTGCATACGTTTTCACTTCACTGATGTCGCGTATATACTCTCTTCCATCCACACAAACCAGCGTATACCTCTGTATGTATTTCATTGCGCATACGCGATTTCTCTTCAGCGAAGCCGCGTATATACACGCTTCCTCCGTGGCGAAGTAGCGTATAGATCTTCAATCATTATAGAGTAGCATACTTCTACAGATCAGATATTCAGTTCAGATTTACCTTTTTACTTCAGACAGATGTTCACCTAGATGTTCGCCTCATCATAGATCTATTCATTCCATAAACAGATCTAGCAAATACAAGTATATTTCAGATCTAGATCCCCTTCTTCATCACTCCTTCATTGGTGCATCATACATTCAGATCCTTCATTCAATTGTAACCCTTTCCATTCAGATATACTCCAGAGAGAAGTATTCATTCAAGCTCAGACATCTTGCTCTCACTCTCATGATTTGCATAATGAATTTCTTCTCTTTATATAGGTTTATCCTTCTTCAATACCACGGGCCCCTTTTTCAATACCATGAGCCAAATCAATACCATGAGCCTTTAATACCATGGGCCCCTTTTTCAATACCATGAGCCAAAACAATACCATGAGCCTTCAATACCACGGGCCCCACTTTATGAGCGCTTTTGCCCATACGCGACTTGGAATGTTCTTTCCCGCGTGCATACGCGACTTCCCCTAGACAGATCCGCGTATGCCTTGAGACATACTCTTTTCATCATAGATTTAGCACATGCTGACTTCTTTTCTTCACTGCCTTCTGTACAAGACATATTCTATCAAGCACAACTTCATCCAGTAAGTTGCCATTATCTTCATCAAGAGTGGTTTCCCCTTTCAAGGACAACATTCATCATCATATTGCTAACAAACATCATTTACTAAGTCCATCAAGTCAAGCATAACTTCATCAGGTGGTTTGCCATCAAGGACAACAAATGTCAACAGTCGCATGTCTTCATCTTCATTCGTGGGTTGCCATCAAGGACAACACTCTGCATCATATTTCCAACAATCTCCCCCTTTGGACTTGATGGCAACCATGATGGTGTTTGGTTACCACAGCAGATAGATACCATGTCACTCTCCCCAATATTTGACATCATTATCTTCTCTTCATTCAAACACCATGTCACTCTCCCCCTTTGACATCAAGGGCAAAGGGCGGATCAAACCAACACACTTCCCCCTTTGACATCAAGGGCACCCGGCGGATCAAAACCAACACACTCACCCCCTTTTCTCCTCATAAGAAGCGTTCGTAGATCCGCTCGATGTACACTGAAGTGACCAAGCTCCCCCTGAGTTCATGCCGAATCTTCAAACATATTTTTCAATGAAGTATATGACTCTATGACTTTCCTAGCATCAAGGACTCATACTTACATCAAAGATCCAACCAAGTGGATTTACATATGAGACTCAAGTACCCAACCAAGTGGGTTTACACATTTTGACTCAGCTACCCAACCAAGTGGGTTTACACATTTTGATCCAATTACCCAACCAAGTGGGTTTACACATTTTGATCCAACTACCCAACCAAGTGGGTTTACACATTGAACAAGTCCTTACATGACTGAATGTTACAATTTACATCATGGGTCTCAACATGACCTTTTCATCAAACTACAAATATAACTTTAAGACCAACACCAGAAAGTCCTCAAGAAAGAGAACATATTCCAGAACCATCATAATGCCAACACTGCATTATACGCAGCAACGCTAATGCTAAGGCTCCCCCTGAATCTGTGCATCCATGCATCCTTTTCATAGGACTAAGGCTCCCCCTTAGTTTGTGCATCCTGAACATTTTCACCAACAAATCATCAAGGCATCTTTATCAAAACATTAGAAACAAAATTATGAGAACTGGAACACCACCAGAGATACCAAACAGCATCTGAGATACCAAACAACACTGCAGCTGTGCTGAAGAGAGCTGACTTCAACCAAAAATTGTCAGCAATCAGACATACACGGTTTTCTGTGAAGGAAATAGCGTATATACGCGACTGTATTTCGGGAAACCCGCGTATCCCAAACCATTTTCTAAATTTCAACCAGATCTGATTCTCAGTGAGGCAAAGACAGTGTTCAGCTTCTTTCTGAGACATTTGAATGCTTCCCTGGACTACAGATAGATAGAACAGTGTAGTTGTGTCTTCAAGCATCATCCAATGGTGGTAGTATTAACATTAGTATCCAAGTCTTCGCATTTCCTTGCGCATCAATACATTCTTTCCATCATCATCTTCACATAAGTGTCAAGCAATCATCCATGTGGTCCAACATCACCATGATATTTAAGATTTAACATGAAGTACCATATGTAGGCAAAAGATCTTAACCATAGTAACAAGCTCTTCATGATCTAGACTTCCAATTTCATCCAAATCGCATAAACTCCAGCTATTAGCGCAAACACAAAATTTCATTCAACGTCTCATCATCATAAACCATGTACCAAGTCATCATCATTTGAGCATGAGTATCACAAAGACCAAAGAATAAGCAATCATATTGCCAACAATGCAATCATTAGTATTCAACCTGCTGCTCCCCCTAAACCAGTGCTCTTCCTTAACTTGTGCAATTTGAATACATTCATCAGCAAGTCATTAGCAACAATCTCTGCATGGGCTGCCCTTATCTCTGAATTATAGGACTTTCATCTCAACAATGAATACTCTTCATCAATAAGCAAACATGACTCATTCATAAACTTCAACATAGGAAACCAAGTATCATATCATCATAATCATGAGTATAACCAGAATAATGCTAACAGTGCAATCATCAGCAGTCAGACTGATGCTCCCCCTGAACCTCTGCTCTAGATCTTCAGTTATCATATGAATTCTCTTATCCTCAATTCATACGCGACTGTGTCTGCTGGAACTCGCGTGTATACGCGATTTTAGTTTACCGAACCCGCGTATGGAAAGTGTTACATTGAAAATTTCACTTTCCTTCATCTCCCCCTGAACTTATGCCTCCTGTACCTGTCCTTTCCACATCAGATGCGCTGTCAGAAGTAAACATAACCAGGATAATCAAATCAACCATGAGAGTCATCATGCATTGCTCCCCCTGTGATGATACATTACTAAATCTCATAATGTATCCCACATCATTCCTGCAGTCAATCAGAGAAGTAAGCTTCAGAAGCGGATGACTGCAGTAGGGTCTGAATTCCCTACGTTTTTGATCGGTCCTCCTTCTTTTTCCAAATTTGCTTGAGCTTTCCAACTGTGTGCTGAAAATTGTCCACTTTCCCAGATCTGTTCATCCTGCATTCTTTTTCTACATGTCCATACTTGTTACAAGAATAACATCTCATGTGTCCAGAGAAATAAGCATAAGAATCATAATGAGTATTTCTAATCTTACTCCTTTTTCAATCAATTGCTTTATGTCCATACATGTTACATGAGAAACAATATCCCCTGAAGAAACTAGAGTACCTTTCTGAGTAGAACCTGTTTGTTTGTGGCTGAAATGATCTGCTCCTGCAATTTGCTACAACATGCCCATAATTATGACATTTAAAACATTCATCGTTCTTGAATGAATTCCTTTGAGAATTCATGATTGTTGGTTGATCTTTTGTCTCTTTCAACACTTCAGGTTTTGCATTGACATACTCTGAATTTTTGGCACTTCCTTGTGAGCTAGATTCTCCTTTAACAGTTTCATGGAAACCAAGACCAAGTTTGATAGCAGGAGACCTTTGATTACTCATAATATTGTCCAAAATATTAGTACTATCTTGAAATCTCAAAAGTTTAACCCTTTCTTCTAATTTACCTTTGAGAATGTTTACCTCAACCTCCAAGGCTTGACATTGCTTTGTCATGCTTTCTTCATTCCTTCTTCCATCTTCTACTTGGTCCTTTAGATTTAGAATCTCTTCCTTCAACCAATTTTCGTTTTCTTCACATGTTTGTTCCAGCTCTTCATTCTTCTTCTTTGATGCTTCGAGATTTTCTTTCAGAGAGATGATTTCTGCTTCAAGTCCTTCATTCTTCTTATTTGATATTTCTGGATCCCTTTTGAGAGAAATGATTTCAACCTCAAGTTCTTCATTCTTCTTATTCGAGTCTTCCAGATCTTCTTTGAGAGAGACGATTTCTGCTTCAAGTCTTGCATTCTTCTTGTTTGATTCTTCGAGATCTGCATTTAGATCGTTGACTTCTACTTCTAGTCTTTTAATTCGAGCAGATGCATAAGCATGAAATCTTTGGTACTTGTCTGTCTATCCATTCAGTATTTCCATTTGTTCTTTCATCCCTTTGTACAAATCTTCGCTTTAGAAATTGATCTTCGTTGATCTTCAATTTTCTTGATAGCTTCCTCTAGATCCAAAACTTTTCTTACACTATCTTCATCATTACATGCACCAGAAAGTGAGTCACAAGAACAACTATCAATACCTGATTTATCTTCTTCATTTTCTACTGCACATGTTTTCTGAGATATCTCCTTTTCAGTGGCCTTCTTCTTTTGCTTCTTTCCCATTGCGACGGATCTCCTTCAAGCGATCAAGCTTCTACAGAAGAACCTGCTCTGATACCAATTGTTAGGAAAAATACTGAGAGGGGGGGGTGAATCAGTATTTACTGCATATTCAAAGCTTTTTACTTTTTCATTCCTTAAAACCCATACGCTACTTTGCTAAATCCAAGTAGCGTATACACGCGGATATCCTTCATAAAACTCGCGTATACACAGAGATCTAATTATGCCATTAGTTCTTCACTTATATCATTCCATCATTTATTCATTAGATGTTCTATAAACAGTAAACATGTGCAGTAAGAACAGAATAAACCATCACACAAAGCATCACACATGAACACCGGGATTTTTAGGTGGAAACCCAAGTCGGGAGAAAACCACCGCTGCAGTTGCTCAGCCTTCAATATTTTATTTATAGAGAAAACATCTTACAACATATGTGCTGGTGCAGACTCCTACCAGCACGCAGGCACCCACCTGCGCTCGTTTACCAGCCTCTCCTGGAAGGGAGCTACGACCCCCTGACTCGTTTACCAGCCTCTCCTGGAAGGGAGCTACGACCCCTTGCTCTCGTTTACC
Source organism: Pinus albicaulis (assembly GCA_034641835.2). Classification (NCBI taxonomy): domain Eukaryota; kingdom Viridiplantae; phylum Streptophyta; class Pinopsida; order Pinales; family Pinaceae; genus Pinus; species Pinus albicaulis. The sequence continues at coordinate 701,524,396 of CM076583.1, read as the reverse complement.
AGCCTCACCTGGAAGGGAGCTACGACCCCCTGATCTCGTTTACCAGCCTCACCTGGAAGGGAGCTACAACCCCCTGACTGAAGGCTACAACCCTTAGAACCAGCTTGGACCACGTTTCATCAATTTTCACACTGGATCCAACAACTTCAATAGAAACAACTTGCAGGCCACATTTCATCATATTTCCAAACTGGACCCTTTCCTTTCTTTTAAGTACAAACATACATCACCAATAGATACTTATCAACACAGATCAGAAACACAGCAGAACAGATCAGATATTTTATACCCCTTGCTTCAGCAAACCCTAGTTTGCATACGCGCTTTTACTTCACTGATGTCGCGTATATACGCGCTTCCGTCCACACAAACCAGCGTATACCTCAGTGTATATTTTATTGCGCATACGCTCTTTCTCTTCGCTGAAGCCGCGTATATACGCGCTTCCACTCTTCGTAGTAGCGTGTGGGTCTTCAACTATCATAAATGACATACTTCTTCGGATCGGACATTTAGTTCGGGTTAACCCTTTACTTCGAGCGGATGTTAAGCCTCATCACGGATCTAATCACTCAGCAAACGGATCTAACAAATACGAATGCATTTCGGATCTAGATATCCGCTTCATCATTTCTTCATAGGTGCATCATACATTCAGATCTATCATCAAACCTTTACCCTTTCCATACAGATATACTTCACAGAGAAGTATTCATTCAAGCTCAGACATCTTGCTCCCACACTCATGATTTGCATAATGAATTTCTTCTCTTTATATATGTTTACCCTTTTTCAATACCCACGGGCCTTTTTCAATGCATGAGCCAAATCAATACCATGAGCCTTCAATACCACGGGCCCCTTTTCAATACCATGAGCCAAAACAATACCATGAGCCTTCATACCACGGGCCCACTTTTTGAGCGCTTTTGCCCATACGCTACTTGGAACGTTTATTCCCACGTGCATACGCGACTTCCCCTAGGCAAATCCGCGTATGCCTAGAGACATACTCTTTTCATCAAGATTTAGCACATGTTGAATTCCTTTCTTCATTTATATGCAATACAGACATGTTCTATCAAGCACAACTTCATCCAGTAAGTTGCCATTATCTTCATCAAGTGGGTTGTCTTTCAAGGACAACATTCATCATCATATTGCTAACAAACATCATTTACCAAGTCCACCACGTTAAGAATAACTTCATCAGGTGAATTGCCATCAAGGAAAACACATGTCAACAGTCGCATGTCTTCATCTTCATTCAATGGGTTGCCATCGAGGACAACACTCTGCATCATATTGCCAACAATCTCCCATATCCTCCAAGTTGAAGTACCAAATCACTTTCCTACCTTGCCCCATAGAGATCTCTACAAAACTGAGCCTCCTTCCCCAGGCCCAAATTTGCCTTTCACATTTGAGCCAACAAAACATCATAAAATTCAATCAAACACCTCTGTACACATACCTAGCCTAAAATCAGTCATCACATCAGTCATCTCAAGCTTTCATTGGCCATATTTTCTGAGATTGACATGGAGAGATCCCTCTCCCGACCTGGTAGGGCTAGCTACCAGGTTAAGCGTGGTATGATCTTATCCTAGATCCTACCTTTCTCAGCCCGAGGTAGATTTAGGCCCTAACACTTCCTAACAGTTGTCTATACTTTTTTGCATCCTCAAATTCCTTCCCTTCAATGGATGTGAGCTTCAAATTTTTTTCTATTGGAGTGGTCAAAGGATTGCAATCATCCATGCCAAACTTGTTCAAAATATCTCCAATGTACTTCTTTTAGAGAAGGAATATAGCTACGATGTAGTTGAACTTTGGGAATGCAGTATAGTAGTGAACATAGCCCAAATCAGTCATTTCAAAACCTTTCTTCAATTCCTTCTTTATGGATGAAATATAACTCTCATTGTTCCCTGTCATCAAAATATAATATACATACACCACAATATATAAAATTGTTTTTCAAAATTTCTTAACAAACAAAGTTGCATCATCAAGATCAAAATGTTTGAATTTAAGTTTCAGAAGATGCTCAGTTAAGTTTTCATACCAGGCTCACGGTGCTTGCTTGAGGCCATACAAGGATTTTATAAGCTTCCATACTTTGTGTTCGTGGCCCTTCATAAAAAATCCTTCTGGATGGGACATAAAAACCTTCTCCTTTAGAAATCCATTCAAAAATATGGTTTTTACATCCATCTAATGGACTTTCCAACCCTTCTGAGTTGCTAAGGCAAAGAGCATGCGGATGGTGGCCCATTTTTTTTGGGGGGGGAATTTTCCTCATAATCAACCCCTTCCTTCAGTGCATAACCTTTTGCCACAATTTTGGATTTTTGCTTGTCAAGTGAGCCATCTGCTTTGTACTTTTTCTTGTAGACCCACTTGCAACCAATTGGTTTGGTTCCTAATGGAGGATAAACCAACTTCCAAGTTTCATTCTTTATCAAGGTGGTAGGTCCCTATATCACTAGTATAGTCCCTTATTGTTGTTAGTGTAACCCCCTTATTGTTATTATTGTACCCTTGTAACCCCCATTTTGTTATTATTGTGCCCTTAAATTATTATTGTTAGGTTGGATAGGATTACATTGTGGCCCACTAGGATTACATTATGGCCCCATGGACTCCTATATATAGAAAGGAGGTTTTGTAAATTGTATCATCCAAGAATTGTTCATTTATTTAATGTATTGGAGGTTTCCCCCTCGAAGTGGCTCATTTCTAAGGCGTTGATATCTCTTTTCTTCTCTTTTTGGAGCTGGTTACACAACATTTGGTATCAGAGCTTTGGATTCTAGGGTTTCGCTGCTCCAAACAGGTCATCGTGGCATTTTCGCTATAATTGTTTTTCTACGAAGGTTTAGAAGCTGAAAGTTTCACAGAGTGAAGCTGAAATCCAGAGGAACCTCCTGTAAATATTTCATATCTTGATTCACGATATTTTTGGAGGTATGATCTGTGGAAGTTAAGGATTTTTCAAGCTCCCAAATTTCACCTAAAACAGGTCATCGTGGAATTTGCTCTATAAATTTCTATATCCGAATGTTCAAAAGCTGAAATTTCTACAGAAAAAAGCCATAACCTTGAGGAACCTCCTCTAAAATGTCAAATCTTGGTTCACAATATTTTCAGAGCTATGATCTGTGGAATTTAGGGTTGTTTCAAGCTCCCAAATTTCATCTCAAAGAGGTGACCGTGGGAAAATCATCATAACTCTATCTCTGAGCATTGGATTGGAATTATGTAAAAGGTGGATGTAATTACACAGAATGTAGTTTCATTTTTATCAATTTAGATTTGAAGGAGGAAACAATGGCACGTGGCACACCATACAATTTCACTCTACTGAACCAGTTCATAATGAGGTCATTATGGAAGATTGGGCATAACTTTGTCTTGAAGAATCCAAATCAGGTCAGACCTGTGGAATTTGAAAGAAGCTTTAGAGGGAAACTAGAGGGCCGAATTTTAGATATTGAGGATCCAAAACTATAGAGATAATTCAATTTCAATATCAAGCTCCTCAAAAGAAAGAAAAAGGTGTGTATTTTTTTCTGAATTGCATAAGTCTTGTTTAAAGAATCAAGTTGAATTGATTCTAAGGGTATATTGTAGAATAGATATCAGTATTGGGTTCTAAAATTCCCCCTAAAAAGAATTCAACAACCATTAATCCTTTAGAAGGCTCTACTATGACTCATGAAGACGAAGAATGACAACATGACATATCAAAATTACAAGAGCAAGTGAAACAAATTTTGCTCTCGCAAAGAGAGACAAAAATGGATATGAGGAAGTTTGATGGTAAGGATCTCGTAACATCGATACTACATATGGAGCAATATTTTGATCTCAATAATGTGCAAAACACACAAAAGGTACGCATTGCAACTTTCCATTTAGAACAAAATACATTTGTATGGTATCGATGGCTTTTCTCCCGTAAAGAAATTGTCACTTGGTCAAATTTTACGGAGGAAATGATAGCACATTATGAGGATACAAAGAGAAACACTTTCTTTAGCCAATTGATATATCTCAAACAAAAGGGTTCAGTGGGGGTGCACATGGAGGACTTCCAAAAACTAAATATAAGGGTAACTGATATTCCAAAGGAACACAAGATTGATGTCTTCATAGGGACTTTAAAAGATAACATACAACATGAAGTTCAAGTTTGGGAACTTGATTCATTGGATAAGGGATTCAAGTTGGCAAGAAAAATTGAATCTAAAATTATGGCGACAAGGAAGCCTACCACTCACATCTATAAAGATGGAAGTGTTGCTACTCCTAGATTTCCATAACCTAAAAGGTTAACACCATAACAATTGGAAGAAAAAAAAGCAAAAGAGCTTTGATATAGTTGTGATAGAAAATACACTAAAGGTCATAAGTGTGTCGAGAAGAACTTATTTTACATAGATTGTGAAGAGGAGGAAGAAAATGATTAAGAAACCTCAAAAGAAGAGGATATACACCAGGGACCAACCATAGAAGAAGAAGAAATGAGTCCGACCATATCGTGTAATGCATTGGCAGGAATTACAACTCCTCAAACTCTCAAGATAGAAGGACATATCAAGAAGAAAAAGGTAAAAGTGTTGATTGATTCGAGTAGTATGCATAATTTTATTCATTTTAAGGTAGCCAAGGAATTGAATTGTTTCCTATACCCAGCACCAGAATTTCAAGTGATGGTTGCAAATGGAGGAACTATAAATTGGTCTAGAAAATGCCATAATATCAAGCTTGCCATGGGAGAATATGTATTGAATAGTCAAATGCTTTCCATTCCAATGGGAGGTGCTGATGTTGTACTAGGAGTACAATGGTTACAATCTTTGGGGATGGTAGCTTTTAATTTTCAAGAACTTTTCTTGAAATTTTTTCAGAAGGAAAGGAAATCGAATTACGTGGTATAGTAGGGAAGCCATGAAAAATAATAAGCTCTAATGGCATGACAAATCTTCTGAAGAAAGAAAAATGAGGCGTAATTGCACAATTATGCTCAATAGAAGTTCCAACATCAAAATCATCTATTTCTGCAGATCTCCAAAAAGTCTTGGACAATCGTTCCAAGGTGTTTGAAACTCTCAAAGGACTTCCACCTATTCATGATCATGATTATGCTATTCATTTGATTCCAGGAAGTGTTCCTCCAAACATCATGCCTTATAGATATCCTTATGTCCAAAAGAGCTAAATTGAACGTATGATTGCAGAAACATTAGAGGCTGGTATAATTCAACCTAGTCAAAATTCTTTCTCTGCTCCAGTAGTATTGGTGCATACAAAGGATGGATCATGGTGCATGTGTCCGGATTATAGGGAGCTCAATAAGCTCACTGTTAAAGATAAATTTCCCATTCTTGTGATTTATGAATTATTGGATGAATTACATGGAGCAATCTATTTTACTAGGTTGGATCTTCGTTCACGATATCATCAAATTAGAATGAAGACAGAAGATATTCCAAAAATAACATTTCAAACTCATGAGGGTCATTTTGAATTTTTGGTCATGCCTTTTGTCCTTACCAATGCACCTTCTACATTTCAAGGGTTGATGAATTCCATTCTCAAACCCTTTCTTAGAAAATGTTTGCTAGTAGTTTTTGATGATATACTAATCTATAGCAAGTCTTGGAAGGATCATGTTCAACATGTGGATAAGGTGCTCAAAATATTGGAGGAGAAACAATTATATGCAAAAACATCCAAATATTTCTTTGGAGTACAAGAGGTAGAATATCTGGGTCATATTGTATCTCACGAAGGTGTTAAAGTAGACCCTAACAAAATTAAATCCATTAAGGAATGGAAAGTCCCCACAACCATAAAGCAGATGCACAGATTTCTCTTGTTAACAAGGTATTATCGCAAGTTTGTTAAGAATTATGGGAGAATAGTAGCACCTCTGAAAACATTATTGAAGAAAGATGCATTTTATTGGAGTATTGAAGCAACTAAGGCCTTTGAACATATTAAAGAGGCAATGTGCCTAGCACCAGTCTTAGCTACACCAGAATTCACAAAAAACTTTATTGTGGAATGTGATGCCTCAAGAAATAGAATTGGTGCCATTTTAATGCAAGAAGGAAGACCCATTTATTTTGAAAGTCGTCCAATCAAAGGAAAGTATTTACAAAAGGATATTTATGAGAAGGAAATGTTGGCAATACTACATGCACTAAAGAAATGGCGACCTTACCTAATGGGAAGACACTTCAAGGTAAAAACAGATCATGATAGTCTTAAACACTTTTTGGAACAAAGACTATCTTCAGAAGAGCAGCAAAAATGGGTCACAAAGATGCTGGGTTACGACTTTGAAATCATCTACAAAAAAGGGAAGCTAAATGTTGTTGCAGATGCACTCTCAAGAAAGGATGAAGAGGTGGAAGCATTGCTTTGTTCCATTTCTATTATCCAACCAAATTGGATAACCGAAGTAAGGGATGAATGGAAGAAGGGTGAATAAGTGTGGACACTCATTCAAAAGTTTCAATAAGATCCTAGTACATCTGATACATTTAGTTGGAAAAATGATTCCTTATGGTACAAATATCACTTATATATTTGTAATAATTCCCAACTAAAACAAAAGATTCTTTTGGAATTGCACACTTCTCATTTAGGAGGACACTCAATATTTTTAAAAACTTACCACAGGGTGAAGAAAGATTTTTTTTGGGATGGCCTAAAATATGATATTCAGAATTTTGTGGTGGAATGTTTGGTTTGCTAGCAAATAAAGTTGAAACAATTAAGACCTTGGGTCTTCTACAACCCTTATCCATTCCAATCCAACGTTGGGTGGAGATTTCAATGGATTTTATCACATGTTTACCTAATTCTGAAGGAAAGAGTGTCATCATGGTGGTAGTTGATAGACTTACCAAGTATGCACACTTTTGTGCGTTATATCATCCATTTAAATCAAGTACAATTTCTAGTGCATTTATGGAAACAATTCAAAAGCTACATGGAAACCCGAAGATTATTGTAAGTGACAGAGATCCCATTTTTATAGGAAATTTTTGGACGGAATTATTTTCTTGTTTGGGTACTCAACTAGCTCATAGCTCATCTGATCATCCTCAATCCGATGGTCAAACTGAGATAGTGAATAAATGTTTGGAAGGATATCTTTTTTGTTTTGTATATTATAATAAATCACAATGGGTCAAGTGGTTACCTCTCGCTGAATGGTGGTATAACACTTCCTTCCATACTGTAGCAAAAATGACCCCATTTATGGCAATTTATGGATATCATCCACTATCCATCACATCTTATTTAAGGGAAAAATTCTAGGGTTCAAGCAATGGAAGATCACATAGAGCATCAACAAGAAGTTCTCCAACACTTAAAGGATAACCTAAATTTGGCACAAAATCGAATGAAACAACAAGCAGATCAACATCGCAGCGAGAGACGTTTTGATGTAGGAGACTGGGTATTTTTACGGCAACAACCATACAAAAAAATGTCCCTCAAGCAAGCTAAGAAGGATAATAAATTATCGCCAAAGTACTATGTTCCTTACAAGGTTTTGCAAAATATTGGTACTATGGCATACAAATTGGATCTTCCGGCTTCTTTGCGAGTGCATCCAGTTTTCCATGTTTCATTCTTAAAGAAGGTTATAGGGGAAAAACTTCCAGTTCAAACAATATTTCCAGAACTTTATGAGGAAGGAAAAACCATTTTGGAACCTGAAGCAGTCATGAAAATAAGAACTCAACAGCTACGAAATCAATCAATTTCAGAGTATCTCATAAAATGGAAGAACTTACCCACTGAATATTCTACATGGGAGGATGAGAATTTTATACAGAAGCACCTAGAACTACTCAAGAATTGAGGACAACACTTTTTTTAAGGAGAGGAGCATGTTAGGTCCCTATATTACTATTATAGTCCCTTATTGTTGTTATTTTAACCCCTTTATATTATTGTTGTACCCCTGTAACCCCCATATTATTATTATTGAGCCCTTACATTATTATTGTTAGTTTGGCTAGGATTACATTGTGGCCCCATGGACTCCGATATATAGAAAGGAGGTTTGGTCATTTGAATGAGTTGAGATTGAATCAAAGTTCAGTCTCCCAATTCTGTCAATCACATCATTCAAGGTGTCATCCGTGGTTGGTTCTTCATGTGGGAAAGAGAGTGATTCAGAAGACGATTCCATAGATTGATTCAGTATAGGAATCCCCCCTTCAAGATGTGGAATTTGATTATCAAATTCTTGAAATGAATTTTCATGTGTGAATCTATCCAAACGATCAAGTTACTGCTCAACAACATCGTCAGTATTGGAAAATTCAAGGAATATGACATATCTAGATACTAAAAACTTCTTATTGACTTCATCATAGAGATGATATCCTTTGGAGGTATTGGAATACTCCAAGAAGATACATTTTCGACTTCTAGCACCAAATTTATTTCTTTTTACCTTAGGTATCCAAGCATAACAGGTGGAAATAAAGACCCTGAAATGCTTTACTAAAGGAATTTGGCCATGCCACATTTCACAAGGAGTTTTATTTATGATTTTATTATAAGGAAACCTATTCTTTATGTAAACAACATATAGAATTGCATCATCCCAAAACATCAATTTTAAATTCTTAAAAAACATCATGGAGTGAACCATATTTAAAATTTCCTGTTCATTCTTTCAACTACACCGTCCTGTTGGGGATTATAGGGCATAGTTGTTTGATGTTTAATTCCATGTTGGTAAAGATAGTTTTAAAGTTAATTTGAAGTGTATTCTTTTACATTATCAGTGCGCAAAGAGCCAATATGAGTTTGTGCATTATTTTCAATCCATGCATGAAAATTCTTGAATGTTTGAAAAGCATCATATTTGTTCTTCAATAAGTAAACCCAACACATTCTGGTGTAATCATCAATAAATGTCATCATATATTTATTTCCATTTGTAGAAGAAACATGCATGGGGCCACATAAATATGAATGAATAAGCTCAAGTTTTCTATGTGCTGTGGAATGTGAATCATGAAAGGACTGTTTGATATGCTTTCCCAAAATACAAGCATCACATTGCTTAATTTTCCTAATAATTGTAGGAAATCCAGTAACACCATTTTTCTTCAACAATTGAAGGTTGTCATAGTATAAGTATCCAAATATAGCATTCCATAAAATACTTTATGGAATGTACCTTCATCATGATGAGAACTGAATGCAAATTTTTGTACATGAGTAGAGGTACCTTGCAACTTTAGGAGTCTTCCTTATTTTATTCCCTTCATGATAAGTGAGTGATCTAATTATTTTATGACCTCAAAATTTCCATCAAAAATGTGAATGGAGTTTCCATTCTAGTGGATGTGGACCAAAGACAACAAGTTTCTCCTCAACTTAGGGAGGTATAGAACCTCATGTAGAAGATGGTTTGGAAGACCAGGCAACTTAAACCTGATTGTGCCAAGCCTTGATGGCTTGATTTTACATTTGTATGCAAATTATACTGCTCCATCAACCTTTTCAGTAAATTATTCAAAAAAATATTTTCTAAAATTCATGTGACATGTTGCTCCTGAATCTAGCAACCAATCATTTCTCCAAGATGTAAGTGAAGCATAAAACAAGTCTTCAGTTACTCCAATGTTACAATGTGCTACAACACAATGAGTGGATTCCGGTGCTTTATATTTGTCTATTTCATGAGCTTTACCTTTTTCTTGATCTATTTGCTTCTTAATTTTTTCCCAAGGAATCTTACATGTAGATGCGTCATGCCAATCTTTATTGTAGCGTATGTAATGAAGATCATATTTTCACTCTGAGCTTGTCTGACCCCACTTCCTATGAAATTTCTTCTTCCTCTTCCTCTTCGGCCACCTCTTCCTATGGAAGAATATTGAGCATGATTCTTCTCTCTATGTGTGAAAAATGTAGCTTCTTCAGAAGACATAGGGGTTGTCTTCATTCCAAAATCCTTCTCTCTTTCTGCAAACTTTTTCTCAAGGGAAACAAAGGTGATCTTCATGAGATTTCCACTTGCTTGCAATGATTCAAGGTAATATGAGTAAGTGGGATACAATGCCTTAACATAAGCTATGATAGGTATGTCAACTTCTACACTAGTATTTTTAATTTCATGCATGATAAATCTTACTTCTGATGCTAAAGAAAGAGGGTCATCATTTTTAAATTCAAGGCTGAACAACTTAATCATTAATTGAACAATTTCCAGTTCTGAATGTGAGTCATATAGTTATTTTAATTTTCTCAAGGATTCATAGTTTATAATTTGAAAATGGTGTAATATGGTGACTCACCTCTTCATTTACAGAAGCTACAGTCAAGGCATAGGCCTTGCAATTCTTGTTTTCCCAAATGGCAATCTCCTTGTCTGAGGTGGGCTTGGTCGGTGGGTTGTCTCCTTCTCCTTCACAAATTCCTCTCCAAAACTCATTAAAAATGAGAGTGTGCTTGATTTTCCAAGTACACTCAGGATAGGAGAGAGAACAAATCCCACAATATATATGGGAGAATGAATTGTGAACTTTTGAAAAAAGGAGTCTGCTGGAAAGAAACTCAATTCTGGTGTAAAATGTATTCTGCTGCAAAAACTCAATTTTGGTGTAAAAATGTACTTTGCTATAAAAACTCAATTTTGAAGTGAAAATTGCACTTTGTTGTAAAAAATTCAATTCTGGTACAAAATATGTACTCGGCTGTAAAAAACTCAGTTATGGAAGAAAAAATTGTAAAAGACAATAATTTTTTTGTGTGCACAGGGGAGGTCAGACTTGGGGAAGGTCAACCTAGGTGAGGTGGGACCTGGGGAAGGTTAGACCTGGGGGAGGTCGACCTGGGGAGGTTAGGGTGGAGGGGAATGGTGAAGGGAGTGGGGGACGTGGATTAGGGGGAGGTGATGGTAGAGGAGAATGGAGAATGGAGAGGGGAGGGTATGCAGGAGAAGCAACGGTTGTGGGGAGTAGGGAGGGGGAGGAGGGGAGGTGGGAGGGGGAGAAGGGAGGGGAATGGAGAATGGAGTGGGGAGGGGAAGTAGGAGGAGGCAGTAGAGGGTTGCGGGAGGTGGCAGCAAATGGCTACGGGAGGAGGCAACTGAGGGTTGTGGGAGGTGTGACAGCTGCGGGTGGGGGGTAGCTCACAGAGCTTTGTGGTGCGGGGAGTGGGGGGGAGAATGAGAAGTGAGGAGAAGTGAGCTACAGAGGGGGTCAAATGAGATGTGAGGAGCAGTGAGCCCTGAAAAAAATGATTGCAGAGTAGGAGTGAGCCCCTAAAAATAATTTGAATGCCAAAAATTTCAAACAATATTGCAGGAATATGAAAGAATATGGTATTCTGAAAAAAATAAAAAACAGAGATAGGAGATATTTACACCAGGGGCATGAATGGAAAAAAAAGGGTTGGCTCTAATACCATGTCGGACCAGGAGGTAACTCCACAAATTGAATGGTGAATTTGATAGAGGGCGCTCATGAATATATACATGGAGGTGAGACCGTTGGGATTCATTTACCAATGTCTCTTAGACTTCCTTATTTTCTAATTTAAAATAATATAAAATTTCTTCTAATCCCTTAGGATTAGGTGTCAATATAAGTCGCGTGTAGACGCCACTGTGTATGAAAGTAACCCGTGTATGCACAACACAATTTTTTTAATCAGTAGTTTAATGAAATTAAAAACTTGAATGATGCAGGATGTATATCAGCTAGAGAGAAAGGGAATACAATGACATTGACAATGATTTTATGGAATATAATTTGGCATTGGATGCCCTTAGAGGATGTGGTTTATTAAAATTCTTCAAAATGCAAAACATGAAGACAAACACAAGATTGCTTGAAATGCTTGTAAATTGCTGGGATCCAGAAGAGGATGTCTTTATGATTGATCATATGCCTCTGTGGATTGGGGTAGAGGATATATACTTCATGAATGGACTTTCCCAGAGAGGAGATTCAATACTTGTAGGGGAAGGCTGCAAGAGGTCTCAATGTGGATGACAACATTCGCCTCTATTGTTCATCAGATACCCAGAAGGTTGGGACTCATATCCCAATCACAGATGTAGATGGAATGCACATGAGAATCCTTCTTTTCAAAATTGTCTGGGTAGCTGGATCAACATAATTACATCAATCCTCACGAGCTACAATGAGTTTCACGACATATTTCCTAACCACATTATATAACTGGTGCACAAATTTACTTACCAACCTGAAAAAGAAGTTGACTTAGATTCAGAAGAACAAGACCAATAAATTTGGATATGGAACTATCATTTTCACTTTATTTTTTGAGAGATTACCTGGGCTTCGACCCAGGGTGATTTCAATGATCATCAGCTCAAGAGATCCATGCATAGTAAGGTGGGCTGACTAGATGAAAAGACTAGGGGATGGTGAGTTCCCTAGGACTACCTTTGATGATGAGTTCTTCCTTTGGTGGGGAGAACAATTCATCGCCATTGAGGACTACTCCTATGCAGGTATGGACTTCATAGCAAACCCATATCTGCCACTTCCACCCGGTGTTGCATGAGGAGAAATTGGTAAGATTGTTTTTATGATTTTTGATATCATTTGATTTTTTTTTTGGATTTTAAAAAATATGAAATGAAATTCTTTTTGATAGGACAAAATTCTTACAAAATCATTGATCATGACACAAATGTGGGACTAGTAAGACCTGAGGGTCTTCCGAGGCACAAGCGCCGTGGAAGAAATGCAGAAAATGTCGCAGCTAACCGTGAGAGGGTCCTTTATGCCATATAGAGGAACCTGGAGGGTTTAACCTACCAAGTGCCTATGGCTGTAGTGGAGGATCTTCCAGAGGCTATGCAGAGGCATGTGGTTGGTGTACCACGGGATTGGGTGCGACTCTTCTGACATGTGGCAACTACCATAGTCTTCTTCTGGGATGATCATCTAGGGTAGGGCCCTCAGACATATATTGTAGGATGACTTGATATTTTTTGTGATAGACATGATTGGGCATAAGCCCTAATTTTGTAGGACATTTTTGTCCCAATTTTGTATAACATTTTGAACATATGATTCTTATCTATATAAAGAGAGTTTTGTGATGTGACTCTCTCATATATACAAATTATGATTGATGATTTTTGATGTTTTTAATGTGATGAATGAATTATATCCCAATATAGTGCTTGATTAGCTAATGAATTAGAGAATGTGTTTTCTAATAATGGAATATGGATAAATGTAATGAAATTAAATGATCTGTAATAAAATCACTCTCAGAAATTGGCGATATAAATAAGGATCCTTAACAAGATATATGTTATTCAATTAAGACACCACTAGTTGTGAATCCAATTACACTACTAATGAACCAACACCAAGAGATATTGCTTCAGACAATAGATTGACCACAACAGTATATTCTGAAAAATTATTCGAGGCAAGACCAATACATATTCCCCTTGAGACTAACAACTAACCAGATGGATAGTAAATTACCCAATCCGCAGAAGCCAAATTCCGGGTATGTCGACTATCACAATCGAAAATCCTAAATATATCATATCATCCATAGATATATACGAAGGAAAATAAAAAATATCAATGCCATGATGAAACCACTACATAGATGTGCAAAAAATAGTAAAAAATGTACAAAACCAAAGCAAATGTTAGGCACAAGCATAGGCATAATACTTCTTAAGATAGAGCCCATTTCTTTGCTCTGCCAGGTCATTTCCATTAAAATCAAACATTTCATAACATCCCTTTTTCAAGACTCTTTTAATGATGTACGGGCCATATCACATGGATTTAAAATTACCCACACCTAAGTTATCCTTGTCTTGATCATAGATTAAGACAAGGTCGCTTTCAGAGAAAACCCCAAGTCGCATAGTCTTATCATACTGAATCTTCACCCTTTTCTTATGAGCTTCATTAATCATGACTCCATATCGACGATGCTCATCAAGACGTTCCAAATAAAAGAGGTTTTCTTCAAGACTGGTAGTGTCTGGGAGAAGTTCAACAACTAACTTAAGAGAAGGAATTTCAAATTCCACGGGGAAGATTGATTCCAACCCATAAACTAGTTGAAAGGGAGTGAAACCACTTGCAGTCTTAACTGACATTCGATATCCCCAAAGTGCAGGATAGAACATAATGTGACAATTAGATCAATCTTTATTGATCTTCCTTTGCAGGATAACCTTCAAGGATTTATTCACATCTTCCTATTTCCCATTGGCCTGAGGATAATAAGGAGATGAATGCTCCCTCCGGAAACCTAACTTGAGAGCCAATTCATCCATCATGGATTTCTGAAAATGACTGCCATGGTCAATGACAATATCTTTAGGAATACCAAAATGATAAATCACTTGGTTGAAAAGAAACAGGGTTGTTGTTTCACCGTCATTTGCAAAAGTAGGCATAGCCTCGGCCCACTTGGTGAAGTAGCCCACTGCTACAATGATATAATTATGACCCTTTGTCGAAGGTGAGTTGCAAGTTGTAAAATATATTCCCCACTTTTTGAATGGACCGATGGTAATAACAGGAAAGAGTAGAGCTGGATGAGAGCACATTTTCCGAGTATAGACTTGACAAGGATGATATTTCTTGACCGCTTCAACACAATAATTGAATATCGAAGGCCAAAATATCCAATATGTAGAATTTTTTTAGGCTGTAGCAAGCCCTGATAAATGACCACCATAAGCTCCACTGTGGCAATCATTTAGCACTACCTCAGCTTCTTCTAGGGTTAAGCAATGTCTAAGGATTTAATCAACCCCATGACGGTATAAATTGTCACCAATGATAACATAGATTTTCACCAATTGACGCAATTTTATATGCTCATCCTTCGAAAAAGTGAGGGGAAACTTTGGAGTCTTAACCCCATGATGGTATAAATTATCACCAATGATAACATAGATTTTCACCAATTGACGCAATTTTATATGCTCATCCTTTGAAAAAGTGAGGGGAAACTTTGGAGTCTGAAGATATATAGTAATATCCCCATACCAAGGATCTTGTGAAGAAATAAGGAAAAGATGTTCATCAGGGAATGATTCCTCAAAAACTATTTCTTCTCCACAAGGAAACTCCGAGATTAATTCTACAAATATCAATGATTTCTTGGATTTAGCAGACAATAACTTGAGATAAAATTCTTTTAGGATAAAAAACCATCTCTTATATCTCCCCCCAATCACTCAAATACTAAGAAAAATCTGAAATGGATTGAAAGTTGCCAAAACAGAAATTTTTCGAAGTAAAATGTAATGTCTAAGTCGCTAATTATAAAGCCTAGAATTAGATAATAAATCACATAATGACATGGACTGATACTACAGCTAACTTATCAATGAGATAATATTGTAATTCATGAAATATCAAGCCTATAATTAGATAGTAAATCACATGTTCAAAGAGAGCATCATCTTCCTAAACTAGAAACATACCTATGGTTGATTCTGCTGCAACGAGATACAAGAGGAAATCCTTGCCATAATCAGGTGCACTTAGTAAAGGAGCAATGGTTAATTCCTTTTTCAAATCATGAAATGAGCATTGAGCGAAGTCGTCCCACAGGAATGGAACTCCTTTTTTCAACAATCCCATAAATCCCTTCGTAATCTCAGCATAATTGATGATAGATCTCCTCAAGAAATTGGCTTGTCCTTGGAGACTTTGCAGTTGATGAATGGTAGATGGTGGAGACAACTGAAGTATTTCCTTGACCTTGAAAAGATATACATGAATCCCTTCATTAGAAACTATGAATCCTAATAACTGACTAGATGTGACTATGAAAACACACTTATTCAGATTCAGACAGATTTTATAATAAAGACATATTTCAAAAATCAATCGAAGATGATGAGAAAAATAAATTCTCTTTCGAGAATGAGTAGCTAAGTTATCCAAATAAGCTACAATGATATGCTTGATATCATGGAAAGAGTAATACATGGCCCGCTGGAAAGTTTCTCCAGCATTTTTAAGACCAAAAGGAGTCTTTTTATATGCAAAGGTACCCATGGGAAAATAAAATTTGTCTCGCATTGATCTTCAGGACGGATAGTAATTTGGTTATAACCCGAGAAATCATCCATGAAGGAGAAAATATTATTCCCCAAACATTCATAGATAATATGATCAGTAAAGGGTGTGGGGTGATTATCTTTAGGACACGCCTTATTCAAATCTTTGAAGTCTATGCACACATGGATCATTCCTTGTTTCTTGTTAGCTAGGACTGGATTTGAAACCCATTGAGTCAAAGGAATGGGGTATATAAAACCCGCCTTTAGAAACTTCCCAACCTCGGCTTTGATAGCTACAAATTTCCTAGGGTTTACTGACCGAAATTTTTGTTGTATAGGATTAGCATTCTCATAAGTCTTGATCTCATGCTGGACAATTGATGGATCAATTCCAGGCATTTCCTCATAATTCCAAGTGAACACATCATAGAATTATTTAAAAATATCGGTATAGATTTTAACTTCTTCAAGGGAACACTCAGATCCGATGAAAACATTCTCTATTACAATCGGATCCCTGGAAATGTTCACCAATTTTTTTTTTCTCAAATGATAGACATATTAGGTTCGGAAAAAATCTGTGTTGGAGCCAAAGGGCTTAGAATTGGGTGGACATGACCAGTTGCAAAGGGCTAGAAAAACTTGACTAAACTTGACTCAAATCTGGGAGAAAATATGACCGATGATGAAAATCATCCCACGGTCTTTCCACACTCGTCATTGCTTCTAGTATTTCCTCCTTAGATGGTAAAACAATATCAAGGCATTCCAAAGAATAAATTAAGTTAAGGGGCCAAGCTAGAGCCAGGTCTCCATCCAAATCCTCTGGTGAAAGAGGAACCATATCAAAATTTGTAATGTTAACAATAGATTGATAAGAAATTTCGGCTACAGACATAGGATATTCCATTGCACCCACTTTCCCTTCTTGTAATGTGGTCATAGAAGAGGGTAAGTGCCAAGAATCTGAAAAATAATGTGTTTAGAAGAAATCTCTTCGGGAAGGAAACTTGGAAGACGAAATAGAATTTATATGAACAACAGGAGGCGGAAGATCAAAGGTACCCATAAACAAGAAATACATACCAACTCCTACATTATCAACAAGTTGCTTGGATTTCTTCCCCAAGGGAACCATAGAATAAGAGGATGCATTGGAATATATTAGAGAATAATCCATTTGATCAACAGTAATGATTCTCCCTTCATGGGGAAAACATAGGATGCAGAATAATGATGATACAATGGAATCCATATCATAAATCCAATTTCATACCAATAGAAGGTTATAATCCAAATTAGCATTGACTATTTATACTTTGATATTGACTATCTTTCCCCCAATGTAGATGGGAAAGGCCGGAAAAATGCCATGTGGCCTGTGAGAATGACCATCAAATGTAGTCAAGAGAGTAGGGGAAGGAATAACCTGAGAAGATCCAATAGCTTTCCAACATGAAATATACATGAAATATACATGAAATAGGCATGAAACATGTGGATGCCCCTTCATCAACTAGAGTTCAAAAAATATTGATCTTTCGATACGTAGATTTAATTTGAAAATTCATATGATGAGTAAGTCTCTTCTTAAGATTTGACATGTCAAATGTAATAATAAAGAAGTATTTTGGATCTACCACACTGATCGTAGTGAGCAACACACTCCTTTGTGTTGGGCATGGCTGGAGTACCTCCAACACATACATAACACAAGGACTCTGAGCCAGATCTTCTACAATGGAGTAGTTATGAGCTTCCTTGGCATTAGGGTTAATAATAAAACATTTAGCAGAGCCTTTCGGCATGCGAGGTATAGGCTCAACTACGACCCTCTCTATATGGAGTGGCTCAAAAATATCAGGAGCAACCTTAGCCTTAGAAGATTCAGATTCACCATAATCACGTGACCTCATTGCAACATCAACATAAGCACTAATCATGGATACATTTGATGTATTCCCCCCCTCCTGGTTTCCCCATGCGGGAGCTCCAGTATTCACATTTGTGCCAGCAAGAATTTGCTTCCCTTGGGGAAAAGGGTTAATCAGGACAGCCAGGGAACTAGAAGAACCCTGTCGAGCCAAGAAGTGCTGAGCATCTTGAATCTTAGGGCAATGAAACTTAAATTTCTTCTTCGACTCTCTCTTACCCTCTCCAACATTATTGTTGGGTTTGTTTGCAATATCCTTCCCATCCTTATCCTTTTTTTTTAGATCCCTATATTACTAGTATGGTCCCTTATTATTGTTAGTGTAACTCCATTATTGTCATTTTTGTACCCTTGTAACCACCATATTGTTATTATTGTGCCCTTACATTATTATTGTTAGGTCAACTAGGATTACATTGTGGCCCCATGGACTCATATATATAGAAAGGAGGTTTTTTCATTTGTATCAAAAATTGTTCGTTTATATAAGGTATTGGAGGTTTCCCCCTCGAAGTGGCTTATTTCTAAGGCGTTGATCTCTCTTTTCTTCTATTTTTGGAGTTGGTTTCATAACATTTGGTATCAAAGCTTTGGATTCTAGGGTTTCACTGCTCCAAACATGTCATCGTGGAATTTTCACTATAATTTTTTTTTTATATGAATATTTAGAAGCTAAAATTTTCACAGAGCGAAGCTGCAATCCTCAGTAATTTCATGTAAAAATTTCAGATCTTGGTTCACAATGTTTTCAGAGATATGATCTGTGGAAGTTAGGATTTTTTAAGGCTCCCGAATTTCACCTAAAACAGTTCATCGCGAAATTTGCGCTATAAATTTTTTTCCTATGAATGTTCAGAAGATGAAATTGTTACAGAGAAAAGATGAAATCCTGTGGAACCTCTTGTACAAATTTCAGATCTTGGTTCACAATATTTTCAGAGATATGATCTGTGGACATTAGGGTTTTGTCAAGCTCCCAAATTTCATCTCAAAGAGGTGACTGTGGGAAAATAATCATATATATCTCTCTGAGCGTCAGATTGGAATTCTGTAAAAGGTGGCCGAAATTACATGGAATGTAGCTTCCTTTGTATCAATTTCAGAGTCGAAGGAGGAAAAAGTGACACGTGGAATGTCATACAACTTCACTCTATTGAACCAGTCCATAATTAGGTCATTGTGGGAGATTGGGCATAACTTTGCCTTGAAGAATCCAAATCAGGTCAGACTTGTGGAATTCAAAAGAAGATTCAGATTTCTACTACAGGGCCAAATTTTAGATATTGAAGATCCAAAATCATAGAGATAATTCTATTTCAATATTGAGCTCCTCAAAAAGAAGAAAAAGGTGTGTATTTTTTTTTCCGAATTGCATAAGTCTTGTTTGAAGAATCAATTTGAATTGATTCCAAGGGAACATTGTAGAATATATATTAGTATTGGGTTATAAAATGCCTCCTAAAAATAATTCAACACCCATTAAGCCTTCAGAAGGCTCTACTATGGCTTATAAAGATGAAGAAATGCAACATGACTTATCAAAATTACAAGAGCAAGTGCACCAAATTTTTCTCTTGCAAAGAGCAACAAAAAATGAAATGGATGGTTTGAAGAAAAGCGTGGAAGCTAAGATGGATGGCATGGAAGCTACGATGGATGGTTTGAAGAATGGTATGGAAGAAAAAATGTAAGGTTTGAAGGAAGACATGGAAGGTTTTAAGGAAGGTTTGTCAAAATTGATACAAGAAATGATTCCTAATGGCGAAAATATAGTAGAGGAAACTCATGATGAGAAAAAGATAAATGTTATTTGTGATCTCATAAACTCTAATGTGGGATTGAAGAGACACCATATTCCAAATCTGGATATGAGGAAGTTTGATGGCAAGGATCCCGTTACATGGATACTACAAATGAAGCAATATTTTGATCTCAATAATGTATAAAACACACAAAAGGTACGCATTGCAACTTTACATTTAGAACAAAATACATTTGTATGGTATCGATGGCTTTGTTCCCATAAAAAAATTGTCACTTGGTCAATTTTTACGGAGGAAATGATAGCACATTATGAGGATACAAATAGAAACTCCTTTAGCGAATTGATAAATCTAAAACAAAAGGGTTCAGTGGTGGAGCACATTGAGGACTTCCAAAAATTGAATATAAGGGTAACTGATATTCCAGAAGAACATAAGATTGATGTCTTCAGAGGAATTTAAAGGATAACATCCAACATGAAGTTCGTATTTGGGATTCATTGGAGAAGTCTTTCAGGTTGGAAAGAAAAATTGAATGTAAAATTATGGCAACTAGGAAGCCTACAACTCACATCTATAAAGATGGTAGTGTTGCTACTCCTAGACTTCCACAAACTACAAGGTTGACACCAAAAAAATTGGAAGAAAAAAGAGCAAAAGGACTTTTCTATATTTGTGATAGAAAATACACTAAAGGTCATAAGTGTGCTAAGAAGAAATTATTTTACATATATTGTGAAGAAGAGGAAGAAAATGAACAAGAAACTTCAAAAGAAGAGGATATACACTAGGAACCAACCCTAGAAGAAGAAGACATGAGTCCAACCAAATCATGTAATGCATTGGCAAGAATTATCACTCCTCAAACTCTCAAGATAGAAGGACATATCAAGAAGAAAAAGGTAATAGTGTTGATTGATTCGGGTAGTACCCACAATTTTATTCATTGTAAGTTAGCGAAGGAATTTAATTTTTTCCTATACCCAGCACCAGAATGTCAAGTGATGGTTGCAAATGAAGGAACTGTAAATTTCTCTGGAAAATGCCATAATATCAAGCTAGCCATGGGGGAATATGTATTGAATAGTCCAATGCATTCCATCCCAATGGGAGGTGCTGACGTTGTACTAGGAGTACAATGGTTACAATCTTTGGGGACGGTATCTTTTAATTTTCAAGAAATTTTCTTGAAATTTTTTTCGGAAGGAAAGGAAATCGAATTACGGGGTATCGCAGGGAAGCGAGGAAAGATAATAAGCTCTAATATCATGACAACGCTTTTGAAGAAAGAACAACAAGGCGTAATTGCACAATTATGCTCACTAGAAGTTCCAACATCAAAATCATCTATTTCTCCAGATCTGCAAAAATTCTTGGACAATCATTCCAAGGTGTTTGAAACTCCCAAAGGACTCCCACCTATTCATGATCATGATAATTCTATTCATTTGATTCCAGGAAGTGCTTCTCCAAACATCACTCCTTACAGATATCCTTATGTCCAAAAGAGCGAAATTGAACGTATGATTGCAGAAATGTTAGAGGCTAGTATAATTCAACCTAGTCAAAGTCCTTTCTCTTCTCTAGTAGTATTGGTGCACAAGAAGGATCGATCATGGCGCATGCGTCCAAATTATAGGGAGCTCAATAAGCTCACTATTAAAGATAAATTTCCCAGTCTTGTTATTGATGAATTATTGGATGAATTACAATGGGCAATTTATTTTACCAAGTTGGATCTTCATTCAGGATATCATCAAATAAGAATGAAGATTGATGATATTTTGACAACAACATTTCAAACTCATGAGGATCATTATGAATTTTTGGTCATGCCTTTTGGCCTTACCAATGCACCTTCTACATTTCAAGGGTTGATGAATTCCATTTTCAAACCCTTCCTTAGAAAATTTGTGCTAGTATTTTTTTATGATATACTAATCTATAGTAGGTCTTGGAAGGATCGTGTTCAACATGTTGATAGGGTGCTCAAACTATTGGAGGAGAAACAATTATATGCAAAAATATCCAAATTTTTCTTTGGAGTACAAGAGGTGGAATATCTGGGTCATATTTGTAGGTTTTAACCCTGAACAGAAATTACCTACACACGAATCTTATAACAAAAAATAAACAATAGTGAGATCATAAAACATAAAACATATAAACACATAGATTTTCCCCTGGATCCCAAATCGGGACGACCAGCTTGATTTTTCATTATGTTCCTTTTAGTGTTACAACACATATATATACATGCCGAAGCATACATGAACACTAATCCATAAACCCTGGATTAGAACATAACCATAGTTCCCTTGACCAGATCTACAAAAAATACCAGGGGCTGAAAACCATCGTACCCAAAAACCATGTGCAAAACGATGCACAAAACCATGGGCGCAGACTACCCACCGAAAATTAAGGACCAAAAATTTTTTGTCGGGGCACTACCCCGGACCCCGACAAGGGGGGCTACCACCCCCCCTGTGAATCCCCCGTTGCACCCAATGCAAAGGGGGGGCTATCACCCCCCCATGCATGCTTAGTCATGGAAATAATATAACACATACCCAACATTCTCCCACTTGTTTTTTTCTTTCCACAGCGGGCCACATGAGAGCTTAGTCATTGGCACAATTCTTCAACACCCATTGTTTCTCTACACCAAGAGAACTTCTGAGTGCTCACAGACTTCGTCAATGCATCTGCAACATTCTTCAAGGTGTCCACCTTTACCGGCAACACCCTTTTAGCCTCAACCATATCTCTAACAAATTGATATTGAACATCAATGTGCTTTGTCTTTGAATGATAAGTAGGGTTCTTAGCCAAGAAAATTTCACTTTGGCTATCACAGTCTATCCTTATAGCTTGTTGTGCCAACCCCATACTTGAACACAATCTCTGCATCCAAACTGCTTCCTTGCCTGCATGAGTGGCTGCTATGTATTCTGCCTCTGTAGTTGAAAGAGCCACTATAGACTGTCTTTTACTCATCCAACTAACTGCGCCTCCAAATAGGCTAAAAACATATCCACTTATAGATCTTCTTTGGTCCATATCTCTAGCCCAGTCTGCATCAACAAAAACATGAATGTCCAACATTCTTTCCAATCCTGGTCTTCCCTGGTAGCACAAGCCATAATCACTAGTGCCACGTAAATATCTGAAAACCCGCTTCACTGATGTCCAATGCTCCTTCCCTGGGTTTGACATAAACCTACTCAATACTCCCACTGCATGTGAAATGTATGGTCTAGTACAGACCATTTCATACATCATGCTACCCACTGCACTTGCATATGGAACATGGGACATATCCTCCTCTTCTTCCTATGTCTTGGGACACTGTTCAGCAAATAGATTTACACCTACAGGAATAGGAACTTTCACCGGTTTACTATCCTGCATATTGAACCTTTGCAATATAGTCTCGAAAAAATTCCTCTGGTTTAACCAGAGCTTCCTCTTTGCCCAATCTCTATTAATTTCCATGCCCAAAATATAGTTTGCAGCACCAAGATCCTTCATGTCGAATTTGGAGAACAGTTGGGTCTTCAAATCTTGGATAATTTCTTTTTCATTTCCAATCAACAACATATCATCCACATATAAGACCAAATAAATAACACGGTCACCAATTACTTTAAAATAAACACAGTGATCCTCCTTGCTTCTGGTGAAGCCAAGTCCTCGCATATAGGTATCAAATTTCTGATACCACATCCTTGGTGACTGTTTTAATCCATAGAGAGACTTCTTCAACCTGCATACCAGTTCTTTCTTACCCTTCACCATAAAGCCTTCAGGATGCTTCATGTAGATCTCCTCTTCTAGATCCCCGTGAAGAAATGTTGTCTTCACATCCATCTGCTCTATCTCAAAATCAAATGTAGCAGCAACAAATAAAAGTAATCTAATAGAAGTAACCTTGGCAACAGGAGAAAAAATATCACCAAAATCAATTCCGTGCACCTGGGAATAACCTTTTGCTACCAACTGAGATTTGTATTTCTCCACCTTGCCTTCTACATTCATCTTCTTTTTAAACACCCATTTGCTCCTGATGGGCTTCCTTCTAGCTGGCAACTCCACCAGATCCCATGCCTCATTTTTGTGTAAGGATGCCATTTCATCAACCATGGCCTCCTTCCAAAGTTTTCCATCCTCTGAATCTATTTCCTCCCTGATAGTTCTGGGATCATCATCAGTTATAGTTAAGGCAAAATTTGAACAGAAAGCATATGGACTATACATTTCTGGTTGTCTTCTTTCTCGAGTTGATCTTTTCAAAGCTGGAGTTTGTGGCTCTTCCTCTTCTGAGTCTTCTTCTATTGTAGAGTTTGATTCATCCTCCTTTAGCTCAAACTCTATCTTCTCAGGTTCCTTTGGTAGGACTTCATGTGTAACAACATCTTTCACCTCTCCAAACACCACATCTCGGCTGTACACAACCTTCCTTGTTTCTAGGTTCCAAAGCTTGTAACCCTTTAAACCATCCTTATAGCCAATAAAGATGCACCTTTCAGGTTTATTATCCAACTTGGTCCTTTTCTCCTTTCGAACATGTACATATGCATCACATCCAAATACCCTTAGATGTGAAAGAGAGGGTTTCTTACTAGTCCATACCTCATGTGGAGTCTTATCCTCCAACGCTGATGAAGGTGATCTATTAACTAAGTAACATGCAGTCTCCAGTGCCTCTGCCCAGAATTCTTGTCCTAACCCGGTACCATTGAGCATGCTTCTTGCCTTTTCCATCAATGTTTTGTTCATTCTTTCTGAAAATCCATTTTGCTAAGGTGTGTATGGAGTAGTATTTTGTCGTGCTATACCACACTTCTTACAGAACTCTTCAAATTCCTTCTTACAAAAATCCCCACCATTATCTATCCTCAGCACCTTTATCTTCTTCTCTGTCTGGTTTTCCACTAGAGCCTTAAATTCTTTAAATTTTTCAAAGACTTTAGATTTATTCCTCAAGAAATATATCCATGTATTCCTTGAGAAGTCATCCATGAATGAAAAATAGTACACAGAATTTCCCAGTGAAGGAACTGACACAGGTCCAAACACATCACTGTGCATAAGTTCTAATATCTTGTTTGCCCTCTTAGCACCAGAAGGAAAACTCACCCGATTTTGCTTCCCATATACACAATGTTCACAGAAATTGAAATCCAGAGAGCAATTAGACATACCTTCTACCATACCATTTCTATGTAGTATCCGAAGGCCCTTCCGTCCAATATGTCCAAGCCTTTGATGCCATAGCATAGTCTTTTCTCCAAAGACAGCTAGGCTTTTTGCTTCAGTTTCAAGAACCATAGAACTGTTACACCCATCAATAACAGTTCCACCTTGTAGCTTGTACAGAGTTCCAATCCGAACTCCTCACATTAATACTAGTTCTCCCCGAACCATCTTGCAGGCATCTTTCTCAAACACTATTTTTACACCTACATCATCCATCTTGCTTACAGAAATTAGATTTTTGGCCAATGCAGGAATATGCAGAACACCAGGAAGTGTTCTAATCCTTCCACCTTGCAGCTTCAGCTTGACCTTCCCACGTCCAACAATTTTGGCCTTCCTATCATCCCCTAGGAATACATCGCTGCCATCATATTTCTCATACTCGCAGAACCACTCCCTATGGGGAGTGAAGTGAAAGGATGCACCCAATTCAATCAACCATGAATCATGATCTACATGTGCATTTGAAGAAGAAGCCAAATACACATCCCCACCTTCATCCGAGGTGGTTTTTACCTCTGCAGAAGAAGCATCATCAAATCCCTTTCCTTTCTCAGGAGCTTTAGATTTGCAGTCCTTTTTGTAGTGCCCTTCCTTTCTGCATTTGCAGCATACCTTTAAAAAATTTCTAGGAGATTTAGATCTCCCTCTAGATTTGGATCTCCCATTCGAAACCTTATTCTTTTTTCTATTTTGGGACCTTCCTCGTACAGATAAGACATCTCCATTCTGGCCCTCCATATTTCTCCATCTCATTTCCTCCGACAACAAGGCTGAGACAATGTCATCAAAATTCAAGGTAGTTGTATTGCTGCCTATTGCAATAACTAGACTGTCGCACGAGTCTGGTAGAGAACACAACAAACTGATGCACTAATCTTCATCTAAGATTTTAATATCAACAGATGACAGATGACTTACCACAGTATTGAAGGCGTTCAGATGCTCTGTAACCGAGTCTCCATCCTTCATCCTCAGGTTATACATATTTTTCCGCAGGAACAACCTATTCACCAGAGACTTAGATTGGTACAAAGTCCCAAGTTTTTCCCACAAATTCTTTGCCGTAGCTTCTCCAGATACATTCAACAATACTGAATTTGAGACAAACAACCGTATTGTGCTCTTAGCCTTTCAATCTATTTTCTTCCAGTCTTCATCTGACATTGTCATTGCTTTAGTACTTGGATCTGCCGTGATCCATCGATCTTTATCCACCAGCAGATCCTCCATCTTGAGCTTCCATAACTCAAAAATCTGACCATTAAATTTCTCAATCTCTATCTTCCAGCCGCTCGCCATCTTCTTTCACCACAAGAATCGATCCCGCAAATCTTCCACTGAACAGGGTCTACCTCAGGCCCGAGAAAAAAATCCTCAGCAGCAAAGGCATCCCCTTGAAGTCGAAACCGCTCTGATACCAAATGTAGGTTTTAACCCTGAACAAAAATTATCTACACATAAATCTTATAACAGAAAATAAAAAATAGCGAGAGCATAAAACATAAAACAGATAAACACAGATATTTCCCCTAGATCCCAAATCAGGATGACCAATTTGATTTTTCATTATGTTCCTTTTAGTGTTACAACACATATATATACATGCTGAAGCATACATGAACCCCAATCCATAAACCCTGGATTAGAACATAACCATAGTTCCCTTGACCGGATCTACAAAAATTACCAGGGGCCAAAAACCATCGTACCCCAAAACCATGTGCAAAACCATGCACAAAACCATGGGCACGGACTACCCACCGGAATTTAAGCACCAAAAAATTTTCACCAGGGTGCTGCCCGGACCCTGACAGGGGGGGCTACCACTCCCCTGGAAATAATATAACACATACCGAACAATATTGTATCTCACGAGGGTGTTAATGTAGACCCTAAAAAAATTAAATCAATTAAGGAATGGAAGGTCACCATAACCATAAAGAAATTGTGCGGATTTCTCGGGTTAACAGGGTATTATCGCAAGTTTGTTAAGAATTATGGGAGAATTACAACACCTCTAACAACATTATTGAAGAAAGATTCATTTTCATGGACTCCTGAAGCAGCTAAGGCCTTTGAACATCTTAAAGTGGCAATGTGCCTAGCACCAGTCTTAGCTATGCCAAACTTCACAAAAACCTTTATTGTGGAATATGATAACTCAGGAAATGGAATTGGTGTTGTTTTAATGAAAGAAGGAAGACCCATTGCTTTTAAAAGTCGTCCAATCAAACTAAAGTATTTACAAAAGGATATTTATGAGAAGGAAATGTTGGCAATACTACATGCACCAAAGAAATGGAGACCTTACCTAATGGGAAGACACTTGAAGGTAAAAAATGATCATGATAGTCTTAAACACTTTTTGGAACAAAGACTATCTTCAGAAGAGTAACAAAAATGGGTCACAAAAATTTTGGGTTATGACTTTGAAATCATCTACAAAAAAGGGAAGCTAAATGTTGTTGCAGATGCACTCTCAAGAAAGGATGAAGAGGTGGAAGCATTGCTTTGTGCCATTTCTATTATCCAACCAGATTGGATAACTGAAGCAAGGGATGAATGGAATAAGGATGAAGAAGTGTGGACATTCATTCAAAAGTTGTAGCAAGATTCTAGTACATCTGATTCATTTAGTTGGAAAAATGATTCCTTATGGTACACATATCGCTTATATATTTGCAATAATTCCCAACTAAAACAAAAAAATATTTTGGAATTGCACACTTCTCCTTTAGGAGGACACTTGGGATTTTTAAAAACTTACCACAGGGTGAAGAACTTTATTTTTTTGGATGGCCTTAAATATGATATTCAAAAGTTTGTGGGAGAATGTTTTTTTTGCCAGGAAAATAAATTTGAGAAAATTAAGACCCCGGGTCTTCTACAACCTTTATCCATTCCAAGTTAACAATGGGAGGAGATTTCAATGGATTTTATCACAGGTTTAACTAAGTCTGAAGGAAGGAGTGTCATCATGGTGGTAGTTGATAAACTTACCAAGTATGCACACTTCTGTGCATTACCTCATCCATTTAAAGCAAGTATAGTTGCTACTGTATTTATGGAAACAATTCAAAAGCTACATGGAAACCCTAAGATTATTATAAGTGATAGAGATCCCATTTTTACAGGAAATTTTTGGATGGAATTATTTTCTTGTTTGGGTACTCAACTAGCTCATAGCTCATCTTATCATCCTCAATCCAATGGTCAAATAGAGATAGTGAATAAATGTTTTGAGGGATGTCTTCGTTTTTTTGCATCTAATAAGCAAGTACAATGGACCAAGTGGTTACCTCTCGCTGAATGGCGGTATAACACTTCCTTCCATACTACAGCAAAAATTACCCCATTTATGCACTTTATGGATATCATCCACCATCCATCACATCTTATTCAAGGGAAAATTATAGGGTTCAAGCAGTGGAAGATCACGTCGAGCATCAACAAGACATTCTCCAACTCTTAAATGATAACCTAAATTTGGCACAAAATAGAATGAAAAAATAGGTAGATCAACATCGCAGTGAGAGAATTTTTGATGTAGGAGACTGGGTATTTTTATGGCTACACCCATACAAACAAATGTCCCTAAAGCAAGCTAAGAAGGATAATAAATTATCGCCAAAGTAATATGGCCCTTACAAGGTGTTGAAAAATATTAGTACTATGACATACAAATTGGAGCTTCCTGCTTCTTCGCGAGTGCATGCAGTTTTCTATGTTTCATGCTTAAATAAGGTTATAGGGGACAAACTTCTTGTTCAAACAATATTTCCAGAACTTGATGAGGAAGGAAAAACCATATTGGAACCTGAAGCAATCACGGAAACAACAACTCGACAGCTACGATATCGATCAATTTCAGAGTATCTCATCAAATGGAAGAACTTACCCACTGAAGATTCTACATGGGAGGGTGAGAATTTTATATAGAAGCACCCGAAGTTCTCAAGAATTGAGGACAACACTTTCTTGAAGGAGAGGAGCATGTTAGGTCCCTATATTACTAGTATAGTCCCTTATTGTTGTTAGTGTAACCCCATTATTGTTATTGTTGTACCCTTGTAACCCCCATATTGTTAATATTGTGCCCTTACATTATTATTGTTAGGTCATCTAGGATTAAATTGTGGCCCCATGGAATCCTATATATAGAAATGAGTTTTTGTCATTTGTATCATCCAAGAATTGTTCATTTATGTAATGTATTGGAGGTTACCCCCTCGAAGTGGCTTATTTATAAGGTGTTGATCTCTCTTTTCTTCTATTTTTGGAGTTGGTTTCATAACACTTTTCCTTATTACTTCTTTTCTTCTTCCCATAAGATTTTTTTTTCCCTTTGGGGTTAGAGGATTGGCCAACATTAATCGTTAATGAAGGCATAGAAACTGATGACAAAGCCTGAATAGAAGAAGCAGTTTGTAAATAAAACTGTTGCAATTGATTTAAGAGGTTAGCCATATTGTTATCGATCAATCTGACTAACCCATCGGCATGGGGACCTGGCTTCAACTTGGCTAAATTTATCTTGTATCGAGGATAATCCAACAAAATATTATTAAGAATCCTATA
Organism: Pinus albicaulis; assembly: GCA_034641835.2. Taxonomy (NCBI): domain Eukaryota; kingdom Viridiplantae; phylum Streptophyta; class Pinopsida; order Pinales; family Pinaceae; genus Pinus; species Pinus albicaulis. Next base: position 701,494,767 of record CM076583.1, on the reverse strand, counting down.
CTGAGAATAGATAGCTTATAATTTCTTGACTCTAAAGATAGCTTGCTCTTCAGTAAATTCCCCGGAAAGTGATACATCCTTTGAGATTTCTAGCTGTAAATATTTTAAGAACCATTCCAAATGGAATTCATTGGGAATGTAGGATTTATTGACACTCTTCCTTCTTCTCCATTCCTGAATATGGTCAGAAATGTGAGTTGGATTATCTTGTTGGAAGTTGGCCAATAGAAAAGTTCGAGCATCATACCGAATGTGAAACTAAAAATGATTCAAGAACATAGTATCCAATTCAAAAAATGAAGCAAAGGTGTTTCTAGTAAGCTCTATGTACCATTTGGAAGAATTCCTGGTTACATCAATAAGGGAGTTAGATTATCAACATAAATGGAATCATCAATAAGAGAATTAGATGATCACCATAAGTGGAAATTTGTTACATGGTCAGTTGGATCTTTTCTAGTCTTCCCTTTGAATTTTGGAATGTCTAATGGAATCTTGGTAGGAATTGGAGGCCAAGCCTGGCTATATCAAATCAGATCGTTAGTCAATTTCGAAGACCTAACAAATTTAGGGTTTCCAGGAGTGGTAAGCATAGAGGACCTTGATAATTACATCCACCATGAGAGGGATTCCCAACATTCTCAAAAGAATAACTTGGATTAGCTAAGGCACTAGGCTACCAAGGATTGTTCGTAGAAGATATTGAACCATAAGGAAAACCTTATGGTCCAGAGAAATTCGAAGTAGGACCTCCTCATGAGAAAAGGTTACCATAAATAGGGATGTTTGCCCCTATCAAAGTATTAAAAGAAGATGAGATCCCTTGGTAAGAGTTCCATGCATTAGTGAAGGGAAAAAAACCGTGAGAGGTTCCTATGGAGGAGAAAGGAACGTTCCCCTGTTGACCAGACATACACTGATTCCTAGTTCCTAAACCACCAAAATCAGGGTTTTGACCTTGAAAAGTATTAAAAATTTGACCTCCTTGAAAAGGATTGAAACCTTGACCTTGCTCAGAGAAGGGAAACACACCTAAGGAAGGGTTAAAATGAGGGATATTACCACTTCGAAAGGGAAAACCCTGAAAATATACCGAACCACTAGACATAGATGACATAGGTGTGGATACAAAAGATGAAGTGGTGAAAGGAACTGAGAGAATTCCACTGAAAGGCATCCCAAATGAAAATGAACCAGTGTGGGAAGAAAAATCTTGGGTGCCCCCACTCAAATATGGAATGGAGGTAGAGCCAAATATTGCAGCACTAGGCATGATAGTTGTTATAAAAATTGTACCTCCTCCTTCTACTAAAAGAGGAGTATGTGCACTAGAAGTACTCATAGTCAAAATTGTGTTCTAAGCAGTGGTAATCAAAATAAAAGGAGAAACAAAAAAGGATTTCCACCCTGATTGGGGTCCCAACATATAATATAACACCCAGAAAAATCAAAAGGAAGAGGTGAAGAAGGAGTAACTAGAGGTTCAAAAATCTCTTCAACCTCAACTTCTTCTAATAGAAAGAGAACCCATGAAAGGGTTGGAGTACTCCTCTCTAGATCATGAATAACACTAGGAACACCTTGTGAAATTGTAACCGCAAGCTGAGGATCACTCTCTGATCCGTTTGCTGCTAATGATTGAAAATCACCAGTAGAATTTCTCCTACGCCTTCTAGGAGAAGGCTCGACACTCGCAAGAGAAAGCCCATGAAGCCTCCTAGATCGATGAACTGATCGATCAACCACTTTTAATTATTAAGATAAATTGTATAAAATCAAAAAATTATAAATCTATGGCAGTCTAGGAGCAAATATCACTCTCTAAAAATGTCCCTAAATATTCAGCCAATCACGCAACTCTCAGGTATTTCTGCTCCGGGTTATTAGGATCGGACACCAAAATACAAGAAAGAAAATATATAAGAAACTTCCAAAAATATTCCACGGTAATTATGCTCTATGCCTACTAGAGAAGGTAATAGAAGCTTTTACGTTAGCCTCCAGACAAAAACCTTTTCCGGTTCAGGTACCCTAGCTTCGCAAGAGCACCCTCCAGAAGTACGAATGAACGTGATGCAATGTTTGCCTCAAGTACCACAAGTATTCCCCCCCAGTCACCTATGCAATACCTAGGAATTAAAACTAAGGTCACTAGTTCGTATCGGGAACCAGGTGGAGCATTCTTTGGTCGAGAACAGACAAGTAGGAGAGGGGGTATCTCTCTTCCCTCCTTTCACTCGCCCTCGTTCTTGACTCCATTTTTAGGAGAGCTTTCACAGAAAACCTAATGAAACTGGGTTTCACTCTTTTAAAAAGGTTAGAAACTTGACACAAAGAAAGGAAAAATTCAAACAAGAAATTTTCCAAGCAAGATGCCAAAAAATTGATACAAAAAAGGGAAAATTCAACCAAGAACTTCTCCCAAAACCAAGCAAATTCGACCAAATGAAAAAATTTTCACTTGCTAAAAAATGACAAAGAAGCCTTAAAACAAAACTGAAATAAAAATAAAAGGAAAACAACGATGTTTTTCTTTTTCTTTTTAAGGAAGAAAGAAGTTCTCTGAGAAAGAAAAAAACTACCCAAAAACTCAAAATCACCAAATTGAGCAAAACAAAGGCCTCAAATTCCTTAAGCCATCAAAAAAATTTGCATGAAAAGACTTAATAAGTGGAAAGAGGTTGACAACTCAAAAAAATGACCTGATCAGTAGCATACTACTCTGGTAATCAAGGAAACTCCAAGAAAATAAAGAAGACTCTTAAAGATTTCCAAAAGAACATTTCTAAAAAAGCCAAGAAAAACCAAGAAAGCCAACGAAAGAAAAGAAAAAGTGAAGCAATAAGAGAGATAAGCATGAGAAAATCAATGGTAACTCACTGTCCCGAATATTCAGAACAACAAAGAGCTTTAGCAAGAATTGCTAGTGATAAAAATACCTGAAACTTCACAAAAAGGGAAAACCCTAGGTTGATTAGGTTTTTCACCGAAAAAGAGATGTAATTGATCAATTTCAAAAAGAAAAAATTTCCAGTAACATCAATGATTAAACATAAGTAACCAAAAATAGGCAAAAAGTTTTACTGGATTCAAAATATAAAAATTTCATTTAAAACTGGCAATACGCGGCTTGACAGTGATCAACCTGCGTGTATACACAACTGTGTATAAGGAAACACACGTATATGGGTGTTTATTTGGAACAAAATGCATGTATACGTGACTGTGTAAATTGAAAATCATGCAAAAAAATGGTAGTAAATAAAAAATTAAAAATCCAAGTTTGATTCAAAATATCAAAAATTTTACCTTGATTGATAATGAACCAAAGAATGTGGAAAAGTGATCAAACCAAACAAAGAACCCAGATCCAGAGAGAAACAACACAAACTAGGAATTACACGAATGTAATCCCCAATGGAGTTGCCAATTATGTTACAAGATAGAATGCCCTAAGGTCTCCGTTGAGGACCCCAATAAAACAAGAAGCATACAACAACAAGAAGAAAACAAATTTACAGTCATAATGCTTAAAATAGTAAAATGACAAGAAGAGGCCGTACCGGTAGGCCCTACATTTGAAGGTGATCCCGCAGAGTTCAAACCCTTTGCTGAATCTCCTAGTGCTCCAAAACCTACAACTCACTCAAGAAAATAACATATACTAGTAATAACTGAAAGCATGTTGAATATGTTATCGTTACATCATATAAGATTATGAGCAAAATAACATGAAATAATTCATAATAGGATTATAACATGTATAAAGCATAATATCATGTACACCAAAAATGGGACAGAGTTTCTTTATTGGTGAATGTAAATATGTGTGGAGGAATACCACCTGATTTAGCCACTGCTCCATGAGAAACCGTCCTTTGGATCCATCCAGCCCAAGCCTCAACAATATCCTTCCAAAAGCATACACATGAATGTCATATAAGAGGAATGAACATCTCCATGAGTGAAAAAAGGGTTTCCACAATCTGGGAAGTCCAGGAGGCACAGGGATAAATTAGACTTGATCAGGGACTAAATGGATATAATATCAATGCCTATCTCTCTCTCCTTAAGGCCTTCCCATGAGGTGTATTATACCACCCCAAAACAGTTGGTTCAATTGGGATACAGTTAAGCCACAAGCTTCTGTAGGGAGGATTCTGGTGTATCCCGTAAACCGTGCCCAAAAAATAGGGAATTATATGTTTTTTCATATTTCAAATTATATAAGTAGGTTGGGTATAATTGGACCAACGTGTGCACATGATTTTGAGAGGGAAGACTTGCGTATGGAATTAAAAATAATGTTTTTTTAGGTAGAGGACCAATTCTGAAGAGAAAGTATTTCCCAAAGCCATGACTCAAAGCATCATGTATACAAAGGTGGAAAATGAAGCTATAACGCTAATATAAGCCACTAGAGTAGATCCACATGAGGGGTGCTCTTGTCCAAGTTGTCCACATGTATGGTGTTGCAAGGTGGTTGTGTTCCAACACCTAAGTGGTATAATCTGTAAGCTAAGACTCCACATTGTTGGAAATAATGAGAGGGGGGATGAATCAATATTCCTTTCAATTAGGGAATTAGTTAATCTTCAATTATTATTAGTGTTTGTACATAGATAGCAGTAAAAAAAAGGAACACAAATGCACATAGTTTTTAAGGTGGAAACCCTCTCTGGGACAAAACCCACCTGAATTCTTTTCTAATAGTTCTTTAATATTCAACTCTAATTGAAAATAAAGCTGCAACTTCCTAGAATCTAGAAAAGCATTCTTCTCCAGCTCCCACTGGATGGACACTCCAATGCTAGAGATTCTTTCGTATTTAACTGAATGGATGCCCCAACACCCAATGAACTATAACTTACCCTAGCACCACCCTAACACCCTAAAGTTTTCATAGGCTTGAACCTGTTGGTGACTTCATGCACTAGCCTAGCACCACCCTACCACCCTATAGAAGAATAAAACAAGAATGGACTCCCGTACCAGAGAAAATGGTCCAATTTACAATGATATAGAATGATGTAGAAGAAGAAGACACACTAGATTTTAAACCCAACTATGACACAACCACCTAATGATGATACTAAACCTCTCGACACCACCTCTTCAACTCTTAGTAGATAGACACTTGTACAATTTTTACAATGATGCATTTACAATGACTTAGTTCAATGATACCTTGACAATGACTGTATGTAGTGCTGCCCTATTGAAGAATTCATATGGTGAACTTCTTACTGTTGTTCTGCACCTTGATTGCTGCTCTTGTCATGCTACCCTCTGCTGCACCTTGCTTTGCTTTGCTGCCCTAGAAATTTTGGTCCTTTGCAGCCCTTGACAACACATGATCTAGCTTTTTCTTTCCTTCTAGGATCCCGATATTGAATCTTGTGTATCTTTGTTATTTTAGCTCCCCAATATGTGATTTTTGGTTCTGTAGTAATACTCTGAGTCTTCTTTCCAATGCCACATGTCTGATCCAATTTGGGTTCTTCAAGAGAGAATTATGCCCAATCTCTCACAATGACCTAATTATGGACTATTTCAGTGAATAAAACTTGTACGACATGCCACATGTCACTGTTTCTTCATTCAACTCTGAAATTGATACATCAAAAGCTACAGTCCGTGCACTGTTTGCCACTTTATACATAATTACAATCCGATACTCAGAGAGAGAGTTATGATGCTTTTCCCAAGGTCACTTTTTTGAGATGAAGTTCAGGAGCCTGCAAAAACACTGACTTCCATAGATCATATCTCCAAAAATGTTGCGCACCCTGATCTAGATTTTTTACAGGAGCTTCCTAAGGATTTTGGCTTCACCTCATAAAAATTTTCGCTTCTGAACATTCATATTAAAAATGTTAGAGCGCAAATACCATGATGACTTGTTTCAGGTAGTGAAATCCCTACATGAAAAGGATATGAGGATCAAAATTTATATAAATGCTTAGGTTGAGAGGATCTTCAACAAGTGAACGTGGGAGGGATTTTCTGAGCTTAAAAATTATTGATTATTGACTTTTCAATGACCCATGCCACAACCCCATGGGGCTTTAACCCACTAACTGGGGTTACAAACTTCAAACATGAATATCTCTCAAATCGTGAAAAATTACGTGGCATGCAATATATCAACAGAAACATCTCAACAAGTAGAAACCATCAAAAGAATTCTTGACCCAGAATATAGTAATTTGATAGGTAAAAATTCCCATGCAATATTAGGGTAGCCCCTGGTGCTGCTTGGGTTGACATCAATGACAACTGCTGATCAAAAATCCCCTCCCTTTGGCATTGATGGAAACACAAGTACTCCCCCTACGATCATGACACCTATTCCTACAACATTCTCTCCCCCTTTGACATCAATGTCAAAGGGTAACTCCCCCTGACACACAACCATCTTGTGGACCTGTACTCACTTCCACTCCCCCTGACACACAACCATCCTACAGACTCGTACACACTTCCACTCCCCCTTTATATTATGAATAAGGAAAATCTAATGAGAACCTGGGAGAATCCCAAGCTTCTAGCGAAGATATTCAAATGATTCACGAGTACTCTTACGATAATCAACGCTTCCTACCCAATATGAATCTGTAAAGGCTTGAATAATGAGATTATTACCCTTGGGATACCACAAACCATATTGTGTTGTTCCCTTTAGATATTGAAGAATTATTTTGACGGAAATAATAGATGATTCTTTTGGTGCTGCTTGGAATCTTGCTACTTGTCCAATTTCTTGCATAATGTCTAGCCAGGAGGCTGTTACATATAGAAGACTACCAATCATAGATCTATACAAACTCTGATCCACATCCTTAGATGAGTAATTGATGCTCAATTTGCAACCTGTTACCATCAAATTAAGGATGGGTTTTCAATCTTCCATTTTGAATTTATTGAGCATTTCCTTGATGTACCTAGCTTGACATATAAATATTCCTTTCTCTTGCTAAGATATTTGAAGCCCTAAGAAGTATGTCAGCTCACCAAGTAAAGACATCTCGAACTCACTTTGCATATTTGTAGCAAAGTTCTTACTTAGTCGATCATCATTGCTACCGAATATGATATCATCCACTTTAGCTAGTAGACTTGCTTTGGTTGCTTCATCCAGAACATATATGTCGTTTGGATCTTGACTTGCTATAGCCACAATTTCACCATACCTGCCTTTCCTAATTTCACTTTTTTTGGAGTTGAATAGTATTGTGTGTCCTTGATCACACATTTGTCCAACACTGAACAGATTGTGATTCATGTTTTCAACCAATAGAACATTCTTGGCTAGAGCATCTTTGCTTCCAAGAGTGACAGTACCTGATCCTATAATATTTGAAGGTACATCATTTCCAAAGGACATGGTTCCATCCTTCTTCTATTTCAGAGATAGACACATTTCTTTCTATCTCCAATAATATGCGTTGAGCAACTGCTATCTACATACCACACATCTTTGTTGTTTTGAGCCTTGAGAGTGGGAGCACAATTATCAATCTCCTTCTTCTTCCATGTTTGTTATTTTTGTGGCTTCAAAGATTCTTCTGGAGGATTTTCAAGTCTGCAGTCTCTGGCTATGTGTCCAAACTTTCGACATTTGTAACATTCAATATTATTTATTAAATGTTCAAATCTATTGATGTTTCACTGAGCCCTGGGAGGTTCATATTTGACAGATCTCCTGGAATTGTATTGGTTCCTAGGGTACGTGCGACATTCTACAACTTTATGACCAAATTTTCCACATGAATAACAATAGCCATAAAAAATATGTTGGTACTTGGATGGAAATCTTCGTCAAGGAATTTTTTTCTAAGGTTGTTCTTGTGAATCTTGTCCAATGAATTCTACATGCATGTCAAATCTCATAGGTTCATTGTATTTTGTTGTAGAAGGTCTTGCTTCTTATTCTTTGTAACTGAGGCCAGTTCTGTCATTGTAATATCATTGATTGTTGATGAGTTCTTCCAATGCCCTTGAGTTTTTGGCATAGTTTTGGATAATTTTTCCCTTCTTCTCTTCCTTACGCAGCGAGACTACTCCGGCTTCTAATTCTTACCTTTCTTGGTTGCTTTCTGCCAACTTATTTTGAAGTGACTCTTCAATGCATTTGTGTTCTTCAACTTCAATTTTGAGACCTTGAACTTGTTCATCAAGAGTATTGGAATGGATCTTCTCAGCCTTGAGCTCTTTTATAAGCTTGATTTCTTCCTTAGAAAATTCTTCTATGGTCAGCCCTTCTGCTTCGTTGTTTGATACCTCTTGTTTATTGTGCTTGGCCATAAACAATACTTTCTCATTGGCTTCTTCTTTGCTGTCATTGTCTTCATCGGATGATGAGCTATATTCTTTAGAGAGAAAGTTCCTTTTGGATCCTTGCTTGTTGGATCTCTTAAAGCCTTTATTTCCTTTTGAGTTGCCATCACTTCTATTCAAACATTTTTCTTCTTCATCATCTCCCTTTTCTTGACACTTGCAGGTGCATGTCTTTTCAATTGAAGGTTGTTTGTCCTTATTGGTTTTATTAGATGCAACGAACGAAGTTTCTAGATGTGAAGTACCCTCTTCTTCAACTAGTCTCATTTCATATGCTATGAGAACTCCATGTAATTCCTCTTTACTGAGTTTGTCCAGATTTTCACTGTATTCTAAGATCGATACCTTCAGGTTGAATCTCCCTAGTAAAGTTCTAAGAATCTTTCGTATAATAGTCTTCTCATCAACTAGCTCTCTCAATCCTTCCAAAGTGTTGGTTATTTCATCAACGTATTGGAAGTATGTTGCAATGTTTCCATCTTCTTTCATTATGAGTTGCTCAAATTTTTTTGTCTTTGACATTTGAGTCACCTGCATATATATATTCTCAAGCTTGTCCCATACATTTTTGGTGGTTTTACAACCCAAAACCTTATAATAAGCAGATTCAATAAGTCCACTGATAATAATATTCTTTGCTTTTGCATCATTTACTAAATTATTCTTACCTTGTTCATTTGTGGTTGGTGTAAATACATTTTTGACAGTGTCCCATACTTCGTAACCTTGCACCAAGAGATAGACCTCAATTCTTCCTTTCCAGAGTGCATAATTATTTTCATTGAACAAAGGTACACCATTATTGGTATGCTCCATGACCTCGTTCCAGTTGTTAAAATGATATTGAAGGAACTAAACTCTGAAACCAATTGTTGGAAATACTAGGGGGGGGGGGGGTGAATCATTATTCCTTTCAATTAGAGCATTAGTTAATCTTCAATTATTAATAATGTTTGTACAATGATAGCAGGAAACAAAAGGAACACAAATGCACATAGTTTTTAAGGTGGAAACCCTCTCCGGGACAAAAACCACCTAAATGATTTTCTAATAATTATTTAATATTCAACTCCAATTGAAAATAAAGATCCAAATTCCTAGAATCTAGAAAAACATTCTTCTCTAGCTCCTACTAGATGGACACTCCAACACTCGAGATTCTTTAGTAGTCAACTGAACGGATGCCCTAACACCCAATGAACTACAACTCACCCTAGCGCCACCCTACCACCCTAAATTTTTCACAGGCTTGAACTAGTTGGTGGCTTCATGCACCAGCCTAGCACCACCCTACCACCCTATAGAATAATAAAACAAGAATGGACTCCCGTACCAGGAAATATGGTCCACTTTACAATGATATAGAATGATTTAGAAGAAGAAGACACACTAGACCATAATCCCAACTATGACACAACCACATAATGATGATCCTAGACCTCTCGACACCACCTCTTCAACTCTGGGCAGATAGACACTTGTATAATTTTTACAATGATGCATTTACAATGAATTAGTACAATGATACCTTTACAATGACTGTATGCAGTGATACCCACTTGAAGACATCATGTGGTGAACTTCTTGCTGTTTTTATGCACCTTGATTTCTGCTCTTGTCATGCTACCCTTTGTTGCACCTTGCTTTTCTTTGCTTCCCTGGAAAGTCTGGTCCTTTGCAGCCCTTCACAACACATTGTCTAGCTTTTTCTTGCCTTCTAGGATCTCGATATTGAATCTGGTGTATCTCTATTATTTTAGCTCCCCAATATGTGATTTTCAGTTCTATAGTATTAGTATGAGTCTTCTTTCCAATGCTACAAGTCTGATCCAATTTGGATTCTTCAAGGGAGAGTTATGCCCAATCTCTCACAATGACCTAATTATGGACTGTTTCAGTAGAGTGAACTTGTATGGAGTGCCACATGTCACTGTTTCTTCATTCGGCTTTGAAATTGATATAGCGAAAACTATAGTCTGTGCACTATCTACCAATTTTTACAGAATTCTAATCTGATACTCAGAGAGAGAGAGTTATGACGCTTTTCCCAAGGTCAGTTATTTGAGATGAAGTTTTGGAGCATGCAAAAACACTAACTTCCACAGATCATATCTCCGACAATATTGCACACCCTGATCTAAAATTTTTAGAGGAGCTTCCTCAGGATTTTGGCTTGCCTCGTAAATATTTCAACTTCTAAACCTTCATATAAAAATTTTAAAGCGCAAATTCCACGATGACCCGTTTCAGGTAGTGAAATCCCTACATGAGGAGGATATGAGGATCACAATTTATATAAATTCTTAGGTTGAGAGGGTCTTCAACAAGTGAACGTCGGAGGGATTTTAGGAGCTTAAAAATCATTAATTATTGAATTTTCAATGACCCATGCCACAACCCCATGGGGTTTTAGCTTACTAACTGGGGCTACAAACTTCAAACATGCATATATCTCAAACTGTGAAGAATTACGTGGCGTTCCATATATCAACGGAGACATATCGACAAGTAGAAACCATCAAAAGCATTATTGACCCATAATATAGTAATTTGGTAGGTCAAAAATACCATGAAATATTAGGGTAGCCCCTAGTGCTGCTTGGGTTGACATTAATGACAACCGCTAATCAACACACATATCAAGATCTCCTCATCAGAAGTCTTCCACTACACATGACAAGCTCCTAAGCTCCATTTCTTGTCTACATATGTGCATTTGGTTCACAAAAACCTCGAAGTGGTGCAACTTGAACCAAGCCAACCTCAAGCCAAGTGCTCAACCTCCGATATTGTGCCATGTGGCCTTGATGCTCTTAGGGCTAAGAGCCCTTCCTCAGTGTCTAAAGGGAATTGCATAGAATTATTGATGAAACCCAAATAAATTAAAGAGTTTTACCTAGATTTCCTAGATATGGAGAAAGTGTCGGGGAAAGATCAAATTTAGCAGAAAGTACCTATATCTATTAAATAGGGAGAAAACACCCACCTATTTGAACAAGGTCGTACTACCAACCTCCCTAGAAGATTACTTCCTGCAATAGTTGTTTGAAATTAACACTAAATATTCAAAGGAGTAGTCATTTGAAGATGAATTAGAATGTTGAGGCCTCTGGGGTATAATTCAAATAATTTTTATTATTTACTATCCTTGAGTAGATTTCAGAGTTTTCAAAGAATTTTGGTTACAACATATCCTTGAGTAGATTCCAGAGTTAGATTGGAAAGTTTTCTGTTTGCAGTTATTACTAGTAATTCCTAAGTTCACCATTGTATCCTTGGGGGGGTGATTTAGAAGTATGTATAGTCAGATAATAAAATTCAGACATTGTAAAATATATTAAAAATTCCTTTTTAAGAAAAAATTAATTGTTGTTCATGTGTCTGGAGCCTTGACAAGTTGAAGGTGCAAAATTATTGTTAGATGGAAACCTAGGTTTGAAATTTCCTTAGGTCAGAACCCTAAGTCAAAACTCTGTTTTCAGACTCAGTAGGAAAAACTAAGTGTGGAGTGTTGTGGAGTAAGTCGTGGAGTGGATTGAGTTATTGGGATGAAGTGAGTCAACAAAAATGAGTGAGTAAGTGTTGATGGTGTGCAAGAATGAGGAGATGAATGAGGATGGAAGTTTTTAGAGCACTTTCCAAACTTTTACTCTTTCTATGAAGAAGATAGAGTGGTGTGAAGTCTAATAGATGAATTGGTGCTAAAGAGTTTGTCGCGGTGTGAACGAATGGACTTGGACTCCTTTTGGTAACTGACCTAGGAAAATATGATCATGGAAACCTCCATGCATTTCTTAATCAATCCGATCACACTATTCTCTGAATTTGTGAAAGAATACAAGGAGTGTTATGAAACCAGCTCCAAAAATAGAAGAAAAGAGAGATCAATGCCTTAGAAATCAGCCACTTTGAGGGGGAAACCTCCAATACATTACATAAATGAACAATTCTTGGATGCTACAAATGACCAAATCCTCCTTCTATATATAGGAGTCCATGGGCCCACAAAATAACAATGTAAGGACACAATAATAACAATATTGGGGTTAAAGGGGTACAACAGTAACAATAAGGGGGCTACACTAATAACAATAAGGGACTAAACTAGTAATATATGGACCTAACATGCCCCTCTCCTTCAAAAAAGTGTTGTCCTCAATGCTTGAGTAGCTTTGGGTGCTTCTGTATAAAATTCTCATCCTCCCATGTAGAATCTTCAGTGGGTAAGTTCTTCCACTTGATGAGATACTCTGAAATTGATCGATTCCGTAGCTGTCGAGTTCTTATTTTCGTGACCGCTTCAGGTTCCAATATGATTTTTCCTTCCTCATCAAGTTCTGGCAATATTGTTTGAACTGGAAGATTTTCACCTATAACCTTCCTTAAGCATGAAACATGGAAAACTGGATGTACTCGCGAAGAAGCAGGAAGCTCCAATTTGTATGCCATAGTACCAATCTTTTGCAACACCTTGTAAGGACCATAGTACTTCGGCGATAATTTATTATCCTTCTTAGCTTGCTTGAGGGACATTTGTTTATATGGTTGTAGCCGTAAAAATACCCAATCTCCTATATCAAAACTTCTCTCGCTGCGATGTTGATCTGCGTGTTGTTTCATTCGATTTTGTGCCAAATTCAGGTTATCCTTTAAGAGTTGGAGAACTTCTTGCTGATGCTCGATGTGATCTTCCACTGCTTGAACCTTCGAATTTTCCCTTAAATATGATGTGATGGATGGTGGATGATATCCATAAAGTGCCATAAATGGGGTCATATTTGCTGCAGTATGGAAGGAAGTGTTATACCGCCATTCAGCAAGAGGTAACCACTTGACCCATTGTGTTTGTTTATCAGATACAAAACAACGAAGATATCCTTCCAAACATTTATTTACTATCTCAGTTTGACCATCAGATTGAGGATGATAAGATGAGCTATGAGCTAATTGAGTACCCAAAAAAGAAAATAACTTCGTCCAAAAATTTCCAGTAAAAATGGGATCTCTGTCGCTCACAATAACCCTTGGGTTTCCATGTAGCTTTTGAATTGTGTCCATAAATGTAGTAGCAACTATAATTTCTTTAAATGGATGAGATAATGCACAAAAGTGTGCATACTTGGTAAGTCTATCAACTACCACCATGATGACACTCTTTCCTTCGGACTTAGGTAAACCTGTGATAAAATCCATTGAAATCTCCTCCCAACGTTGACTTGGAATGGATAAAGGTTGTAGAAGACCCGGGTTCTTAATTGTCTCAACTTTATTCTGCTGGAAAACCAAACATTTCGAAACAAACTTTTGAATATTAGATTTAAGTCCATCCCAAAAAAATTATTTCTTCACCCTGTGGTAAGTTTTTAAAAATCCTGAGTGTCCTCCTAAAGGAGAAGTGTGCAATTCCAAAAGAATCTTTTGTTTTAGTTGGGAATTCTTACAAAGATATAAGCGATCTTTGTACCATAAGGAATCATTTTTCCAAATAAATGTATTAGATGTACTAGGATCTTGCTGCAACTTTTGAATGAGTGTCCATACATCTTTGTCCTTCTTCCATTCATCTCTTGCTTCGGTTATCCAATCTGGTTGGATAATAGAAATGACACAAAGCAATGCTTCCACCTCTTCATTCTTTCTTGAGAGTGCATCCCAACAACATTTAGCTTCCATTTTTTGTATATTATTTCAAAGTCATAACCCAACATCTTTGTGACCCATTTTTGCTGCTCTTCTGAAGATAGTCTTTGTTCCAAAAAGTGTTTAATACTATCATGATCATTTTTTACCTTGAAGTGTCTTCCCATTAGGTAAGTTCTCCATTTCTTTAGTGCATGCAGTATTGCTAACATTTCCTTCTCATAAATAGGTTTTTGTAAATACTTTCCTTTGATTGGACGACTTTCAAAAGCAATGGGTCTTCCTTCCTGCATTAAAATAACACCAATTCCATTTCCTGAGGCATCACATTCCACAATAAAGGTTTTTGTGAAATCTGGCATAGCTAAGAACGGTGCTAGGCACATTGCCTCTTTAAGATGTTCAAAGGCCTTAGTTGCTTCAGGAGTCCATGAAAATGCATCTTTCTTCAATAATGTTGTTAGAGGTGCTGCTATTCTCCCATAATTCTTAACAAACTTACGATAATACCCTGTTAATTCGAGAAATCCTCGCAACTGCTTTATGTTTGTGGGGAATTTCCATTCCTTAATGGCTTTAATTTTATTAGGGTCTACCTTAACACCCTCGTGAGATACAATATGACCCATATATTCCACCTCTTGTACTCCAACGAAACATTTGGATGTTTTTGCATATAAGGCATTACTAAAAATTCATAATGACCCTCATGAGTTCGAAATGATGTTTTCAAAATATCTTTAGTCTTCATTCTAATTTGGTGATATCCTGAACGAAGATCCAACTTGGTAAAATAAATTGCTCCATGTAATTCATCCAATAATTCATCAATCACAACAATGGGAAATTTATCTTTAATGGTGAGCTTATTGAGCTCCCTATAATCCGGACACATGAGCCATGATCCATCCTTCTTTTGCACCAATACTATTGGAGTAGAGAAAGAATTTTGACTGGGTTGAATTATACGAACCTCTAACATTTCTGCAATCATACGTTCAATTTCGTTGTTTTGGACATAAGGATATCTATAAGGCTTGATGTTTGGAGGAAAAATTCCTAGAATCAAGTGAATAGAATGATCATGATCACGAATAGGTGGGAGTCCTTTGGGAGTTTCAAACACCTTGGAATGATTGTCGAAGACTTTTTGGAGATCTGCAAAAATAGATGATTTTGATGTTGGAACTTCTAGTGAGAATAATTGTGCAATCACACCTCATTGTTCTTTCTTCAGAATATTTTTCATGACATTAGAGCTTATTATCTTTCCTGGTTTCCCTACGATACCCCATAATTCGACTTCCTTTCCTTCTGAAAAAAAATTCAAGAAAAGTTCTTGAAAATTAAAAGCTACCGTCCCCAGAGATTTTAACCATTTTACTCCTAGTACAACATCAACACCTCCCATAGGAATGGAAAGCATTGGAATATTCAATACATATTCCCCCATGGTTAGCTTGATATTATGGCATTTTCCAGAGCAATTTATAGTTTCTCCATTTTCAACCATCACTTGACATTCTGGTGCTGGGTATAGGAAACAATTCAATTCCTTGGCTACCTTACAATGAATAAAATTATGGGTACTACCCGAATTAATCAACACTATTACATTTTTCTTCTTGATATGTCCTTCTATCTTGAGAGTTTTCAGAGTGGTAATTCCTGCCAATGCATTACATGATATGGTCAGACTCATTTCTTCCTCTTCTAGGGTTGGTTCCTATTGTATATCCTCTTCTTTTGAAGATTCTTGTTCATTTTCTTTTTCCTCTTCATAATCTATGTAAAATAATTTCTTCTCAGCACACTTATGAACTTTAGTGTATTTGCTATCACAACTGTGGCAAAGCCCTTTTGCTCTTTTTTCTTCCAATCGTTGTGGTGTCAACCTTGTAGGTTGTGGAATTCTAGGAGTAGCAACACTTCCATCTTTATATATGTGAGTGGTAGGCTTCCTTGTTGCCATAATTTTACATTCAATTTTTGTTGCCAACCTGAATGCCTTTTCCAATGAATCAGGTTCCCAAACACGAAATTCATGCTGGATGTTATCCTTTAAAGTCCCTATGAAGACATCAATCTTGTGTTCCTCTGGAATATCAGCTACCCTTATATTCAATTTTTGGAAGTCCTCAATGTGCTCCACTACTAAACCCCTTTACTTGAGATTTATCAATTGGCTAAAGAAGGTGTTTCTTTCTGTATCCTCATAATGTGCTATGATTTCCTTCATAAAAATTGACCAAGTGACAATTTTTTTATGAGAGTGTTGAGGAGGTAAATCCCCTTTGCGGATAGAGGCGATCCCTACTAGCCGAAATCGGGTCTAGCAACAATCAAACACGCTATAGTGCAGGTTCATAATTCAAAATAAACCGACTTGCGATGACGGCTTACCTGGAATCCAACGCTGTTGTTTGTAGAAGAGGTGGTGCTCCCGTTCCTTAGCCCTGGCAGATCACAATCCTCACGATCTCTGTGATCAGACACCTGCACATGCAAGAAACAACACAAATGCAAGCATAAAATCCAGTATATACAACTATATGTCAGTCGAAGAGGACATAACTCATGAACATAATCAAGAACAAGAGTGGAACCATAACCAATAGTCGCTTATCATTAATGAGTCAAAAGAAGAATACAACCATAGCTTCGACGCAACATTCTCCTTTGGCGGGTCGTCAGCCAGACATGTCTCGACAAAGCCTGTTAAGGATGGGACAAGCCTCTCTCTCTGGATACTTGGCAATAGTCTCCTTTCTTGGATTTGGCCTTAAGGGAATCAAGAAGGCTCTTGCAGCATAAGGATGTGAAAGCTCTTGGGAACTTGGAGATTCTGGAACTAGCTTGCAATGGAAATGGGCAAGCTTTTATAGATGGAGGAAGGGGAGTGGGGATCCCTATAATTATGGGATTGGCCCTATCATCAAGGAAGCTTCCATGAGAGTTGGAAAACCACTTCCTCTCTATGGAAATCCGTAGCCAAACCTCCCAACTCAAGATAAATATCAGTCCAGGAATTTGTTAGGATGAAACTTCTGCCATTTATTTTTAAAAAAGACCTCTTAATATGGTTGGCGCTGGTGCGGCTCTATGAAAAAGTGCCAATTGGCGTGCCCTCTTTGGAGGATTTGCCCCCTTGGCGTGAGGGCTGAACTATGGAACCGCGCCAATGGAAAAATAACTATTTTTAGGGTTTTTTGCAGGGAGATGTCTTCAGGTCAATGAAATCTCATCTTCAGAGGGATGCAATGAGAGTATTTTTAGATCTTGTCTCTGCTCACAGGGCATGGAATGAGCCCTCCAATGTGCGGGATGGAGAATGGCAGGGACAGTGAAAAATTGCTGTGTAACAGATGCCCCCTAAAGCATGAGGCCCGAGAGAGAGAGAGAGGGGTGAAATGCTTTACGAGAACATGTCGACTAAAAACACTGCCATTGGAAAACCTGCGGAGCGAAGTACAACTGATGTCTCAGATACATGATATATATTCGTGGTATGGGCGCAGCCATCCAAAGAGGACCGATAAATAGACTCAGGTATGGTCGCAACCATCCAATAAGTGAGTCATGTAACTAATCATAATAATCCACAACATCGCAGCCTGGATTACAACAGACACAATCCAGGGTCTTGCGCTCCATCTCGACCCGAACAAAGTACAAGTTCAAGCATGCGAATATGTGAGCTGAAGTCGAACATGCAAGAACATCGTCTGATTACCAGCCAATGATGAAAGCTATTAACAGACGCGAGAGATACCACCAATAATGACAATGGTCCTCAAGGTACTACAGGTACAATCCACAGCATGTGAATCAATGAGCTGGCGTCGAACACCTGTAGAATCACTCGATCGGAGGACAATGATGAAAACCTCACGTCGAATGCGAAGAACCTGCCATTGAGGTATGCAGGCTCCAAGGCACCATAAGGGAGTCTCTAGATCAGCTTCCTGGATAATGAGCTAAAGTCGATAGGAAGTGACCTTGATCGAAGGTGGGCCATAATGTTTCCCACATCATCAACACGAGACAGAGGAACATAATGTTTTTTGTGAATCAAGATCATACGAGAATCAGAGGAAGGTTGATACTTGCAGAGGTCAACTTCTCTTGAACATATAAATGGCATGACAGTGGACTTGGCAGTATTTGACATCAACGGATCAGAGGTCATGGTGACGAGGCAATGAGCAGATGAGAGGTCAAAAGGAATAATCAAAACCCACGAAGGCAAGTGAAGAACGAGATGAGATGTCCCCAACCCGACACGAATGCAGACAAGTGCCATGTTCAAGAGCGACATACTGCCGACATGAAAATGATGCTGGTTCCATTTTTCCCCCACCATTTCTGGCGAGTACCCCAATTATTTTTGATAACAAGCTTGAAGGAGATAGCATATGCTTGTAATATAAGTCCGCCCTTCGGGCGAATCCATCCTAGTACATTTAACGAGCCCTAGGAAGGAGCGACTCGAGTAGTGTCATTTCGACTGAATCCGATGTCATCAGGGTTTAATGAGTCTGAAAAAGGAAGAACTCGGCGTCTTTTCATGTTTAGAGAGTTTGAAAAGACAACAGAAAAGTAAACTCCAGTGGTCCCTTTTCGTAAATAGTTCCCCGGACCCGAAAAGGTAGAAAACAATATCCGAGAAAACCTCCTAGTCGCGATAGGCTAGGGTATTCCTTTTTCGTAAATAATCCATCCCAGCCCGAAAAAGGGGCAAACGTATACTGGGTAGATGTCGATTCATGTCCACTTTAGCAAGATCGAAACAACAAGGGCCTCGGCAATCTTTTCATGTTTAGAGAGTCAGAAAAGAGCTGAAAGATGACTCCAAAGTGACTTTTTCGTGTATTTACCGAGTCCAAAAAAGTATAAAATACAACTCGTTCCACTGTTTAAGTCACATAAAAACCTGTCGCTGCACAAAAAGCAAGTGTAAAACCCATTTTTGACAAAATATACTCAGAAAAATAACTTTCAAAACCTATTTCAAGTTCAAAAAGTTATAAATATGTCAAATGGTAAAAATAAAATTACTTTTCACTATTTACCTCACCGAAGAGCAGCAGTGGTCCATTTTGTGTGCGAACTTCTGACAGTGATTGCGACCGATCCGGGCTACCATTCAGATTCCCGTCAGTTCCAGGTAAGAGGCACTCCTTAGTACTCCATTTCAATCCATTTTTTATTTATTTTCATGGCATACTAGACTTCTTATGAGGAATTTTGAATTTTTAGGGCTCCGCCCATTGGCGCGAGTATCTGGCACGGACCCGCGCCAACTAGCGCAACTGTTAGGAAAACAGTCGCGCCAGCGGCGAAAATCAATTTTTCGTTTGAAATTTCCATAAAATGAGTGAATTGCATGAATTTTAAAGAATGTCAGAGGTCTAATTGAAGTGTTTTTACCATGTTAATGCAGGCAATTGATCAAAATGGTCATTGAGTGGAAAGAGAGGGAACATGGGGAAGAGGATGAACAGGCCATGGAGAATGAAACTTGCATGAAGGCCCTCAAGAACTGTGGGCTTAAAAAGTTCTTCCTGACACCTTGTTTACGAGCTCAGCCTGAGCTCTTGCAGTACCTGATCAGCTTATGGGACGAACATGAACAAGTGTTCAAGTTGCGGGGCCAGGTATTAGAACTGGAGGTATCTGACATATACTTCATAACCGGATTATCGCGTAGAGGTCTGGTGCCCATATTGATAGGGAGCAGACCATCTGGTGAGAAGATGGAGCAAGTGATGGCACGAGTGTGCCCAAGGGCACGGCTGGGCTCAGGAAGTGGAAAGGTGGACATCCATACCATTCCTGATCTAGCACTCAGAGTAGTGCTACATACCATCACGCGGGCTGCGGGATCACAGGCATCGCACGAGGCAACAAAGGCCCAACTCCAACTGGCCTCAGAGTGCATGAGTCCCTTATTGTTCGAATGGGCCACAGCAGTGACCATAAACATGAAGAGACAGCTTACGAAGTGTAAGCAGGCCAAACTGAAATAGTTCGGCTACAGTTCCATCCTGGTGTTGTTCATTCTGGAACGATTACCAATCTTCCAGGGCCAAGGGGCCATAGTAGCTGAGCCGATTCCACGAGAGCCAAGAATGGCTCGCTGGGTAGCACTGATGCCCAGAGCTGGAGGAGGCCAACAGATGTCTTGGAGGCCGGAGTTTTTTGGGTGGTGGAGGCATCAGTTGATCGCAGTGGAAGACTGGCCATATGAAGGAACCTACTTTACTGGAGACCCAGATCTCCCACTACCAGAAGGAGATGATTGGGACGAGGAGTTGGGTATGACCTCTTCTCTTTTTTATTTTTATGTTTTATGATTTTTTTTTTGGTAATACATGTTCCTCCTGACACATTTTATATGTATGCAGACGTGGGGCCAGATAGGCCAGCCGGTATGTCTCCTATTGCGCAAAGGACTCTTCCCGCACCTGATCCTCAGGCAGAGGGTGCAGAGGGGGGGGAGTTAATCTAGAATCTCAAGGGTATTGATCGAGGGATACCAGACTACGCCCGGCTGGTGGATGTACCGATGGCGTACCAGATACATATGGTGGGAGTGCCTAATCGCCTCCACCGACTTCTGAGACGCTTAGTGCGTGCACTTACTTGTTATCATGAGCACCATGCGGATTAGATATTAGGGTTTCTTTCATGCATATTTTTTGAGAGACATGTTGTCTCCAGATGTATTAAGACAAACATGTATATTTTTTTATTTTATGTGATGCACACTATGTAAAAATTTCGATATCTATATATATACATATCTATTTCTAGAAGAATCTTTCTTTTTACATGTGATGTTGTTTTACAAATTGCGCAAATGTCTATCTAGCACCAAATTAGCTACTGCATCTGTTAATGTATTCATACATCTGGGTATATGTTGATATGTAATATAGTCAAAATTCCTTTCCAGTAAATGAATACGCAGATACAGAGGTAAGATGGATGGGTTTCTGACTGAATAATGACCATTAAGCTATAATACTACAAGTTGCGAGTCTAGATACATAAGTAATTCACGGATACCAAGGTTTACAGCCTCAGTTAATAATTCTAACACAACACTATATTCCGCGATGTTATTTGTAGTACGTCCCAGACACACACCTTGTAGGTTGACCAACTCACCAGCAGGACCGTAGATTAACCAAGCTGCCGAAGACAGATTCCTGGTACTGCGGGAGGCACCATCTGCGAAACCAACAAACGGACGAATGGACATTTGCACAATCAGGAAGACCCGATCAGCAGAAAGATGTTTACATCGCACACCACACCACACATGCACACAAATGAAAAACACACCTATGTACACACACCACACCAAAAATGACTTTAAGCGTAGTATTTTTTCAGGTACAGCCCATTCCTGGGCTACGCCAGCGGAACTCCTTCATAATCTATAAGCTCATAAGCCCCATTCTTCAAAACACGTTTTACTATGTAGGGCCCATGCCACATAGGTTGGAACTTACTAGCCCCAAGATTGTCATGTGCTTGATCATATAGGAGGACGAGGTCTCCTTCGATAAAGGAACGTGGAGAAACTGATTGATCAAAGTGAGCTTTGACCTGCTTCTTTTGTGCTTCAATAAATAAAGCAGCTAAATGGCGGGTTTCATCTAACCGTTCCAGATACAACAGATGCTCTTCCTCAGCAGAAGTGTCGGGTAGAAGTTCCACAGCTAATTTCAATGAAGGAATCTCGCATTCAATCAGAAGAGTTGCTTCCAGACCATACACCAGTTGAAATGGTGCGAATCCAGTTGCACTCTTTGTAGACGTCTGGTATGCCCATAGAGCTAAGAACAGTTGGAGGTGCCAATTGGATTTATGAATACCAACTGTTCGTTGAAGCATAGTGACCAGAACCTTGTTCACTGCTTCAACCTGGCCATTTGCCTAAGGGTAATATGGCGTTGAGCTATCGTGACATAAGCCCAACCTTGAAGTCAGCTCGGCCATCATATAATCTTGGAAATGAGTACTATGGTTGGTAACGATGGCTTGAGGGACGCCGAAAAATGCAATGATGTGGTTGAATATGAATTGGGCAGTTGTCTTACCGTCAGCAGCTAGTGTAGGCTTCACTTCGGCCCACTTGGTAAAGTAGTCGACAACGACAATTATATATGCATGCCCGCCAGCCGAGTGAGGGTTACACGTCATAAAATCCACGCCCCATTTCGAAAAAGGGCCGATGGTAATAACAGGATGCAAAGGGAGAGGCAGCGCACACATCTTGCGCTGAAACACCTGGCACGCATGACATTTATGGACTGCAGTGATACAGTCTTTGAATATTGATGGCCAGAAGTAACCTGCTCGCAGAGTTTTCTGGGCAGTAGCATATCTGGACATATGTCCACCACAGGCACCACTGTGGCAGTCATTTAGGAATATTTTAGCCTCTTCCAAGGTTAGGCATCGACAGAGCACCGAATCTACTCCAATGCAGTATAAGGTATCTCCTACGATGCGGTAGGGTTGAGCCTGATGCCGAATCTGACATCGGGCATCTTTAGTCAACTCAAACCGAAATGTGGAGGTCTGAAGATACACAATTATGTCGCCGTACCAAGGGTCGCGAGTACTGATGAGGAAAAGAGTTTCGTCCGGGATATGATCCTCGGAGTGTGAAGGAGTGGAGTCTATCGGGAGTGAGCATATAAGATCCGCGAAAACAAGTGATTTGGTTGACTTAGCCGTGGTGAACTCTAAGTCAAACTCTTGCAGGATGACGATCCATTTGGAGTATTTTCCCCCCAGTAATTTTCGAGAGAGAATATATGTCATGGGGTTGCAATCCGAAACCACTGTTATCGTATGCAACGGGATGTAATGGCGGAAACGCTGCACAACGTGTACTACGGCCAACGCCAGCTTCTCGACGTGAGCATAACGTGTTTCTATGTCAAGAAGGTTCCGTGATATATAATAAATGACATGTTCATTACCATCATCGTCATCATGCACCAGAACCATAGCTATGGTGCTACACGCGACGGCGAGATACAAAGTAAAATCACGGGGATATTCCGGAGGACGAAGCAAAGGAGCATTAACAAGTAATGTCTTCAACTTATCAAAGGATTGTTGAGCAATTTCATCCCAATGGAAGGGAACATTCTGCTTTAATAGACGCGTAAATCCTTTGGCCACTTCGGCGTAGTTCGGGATAAAGCGTCGAAGGAAGTTCGCTTTTCCCTGCAGACTCTGCAGCTGATATAAAGAGGAAGGTGATGGGAGGTTGATGATAGCCTCGAATTTTAAAGGGTCGAGGCGAATTCCGTCTTTGGAGACTATGAATCCCAAAAGACGGCTAGAATCCACGCAAAAGATGCATTTATGAGGATTAAGCCTAATATTGTAGTGCCTGCAGCGAAGGAAAATCTGGCAGAGGTGTTCAGGGTGGTCCTCTCGCCTAGCTGAGTGAGCTGGCAAGTCGTCCAGATAAGGCTGAACGATATGGCGAATGTCATGGAAAGCGTAAGACATCGCATGCTGGAAGGTGGCTCCAGCGTTCTTCAAGCTGAACGGGAGATTTTTATAGGTGAAAGTCCCCCACGGACAGATGAATGTAGTCTTGTGTTGATCCTCGAGTGCAATATTGATTTGGTTATACCCGGAGAAACCGTCCATCAGAGAATAAATCTCACTTCCGGCACATTCATCGATGATTTGGTCTATGAACGGAGTGGGATAGTTATCTTTTGGACAGGCACGATTGATATCGCGGTAATCAACACAGACCCTAATAGTACCCTGCTTTTTATCAACAGGGGCAATGTTAGAAACCCATTCTGTGAGGGGGATGGGATAAATAAAGCCCGCGTTCAGAAGTTTTTCAACTTCTGCCTTAATTGCGGCGGCTTTACGAGGATGCATCGGGTGTAAGCTTTGGCGCACGGGCTTCGCACCAGGGTAGGTTGGAATCTCATGCACTACGATACTGGGATCAATCCCCAGCATTTCCTCGTAGGACCAGGCGAACACATCTCTGAATTCTTTAAAAAGATCAGTGTAGAATTGAATCTCATCAGGAGAAAAAGTCACTCCCACATGTATATTCTCAACGATCCCCGGTTTAACGGAGATGTTGATTGGGATGGTTTGAGTGATATTAATCAGGTTTCCCTCCGAAAGAACCTCGTGTGTCAAAATGGTCGTTTGAAGAGGGGGGTGGGAACCTAAGATGCAAAACGCTCCAGACAATCGGACATTGCCCCCAGGCCGGGCATAAAAGAGGAACGATCATGTTCATCTCTCCATGGCAGCTC
Source organism: Pinus albicaulis (assembly GCA_034641835.2). Classification (NCBI taxonomy): domain Eukaryota; kingdom Viridiplantae; phylum Streptophyta; class Pinopsida; order Pinales; family Pinaceae; genus Pinus; species Pinus albicaulis. The sequence goes on along the minus strand of CM076583.1, from coordinate 701,470,462 downwards.
CTCCAGAGAAATTTTTGCAACAATGGCTTCATCAGAAGGAAAAATCTCTTTGAGAGGATCAGGCGAATCAGCCTGACCAAGCCAGGGGGATTGAGAGTAGACGTCTAGAGCCATGCTCGAAGGAGCATGCTGAGGAGGAGGAGGATCAGATGTAGCAACGATTTCATAGTAGCTAATCTCTACTGGAGTCAAGGGAATTGATTCTCCAAACTCAAACACCTGCTCAGGTGTAGGGATAAGCTAGGGGTCATCATTCCTGGAGATCATGTTAACTTGAGCGGTGTGCGGTGGCGGTGCGGGAAAAATACCCATGAGGACGGGGTCTTTGAAGAGGCTGGGCCCTACACTGTCAGGGGGATTCGGAATCTGATCCACATATGGAACGTTGTTCTCGGAGGTGGAAGTGAAGAAGGACAACTGATCCACCGTAACGATTTTTCCCTCGTGAGGGAACTTAAGAAGTCGAAAGACGGTGGACGGCACACATAGCATGGCATGAGTCCAGCTGCGGCCTAGAAGTATATTGTAGTTGAGTCTGGCATCAACCACTTCTACTTCTACATTGACAGTCTTCCCCTGTAAAGTGATCGCTAAACTCTCGAGAACACCCAGGGGTTTAGATTCCCGACCATCGAATGCCTCTAGGGCATTAGGAGACGATGAGAGGGCCGGAGAGCCAATAGCTTTCCAGCAAGCAGACGACATGACACAAGTTGAGGCACCTTCATCCACAACGACCCTATGGATGTTAATACCATTGATCCCAACTTGAATAACAATAGCGATCTGATGTGGAAGTCGGGGGGTGAAATTATCTAAATCGAAGGTGAGAAGACTTGAATCGGCGGCATCAATACCACCGATTGCAGACAATAAAGATTTCCATTGCGAAGGACAAATTTCAAGAACTTCTAGTGCAGACATAGCAGAAGGCGCCTGTGCCAAATCCTCAACAATACTGTAGTGTTGAGCAACATGGGCATTTGGATTGTAAGAAGATCTTTGTAGAACACCTTTAGAAGGTGGCTACACAACAGGTTTAGGAGAAGGCTTCTCGATTTACAACGAACCGGAGACAGGTAGGGGAGGTGGTCCATCCGCAACTGCCTTCCCAGGTGCCTGCCACGATTCGTTGTAATCCTTCGATTGTGTGGCAACAGAGATAGGTGCAACACCATTCATCATAAAAACTTGGGACCCAAATGGTGAAGATGGTGAAGCCTGTTCAACCATCTGGGTCTGCTAAGATGGAAATGGTTCTTTAAGAACTGTCGGAGTCCCTTTAGAGCCTTTTAGAAGTTGACTAACTTCAGATCGTCGTGGAAAATATTTAGTATAATGTTCTCCTTCACAAATTAGACAGGGATACTTCGGTTTACGCTGAGAACCATCCTCAGTGCGAGATTTGGACTCTGGCTTTGGGGCGTCGGATTTGGATTTACCTTTTCCCTTCTTTTTCCCCTTGGAGGCCTTCTCCGTAGGATTGGCCTGAACGGCGTTAACCTCCGCAGTTTTGCCAGAATCGGTAGGTGTGGGAGGAGTAGAATTATTAGTTGAGTTGGACTTTTGCTTCCATTTCGAAGATTTCTTCGAATTCAGAGAGACGGAACCAATAACACCATCCACCACAGGGGTAGGTGGAGCTTTAGAGGTCCCAGACCATGGAGCATCAGGCAAGATATCGTACAGCATGCTGAACTGTGAATATACTAGATCTAGATATTAGGCACGTGCAATGGCTTGTTCCTCTGTTACACACACTCCCATAGCAATATCTTGGGTGATTTTGTTAACAAAGGAGGTGGTCAACCAATGAGTTAGTTTCTGATCAGGTATATGAAACTTGATCAGCCTACGACGACGTCGCCACTCATGAATGTGATCAGAAATGTGAGTGGCTTTATCCTGCTTCAGAGAAGTCAGGAGATGCGTCCCGGCTTCATAACGAATCGGTAACTAAAAGTGCGTCAGAAAAGCCATGTCTAAGGAATTGAAATCTTGGAAGATGCCACGGGATAACTCGATGTACCACTTAGCAGCAGCCCCAGTCAACGTGCACTGGAAGAGGCGCAAACGAATTGAATCATCGACCCAAGAATTAGACGAACACCAAAGATGATACGTCATCACATGCGCTTGGGGGTCCTCTACATCTTTACCCTCAAACTTGGGGCAATCACCTGGTATCTTGGTAGGAACTGGAGGCCAATAAGGATTATGCAATATTGGATCATTCATTAATTTTGAAACATCCGGCAACTCCAAGGTAGCCAGGAATGAAAATGGCAGATTGACCGGCATGCCAGGCCCGGGATGGGGACCGGTACCTGTACTTCACGCTGGTTGGGAATATCCTTGCCCCCATGGGTTATGTCCAGGAGGATTCTGACCATAGGGGGTATAGGTGTTATAACCAGACTGATTTGGTTGCTGGTAACCAGCGTACGGGGGCTGATAACCAGAGTATGGACCTTGGTTAGGAGTCGGCCCTGTATAAGCAGCATTTGGATTTGGCTGCTGGGTATAGGTATAACCGGGTTGTTGAGGACGATAGTTAGACCCTTGGGGTTGGCTATAATTCGGTGGGTATTGACCATGAGAATAGTAGCCGCCCTGAGGTTGAGTGGGCTGCTGATAGGTGGAACCCTGCGAAGCCTGATAGTTAGGGTGCAGCGGTTGATTTGGCTGCGCCATCGAATAAGTCAGCTATTGGGCAGAGTTAATAGGATGGACAGGTTGGCCTGGTTGAACAGGCTGACTTGGGTGAGGGGGCTGCCCCGGGTGAGGGGGCTGCCCTGGGTAAATAGGTTGAGTCGGTTGCACAGGCTGAAATGGCTGTTGAGAAGCACCAGGTTGTACTGGATGAACCGGTTGGCCTGGAGGTGGAACACCAGGTTGTCCCGGCTGAGCCGGTTGGCCTGGTGGAGGAGTAGAGCCAGGTGGTTGTTGGTAACCGGTTTGACCTGGAATAGGACCATAGGATGGTCCCGGGTGATATTCAACATTGGAAACAACAGGATACTGCGGTTGCATAGGTTGAGAAGGCTAGATGTGCCCTCCAGGACCATAGACTGGTCCCGGTTGGTACCCTGGCTGAGGCTGCATAGGTTGACCGGAAGGGCTGTAATACTATCCTTGCGGACCGTACATTGGCCCTTGCTGACCCGCAGGATAGCCTTGCATGGGATGCCCTTGTGGGTCATAAGGATAGCCAGGTTGGCCCAAAGGTTGGCCTTGGAAAGGTTGCCCTTGCGGGTTATAAGCCTAGTTATAAGGTAAACCTTGAGCATAGAGGTGAGCCTCAGGAGCGGGTAGACGTAAAATGTCCCCGTGCTCATCATACTGACCTGGAAAAGCATACACGGGTGTACCATCTTGTGCATAGTGCGAAAAATAAGAGCGGTTGGGATCTTGGGAGGATGGTCCAACCTCGGGGTTCAGTTGTTGTAGGGACAACCAATACTCCTCCGAAGAAATGTTCTCCGGTATAGCAGTCGCTAAATAAATGTCTTCAGGAGGTGGCATAGCCCTTGCAGAGGGTGTCGTGACAGTGGCTGAAGATGCGGCTACACATACAGTGGGCCAAGTGGGTACAGAAGTGACAGGTGTCTGTGGAGACACCCCCGGTGAAGGAACAGCTGGCCTTGGAGAAGGAGCTGACACTCCCATAGAGGCAGCGGCAGAAATGATATGACCCAAGGATCTATACCCTGGTGGTAATGAGGGACTAGATGCTGACATGACAGCTGGTTCAGAGTTGTCCCCTGAAAATAACCTTCATGGGAAGAGCTGATAGTCTTCACCAAACTTTGGGATTTCCTCACCAGAATCACTCATGTTTGAGCCTGTCGCTAGATCTTGCAATAGACGGCGAGGACTAGGATGAAAAATAGCAGCTATAAAAGGCGAACCCGATGTAAGAGAAAGGAAATCAGCTCCTAATCTCAATTCAGACACAGGGTCTGAAAAGGGCCAATTGAACTCAACAGGTCCCCCAAAGGGTTGCTCGGAAAGAACCAGTCCCCCGTCAGGAAAGTCGGAAACAATGGGCTGCTGAGGTTCAGCAGAGGATTGGGAAACCTCTGATGAATCGTCCGTATAAGGACTACCAGTAGACGAAACTGAGGGTTCCGCCACTGTGGCAGAAACGACAAGAGAAAAAGATCAAACACACACACGGGCTGAAAAAGAGTCAAGACACACGATCAAACGGTCAACAAGAAAAATCTAACAAGGCGTGTGATCGTGGGTGATTAATTTTTACCACATTGAAAAATAAGAAACTTCATCATTTCATGTTTTAAGAGTCGAGAAACGGTTGAAAAAGGTGACTCTATCTCTTTCAGATTTGACACAAGCATGAAAGGACAAGTGCTTGGTGATCCTTTCAAATTTAGGGAGTCAGAAAAGATCAAATGACTACTCAGGAATACTAGGAAAAAGGGTGTACCAAATAACCGTGAACTAGAATATACACCTTGGTTTCAATAATGAAAGAGAAATCAACCAAGGACTTTCCGTACGTGCAGGCAATCTCCCCGAATGTTGTGTCCGGTGTATCACGGGTATAGGGCGGCAGACTCGGCTTCCTATGGATAAAGGATTGAAACCTAGTGGGGTCTCCCTTTATATACGTGATGGTATGGGGAGCAGAAGTCCGTACTAGCGCTGTCTAGAGCCAAGAGGCGAACGACAGCTACTAGGTTTTAAGATGCCAGAACACGTCTCTAGCCTAGACCTCTAAATGTGTTTTGTTAGATTTCAATGCTGCCTTAGTGTAAATTGAGTAAATTTTAAAGTTTATCTTCAATTACGTTTCAGTTTTCAGGCCTTAACGAATGTGATGTCTCAAAAATCTCCTAAATGAAAAACTACATGCCACAATATATCATTTCGTTCGATGAAAGCTAGCTACAGAAGAGTTAGAGCTTTTTACACAAACAAAATGATCAGAAGACAATCAGTGATATCTCTAATGCAACTAATGAAACTAAAAACTTTTCTTTCAAAGTCACTAATTACTAATAACATCGAAAAGATTTTAATTTGCACTAATCAACCAAAATCAAAAGAGATTTTTTTTTTATTTTCAATATTTGATAGCTAAATGCACTAAACAAACCGAAAACAAATGAGAAGAAATTTGAGAAATGATAATAGGAGAGAAAAAACAAGCGAATTTCACTCAATGGCACAAACAATCAGATCTCAAATCGACCAAAAGTCTCTCAAAACCAAGAAAAGTCCCAAAGACACTAATGAGCCGTGTAATCTAGGCCCAAAATGAAGCAAAGTGAAATCCAAATGAAAACGAAATCAATCACTCAAAAAGCGCAATGAAATGATAGAAAACTGTCAAACGAATGCAAGGAAGCAATCCCAAAGTTGACTGGATGAACGAAAACCACAAAACACCTAAGGGAGGCTCGACTCACAAAGGCACCTAGATGCCCTAGGGCTCGAATGAAAAATCGAAAAAAATAGGCAAAAAACCAAAGGATGGAGGTTACAATCAGTCAAAATAGGCTCCAGTGAACTCAAACAGCCGAAAAAACAAGACCAATTAAATCACAAGTCAGTCCCAGAAAGCATGAAACACAGAAAAACCTAATAGCTCACAGGATTGGCGTGACTGTGAGCTTGAAATTAGCGGCAAAAAGAAAATGGCGCGGGTGATACACAGGAAACCTGCACCAATGGGTGCGACTGTCACACTAAAAATCGCGCCAGCCGGGTTTACTATGGAAAAACAAAAAACAAGAAATCTCAAGCACAGACAAGTGATAACAAGGCTAAAACAAAGCCAAACAAATAGGAAAAACCAGTCGAAAGAACTGACCAAGCAAGAAAGACCAAGAAATTGACCGGAAAGAGAGAATAAAATACTCCAAGTTGTTCAGTCCGTAAACTAAACCGGAGATTGACTGAAGCAGCATTGATCTACTCCGCTAATGCAAAGCAAAAGCGTTTCGAAGGCTATCTGGCCATACTTCAGACTCTGTCTATAGCTTACAAATCAAACAACAAGCTGAACTCCCCAGCGGAGTTGCCAAATTGTTGAGGAGGTAAATCCCCTCTGCGGACAGAGGCGATCCCTACTAGCCCATATCGGGTCTAGCAACAATCAAACACACTACAGTGCAGGTTCCTAATTGAAAATAAACCGACTTGCGATGAAGGCTTACCTGGAATCCAACGCTGTCATTTGTAGAAGAGGTGGTGCTCCCGTTCCTTCGCCCTGGAAGATCACAATCCTCACGATCTCCATGATCGGAAACTTGCACATGCAAGAAACAACACAAACGCAAGCATAAAATCCAGTATATAAAACTATATGTCAGTCGAAGAGGACATAACTCATGAACATAATCAAGAACAAGAGTGGAACCATAACCAATAGTCGCTTATCATTAATGAGTCAAAAGAAGAATACAACCATAGCTTCGACGCAGCATTCTCCTTTGGCAGGTCGTCAGCCAGACATGTCTTGACAAAGCCTGTCAAGGATGGGACAAGCCTCTCTCTCCGGATACTTGGAAATAGTCTCCTTGCTTGGATTTGGCCTTAAGGGAATCAAGAAGGCTCTTGCAGCATAAGGATGTGAAAGCTCTTGGGAACTTGGAGATTCTGGAACTAGCTTGTAATGGAAATGGGCAAGCTTTTATAGATGGAGGAAGGGGAGTTGGGATCCCTATAATTATGGGATTGGCCCTATCATCAAGGAAGCTTCCATGAGAGGTAGCAAACCACTTCCTCTCTATGGAAATCCATAGCCAAACCTCCCAACTCAATATAGATATCAGTCCAGGAATTTGTTAGGACGAAACTTCCACCATTTATTTTTAAAAAACACCTCTTAATATGGTTGGCGCAGGTGCGGCTCTATGACAGAGCGCCAATTGGTGCACCCTCTTTGGAGGATTTTCCCCTTTGGCGCGAGGGATGAACTATGGAACCGCGCCAATGTAAAAAGAGCTATTTTTAGGGTTTTTTGCAGGGAGATGTCTTCAGGGCAATGAAAGATCATCTTCAGAGGGATGCAATGAGAGTATTTTCAAATATTTTCTCTGCACACAGGTCATGGAATGAGCCCTCCAATGTGTGGGATGGAGAATGGCAGGGACGGTGACAAATTGTTGTGTAACAAATCTAAATGTATTTACATGATATGGTTAGACTCATTTCTTCCTCTTCTAGGGTTGGTTCCTATTTTATATCCTCTTCTTTTGAAGATTCCTGTTCATTTTCTTTTTCCTCTTCATAATCTATGTAAAATAATTTCTTCTCAGCATACTTATGACCTTTAGTGTATTTTCTATCACAACTGTAGCAAAGCCCTTTTGCTCTTTTTTCTTCCAATCGTTGTGGTGTCAACCTTGTATGTTGTGGAAGTCTAGGAGTAGCAACACTTCCATCTTTATATATGTGAGTGGTAGGCTTCCTTGTTGACATAATTTTACATTCAATTTTTGTTGCCAACCTGAATTCCTTTTCCAATTAATTAGGTTCCCAAACACGAACTTCATGTTGGATGTTATCCTTTAAAGTCCCTATGAAGACATCAATCCTGTGTTCCTCTGGAATATCAGCTACCCTTATATTCAATTTTTGGAAGTCCTCAATGTGCTCCACCACTAAACCCCTTTATTTGAGATCTATCAATTGGCTAAAGAAGGTGTTGCTTTATGTATCCTCATAATGTGCTATGATTTCCTTCATTAAAATTGACCAAGTGACAATTTTTTTATGGGAGAAAAGCCATCGATACCATACAAATGTATTTTTTTCTAAATGTAAAGTTGCAATGCGTACCTTTTATGCGTTTTGCACATCCATCTGTAGTATCCATGTTATGGGATCCTTGCCATCAAACTTCCTTATATCCATCTTTGGAATATGGTGGTTCTTCCATCCAACATTAGAGTTTATGAGATCAAGATTAACGTTTATTTTGTTCTCATCATGAGTTTCCTCTACTATCTTTTCGCCATTAGGAAACATTTCTTGTGTCAACTTTGCCGCACCTTCGATGTCTACTTTTAGATCATTCTTCATATTTTCCATTTTTTCATCAATCTCAGCTTCCATGTCATCCATCCTAGCTTCCATGCCAACTTCCATGCCCTCCATCTTAGCTTCCATGCCTTTCTTCAAACCATCCATGCCTTTCTTCAAAACTTCCATTTCATTTTTTGTTGCTCTTTGCGATAGGTGCACTTGCTCTTGTAATTTTTACATCTCACGTTGCATTTCTTCGTCTTCATGAGTCATAGTAGAGCCTTATGAAGGCTTAATGGGTGTTGAATTCTTTTTAGGGGGAATTTTACAACCCAATACTGATATCTATTCTTCAATATGCCCTTGGAACAAATTCAAACTAATTTTTTTCAAACGAGACTTATGTAATTCGAAAAAAAAACACACCTTTTTCTTTCTTTTGAGGAGCTCGATATTGAAACTGAATTATCTCTGTGATTTCGGATCTTCAATATCTAAAATTTGGCCCTGAGGTATCTATTTGAACCCTCTTTCAAATTCCATAGGTCTGACCTAATTTGGACTCTTCAAGACAAAGTTATGTCCAATATCCGACAATGACCTAATTATGGACTGGTTCAGTAGAGCGAAATTTTATGACTTGCCACTTGTCATTGTTTCCTCCTTCAGCTCTGAAATTTATAGAAAAGAAACTACAATTCGTGTGATTGTGGCCACTTTTTACATAATCTTAATTTAATTCTTAGAGAGAGAGTTATGATGTTTTTCCCACGGTCACCTCTTTGAGATAAAATTCGGGAGCCTGAAAAAATCCTAACTTCCACAGATCATATCTCCAAAAATATTGCGAACCAAGATCAAAAATTTTTACAGGAGGTTCTTTAGGATTTCGGCTTCAGTCTATGGAAATTGCGGCTTCTGAAACCTTGTAGAAAAATATTTATAGCAAAAATTTCGTGATGACCTGTTTAGGTTAAATTCAGGATCCTGCAAAAAAGTTCTAACTTCTACAGATCATATCTCCAAACATATTGCAAACCAAGCTCTGAAATTTTGTGAATATTTTCCTCAGGATTTTGGCTTCATACTCTAAAAATTTTAGCTTCTGAACCTGCGTAGAAAAAACGTTATAACGAAAATTCCACGCTCACCTGTTTAGAGCAAAGAAACCCTAGAATCCAAAGCTCTGATACCAAATGTTATGAAAACAACTCCAAAAATAGAAGAAAAGAGAGATCGTCAGCTTAGAAATCATCGAATTCGAAGGGGAAACCTCTAATACATTACATAAATGAATAATTCTTGGATGCTACAAATGACCAAAACCTCCTTCTATATATAGGAGTTCATGGGCCCACAATATAATCCTAGCCGACCTAACAATAATAGTGTAAGGGCACAATAATAAGAATATTGGGGTTACAGAGGTACAATAGTAACAATAAGCGGGCTACACTAATAACAATAAGGGACTAAACTAGTAATATAGGGACCTAACAAGGAGTGTTTGGTTCTGTCTATTCACCATAGTTGACCAGGCTATTGAAAAGGATCTATTATCTTTTCCACAACATCAAACCAACAAAGAATGTTGAAACATAGCAAGTAGTATGGAACTAGGATAGAGAAAGTGTTAATGAGTTTCTGCATCATTTCAATGAGTGCCTTTAGAGATGAATGAATGTTGAGTATTAGTTCCTATATAAATGAATTCCTCAAGCCTTGAATAATGCGTCCAAACTCTGAACTAAACACATAAATTTAGATAACATTTAAATTCTTATTAGCATGAGAATGGAAAATATGAGGATAAGTAGCATGAGGATGAGAAAGATGAGAATGGAGAAGTTAAATAAACATACTACAACTAATTAGTTACTACCCATAAGAGGATTTTAAGATTATCTTTTAACACAAAATAAATCTTTCATCTTAAAAAAAACATTTTTATTTTAATTAAGTTAAATTTAAAACTAAAATTATTTTAATGTATTAATATAAAAATTAAGAAGAAACATAAATTGTGGACAACTAGCTCTCCAATATTACACGAGTTTTTCATTTACCGCCACTACTTGATCTGTATGTGAATTTTCTTGAAGATTATATAATTTTTGCAAGTGTTTCAATTAGTGTTTTAAGCCTCTTTTATCAATTTATTAAACACATAAACATGCATAAAAGTATAGATTTTGCAGTAAAGAATATACAATATCACCATAACAACAAACACAAAGTAGCAGTTGATGAAGGAGTTCACCCCTCATGGACTACATCTCCTGGTCTAGCTTCCAATGGTTGGGCCTATTTCATTATGCTTAAAAAAATGGTGTTTACATATAATTACAATGCTCAAATGACTGAACTGATAGCTTCAATGGCTTCAGAGCACTCAAAAACCCTATCTAGTTTCTTTATGATCCCAAAAATGATAAAAACTAAAGAATTTATGATCTCCACAAGTTTTCCAGCTATTCGTCCTACAATTTTGACGTGCATGCAAACCGTCTTACAATTTCACCCCAAAAAGCACTAATTGAGTGATTTTTTCTCTAGCCTTCGACGCAAAATGTGGCCTCATTAATTTTTCATCTAACGACTATGGACCAAATAATTTAATTAAAAATCGTGGGGGTTCAGGCTAAGCTTTGGCCCCTGGTCCTGCCCCTTATTTCGTGTGGGCTCGGTGACAAGGGTTGTGGCTAGCCCTGACCCACCCCCCAAACATTGCACAAATAAAATTTAAATATCTTTTTTAGCGTATGAATATTAAAAATTAAAATGTGGCACGACTATTGGGCATCGACCTTATAGGAGTGAGGTTGTGGGTTCAACCCTTACCGCTGTCAACTTGAACCTTAAGGAAATTTTGGCTAATGGGGAGCTGCCACATGGCGACCTCCAAGTGGGCCACATGACAACATATCATTGGTCTGCCTCCAACCTGAGTAAAAATCATCCAATTCACAACCAATATGGTGATGCCAAGTGTCTATGATCCATTGACCAAAGGGCACTAATCATCATGCTAACATCAGCATGGCGTCACTTGTACGAAGTGCACAGTCACCTGCCAGCCAACATATCTGCAAAATTTTTGCATGTTTAACCAAAATTTTAGATCGTGATTACAGGATTATACAACATCTGTTTTGCAGGACACAAGTTGTGTTGCATTAAGAATAATGAGATCTACGCAATAAAACTGGTTTTGTTCCATTCTGAGAACTTTGAATTTCAAGCATAAATTTGATCGACCAGATCATTCCTCCCCACCAGAAGTTTTTGTACCTACAAAATCTATTTATTTGTTAGAAAATATATGAGGGATCAACTCCCTCACCCTTCCAGTCTTGATCCATTGAAAATTACTTGGATGCGACAATTTGTGCTTTTCTTGAAAAATGATGATTTTCCCTGATTTTGAAGACCTTGACTTGCTATTGTAGATACCATCTTGATGCAATTTCCCATAATATTAAAAATAAAAAACCTGTCCTTGAAAGAAAAAAAATCCCTCAATAGTCTTCAATGAAATAAATATCAAACAACTTCAAATTCTTCTCACCTTAAACAATGTCGACATGATGATGTCTAACATGTTCTGCCTTCCACTCGGCTTGACTCTTGATGAAATGTGATCACCATCGCCATGTAACACCCCATTTCAAATATAACACTTCGTGAAACCCACAAGCAGGACTTTTGAACCCAATTCCCTCTTTTCAAATTGATTTAGCACTTTCTCTTTGACCTTTGCACTCCCTTGCACAAGCATCTTGTTCACATCATTGTTCAACAATGATGAATGTTGCTAAAATTTTACCTCATCTTGTGTACCTCTTTCAGGAGGCAACATGTTAGATTCTTGAAACATCTTATCACAAATATTAGCAACCTGAATGAAATCATAGTTTTCATTTGATGCATCTCCTTGAAAGGCCTCATTCACAACATCTTCATGCTTGAAAATTAACAAAGAAAAATTCTGATTAGCATTCACAATTCTCTTCATTTGTCTAGCATGCATAAGAGACAAATTCATCTTCTTACTATGTTCTCTAACAATGTACTCAATCCCATTCTTGAAAAAGTGATACTTATTCTCATGGCGATGAAATATTTCTATCCTATCATAAAGGTATGGGCTTCCCAAAACAATACCAGAAATATAAAGTGGAACAACTTCAAGTTTAACTTCATCAAGAAAGTTTTCAGTGATTGCAAATCTAATTGTGCACTTCCTCGTCACCTAAAAATTTGGATTTTTACATATCCAACCTAAAGGATAAGGTATTGGATGATTAATGGTCTCTAAATTCAACTTCTTGACTAAGTATTCAGAAATAATATTTGCTTGTGAACCACTATCAAATAGGGTGTCAATCTTGGTATGCTTTGAAATAAATCTAACATGGAAAAGCTCAATTCTTGTTTCACCATCTTGAGTATTATTTAGAAAACTTGAAGAACTAGTACTTTCAATGTCCTTACCTTTCAAACCCATTTTTGTGATCTTTGTTGATCTCTAGAATTAGAACCTAAATCATGTTGTATTGCTGCATCAATTTTCTCCTTTTATTTGTTTTTAAACTTGTTGGGTATCATCTCTAGATGAAGTTTCGAGCAATGATCTTCATGATGTCCATATTTGGAACAATGTTTGCATGTGAGTTTTTATTTATCCATATTGATGGAAGCATTATTATTACCTTTACCCTTGAACTTACTTCTATATGGAATCCTAATATGCAAACAAACTAGATTCCCTGAGTGTGGTGTTCCTTCACTCAGAACAACAAAAGAAAGACAACTATTATTTTATCTAAGACAAATAGATAGACAGAAAATAAAGAAACCTACTTTTTATCCTTTCACTTTCCTTCTCCTTCTGTCGTTGTTGTCGTCACTCTCAATCCAACTAAAGCTGCTATATCAATTCCTTCAATCAAAGACAAAGAAAAGGAAACAACATACAAATATACAAGTATCTACTTATCTTAACCAAATCGAACCAATAAGATCTGAGAATACATACACAATTGAGAATGATTTTCACAAGTTATAAGAATACATATGAGAAAATGAATAGATATCTTTATTAAGAAAGTAGGAGGAGAATATTACAACCAATAGATCGATTCATCGTCAACCTACTCCAACTTCATTCTGTCCTCATCACACCAAGCATCATCTCAACAAAATAACAATACTTCCAGCTCTCATCAATTGAAAATCCAAGAGCATAACATTACACAAATTTATCCTAGATAAAACTTAGATGAGTGCTTAATTTATAGGGAAATTGAAGGTAGTTTTTGAATAAATGGAATTGAATGGATTTCTAATAATAGGTGATAAATGTTTCCAAGTTCAGTGGTCATTGATGAACACTTATATTCGAAGTATGACACCTAGAGCTCTTCTAGAAGGCACTGGACATGTGGAGATTCCTGGAACAATGATGATTTCGATCCCAGGAGACCAACACACCCTTAAGTGTTGGGAAGGCACTGCAGTGCACCTATGAATGGAGGTAAGTGCACTGAAATGTAGTTAGGCCCATGTAGAGGAGCATTGATGAGTCAATGGGTCATATATTATATACTTAAAACCTTGTAAATCTAACAATTGAAGCCATCAATGGAATGAATTATCTTATAGAATATAGAAAATGGAATTAGGGGATGATAGACCCTATTCATATTGGTCTTGGGGGACGATTCCCAATTTGACCAGGTCTTGGGGGATGATGCCCAAATTTACCTGTAACAGCTGCCCCCTAAAGTATGAAGTCAAAATAATGATAATATTTGGATGACATGATTTACAATGTGATGAGTAGGATCTGAAGAGAAAAGTGACCTACATCAATTTGCAATACATTACATCATTATATCTTACATCTTGGACATGAATTGCTGAGGGAGGCATACCCATGCTCAACAATTAAACTATCATAACATGTACATAATTCAGAAAGTTGTCTACAGATATATATATGCCTACAGATATAGGCCCATGTTCAAATGGCGATCTGTTTGTAAAGCAATCGTACAGATGATGTGTACAATTCTTGAAATCGTAGCCCCGATGGATGAAAATAGATCCAGGATATTTTTATCTCATTCACTCGATCGTTCAAGTACAAGTCTAACCATGCGAATATATGATCTGAAGTTGAACATGGGAAGACATCGTCTGATTACCAACCAATGATGTGAGTTGTTAACATATGCAAGAAAACCACCTTTGATGTTAATGGTTCTCAAGGTACTACAGTACAATTTGCAAGGTGTGAATAAATGATTTGATGTTGAAGGCCAAACAAAATCTTTCGGTCGAAGGTCCAGAAATGATAAACCTGCCGATGATGTAGCAAGTCCCAAGGTACTGGAAATATGTTTCTAAGTTAACTTCCTGGATGATTAGATGATGTCAACCAGAAGCAAGTTTATTGCAAAACGGGAGTAATGATTTTGGAGACAAAATGTGACTTGATGTAGCAATGTTCAGGGACGGTGGTCATGAATATGAAGGTTTATGAGTATTGTAGAAGATGAGGAATTACTTGATGACTTCTCTTGAACATATCGATGACACTAAAATGAGTTGGCAGGATTGACCCAAAACCAAAGTGATGGTATGATGGACCATAGGTATGATAAACCGTCAATAATATTACACAACCCAAAAGTCATGGTGATGGAGTGAAAGTGTCATGTTCAAGAGCGACTTGCTATCATAAAGTTTTCTCTTCTTTTTCCCAAATTTTCCCCAATCGTTGCTGACCAGTACCTCTTTAGTTTTTAACAATCTTAAGGAGGGTAACATATGATTGATCTATAATTCAACCCTTCAGATGAATCCATATCTATTTAATGATTTAACAAGTCTAGCGATATTGAAACTTGATCTTTCCATGATCAAGAAGTCCGTCGTTATTTTATGTTTTAACGAGTCCAACGATAGTGAAAACCTGGTCCTTTTTCATGTTTAGAGATTTTGAAAAAGGGAAAAAAGGAAAACTCCACGAGTCCTTTTTTGTAAATTTGCCACTCAGGTCCAGAAAAGTGTAAAAAATGATACCTGAGAAAATCTCTTAGCCATGTTCGACTAAGGTTTTCCTTTTTCGTAAATAATCTATCTCAATCCCGAAAAGGGTTAAACTTATACTATGTAGATGTTGTTTCTTTTACTTTTACAAGCTCGAAAAGACAAGTGCTCGAAAATATTTTCACATTATCGAAGTTTGAAAAGAGCTAAAATAAGACTCCTGGGGGTTCCTTTTTCTCATTTATCAAATCTCGAAAAAGAGATAGAAGTGCTCTTTAATTCATTTTTCATTTTTATCAAAGCTCGAAAAAAATGAGAAAAGTATGCTTTTTGGTCAAATCATTCTTGAATAGTTGTGCACTTTAAGCTCACTGTATTAGCTATGAAACCTGTTCAGAGAACCATCAAATGGATTAAAAATTTCTGTTTCATAGTAAAAATGAATAAAAACCATAGTCACAACATTAAATATGATTTAAAATAATCAAAATGACTAATAAAAAGAGTTTTCACCATTTCATTTTTACCATTCCATAGTTACCATTTGAGAATTAGGAGCTCTGAACTAGTTTTTCCCTCAAAATTCAGCGGTCGATTGCGACAATTTCAGTGGACAATTTCTCTTGCCGTTTGATCTAGGCTAGATCTATGAACCTTCTCTTTCTTTTAGTATCATTTATGTTGCATTTCATGGTAAATTTTTAGGGTTTTGAGCCCCTTAGGGTAAATATATTACGTTATGAGGGAAATGCACCCTTGAATGTCGAAAGGTGCATTGCAGTGCATTAAAATTGAATTCCAGGTGCATTGCAATGCTTAGTCCCTTGATTTGGGCTACGTTGGGCACATTTCTCATTTTTGTTTCTTGCTGTGTGCCCAAAATTTCCCAAATTTTTTGCATGAAATGGATCCTAATGAAGCTTATGATTGGCTTTCAGGTATTGATCAGATCAAAATGATGATTATGTGGCAAGAAAGAGAACATGAAGAACAATATATGATTTTCCTAAACGATCCGGGTACAGTAAGATCCCTTAGGGATTGTGGGTTCCTTAAATACTTCAGATTATCAGGGATAAGGCAACATATGGAACTATTGGAGTTCCTAGTTTGTTCATGGGATCCGATATTGTAGGCTTTCACATTGGGTACAAAGTGCTCCCAATATTGGTTGAGGATATTTAATTTCTCACTAGATTATCGAGACGTGGTTCTCCTATTTCCCTTGCAGGATCTGCCCTTGGTGGGGAGATAGTGAGGGATTACATATGCCAACATTGCTAGCCAGGTACTAAAACAAGTAAATATGGGAAAATAAATATCTGTGATGTGCATGATTTACCTTTGAGAACCATCCTTTTTAATATTGCAGTGCTTGCTTCTTCCGTGACACTACATGTTGCAAATAAATCATACATGGAGTATGCTCTTGAGTGTTTAGAACCAACAATATTCAACTGGGATGAAGCAGTACTGTTTCATATGAAATAATAACTGACTGTAGTAAAGGGTGGCAGGAAGAAGAATTTCAATTATGGCTCAATCCTTATTTCCTTCATTTTAGAGGGGGTTCCATTGATGCAGCCGCAACATGTTACACTGAGCATATATGGTCCTA
The DNA here is from genome assembly GCA_034641835.2 of Pinus albicaulis. NCBI lineage: Eukaryota > Viridiplantae > Streptophyta > Pinopsida > Pinales > Pinaceae > Pinus > Pinus albicaulis. Next base: position 701,453,790 of record CM076583.1, on the reverse strand, counting down.
GAGATCCTCATATGTAGAGATGGGTTGAATTGATGTCTAGAAATGATGGTAAATTGACCATCATATTCTCTACTGCATTCTTTTCCTGGTTCAGACAACAGATGATCACCATAAATGAGTATCCATATGTAGGTGTAGATTTCCGTGGACATCCAGACTTGATTCTACCAGATGGCGTTAAATGGGGTGCAATAGGTAAAACAATTTTGACCATTTTTTTTTATTTTTGAGGTTTCTAAATATTTTTATTATTTTTGATGTTTCCCAAGGCTAAACTAATGTTTTGATGTAGACAAATGTGGTTCGTGTTCGACTAGTGGGTTATCTAGAGTAGGCAGCAGATGAGCCAACAGAAAGGACTATCTGGAGAGAAGTCATTTTGGATTTAGATTTTATCGAGACTCTTAGTGAGCTGCAGAAACATGTAGATCGATTGAAACTTGGGATATCCGATTGCAGGATTTAGGAGTTACCTATGAGACTGCAACACCATAGTATTGGCGTTCCTAACCGTTGGATGCGGGTATTGTGTAGGATAGCTAGAAAAGTTGCTTGTTATCACGAGCATCACTATTTTACTTTGAAATATTTTGCATACATTTTGAGGTCAGATGACCAATGTGTCTTGGGCACAAATTTTGTAAAAAGCTAAACTATCTGTCTATTTTTTTTAGTGTTTTCCTACATTTAATGTGCAATCCTATTCAATTATGATGTGAATTGAAAATGTGTCTTTACCTGTGTTGCAAATTTCTGTTTAAACCATAATTCTCTAAGGAATTAGTTAATGTGTTCAAATTTATGGAAATGTGTTGATATTGAATGTAATCTAAATGTCTTTCCAAAAGGCGAACTCTAAGGAACATACGATGAAGTGTTGGATTTCAGACAATATAAATGCTAGTAAGTTGCAGTATGACAAGTTGTGAGTCTAACCTAATGATGATGCAGCTAATTCCAAATGAAATGGGATCAGAGAGAAGTTCGATCAAAGTGTTATACTCAATGATATTGTTTCTAGATCGACTGATACAAATCCCTTGAAAACTCACTAACTTGCCACCTGCAGTGAAAATGTCCCATGTTGCAGAGGATAGGTTCTATGTACTACGATTAGCACCATCAGCATACCTAAAAAATGGTCCCATATGTTTAATCATCTGCGATGAAATGTAAAGTGGATTACTAACTTCAAAAAAACTCTAGAAAAACAAACTGAGACAGTAAATGCAAATCAAATCATATATACAATAAAATACAAAATTTTACTATGCTTAATTAAGCATAATAACTTCTAAGCTACAACCCATTTTGGGGCTTCGCCAATGGAATTCCATCATAATCAACTAACTTGTAGGCGCCCTTAGCGAGAACTATTTTGACAATGTAGGGGACATGCCATAGTGGGTCAATTTTTTTTGTTCCTATCAGATCATCTTCCTCTGAGAAGATATGAGGCTTGACATGTTGGTCATATTCCGCCTTGATTCATCTCTTATGTGCTTTGTTGGCCAATGAGGCTTCACGATGTGTTTCATCTAGATGGATGAGTTTAAAAATATGTGCTTCTTCATTAGAGGTGTCAGGTATCAAGTGAATAATGAGTTTTAATGATAGAATTTCACATTGGATTGGTAATATAGCTTCCAAACCATACACCAACTTAAAGGGGGTAAATCCAGTTTCATTTCTCACCGAGGTTCGATATGCCCATAGAGTCAAGTAGAGGATTAAATGCCAATTCCTTTTGTGAACTCCTATAATTCGTTGAAGCATTCACTTAAGGATCTTGTTAATGGCTTCAAATTGTCCATTGGATTGTGGATAATAAGGAGTAGAACTATCATGCGACGAACCTAATTTTGCAGTCAACTCATTCATCATGTGATTGCGAAAATGCTTACCATGATCTGTAACTATTGCTTTTGGTACACAAAACCGTGAGACGACATGATTGAAAAAGAAAAATGTAGCTATTTTTCCTATGTTATCGAATGTAGGCTTCACTTGGACCCACTTGGTAAAGTAGTCGACTACCACAATAATATAACCATGCCCCTCGACTGAACGAGGGTTGCAGGTCATGATGTCAATGCCCCATTTTTCAAATGGTGCCACAATGATGACATGATGCATTGGTGTTGGAAGCATGTGGATTTTACGATCAAATATCTGGCATGCAATACACATTCTCAGTACGAGGATGTAGTCACAAAATATGGTTGGCCAAAATTAATCGACGTGGAAAATCTTCTGCACGGTAGCATATCTAGACAATTTTCCACCACAAGCACCAGCATGACAATCATTTAAAACCTTCTCGTTCTCTTCATAAGTGAGGAAACTCCTTAAATTCATATCGACACCATGACGATAAAGTGTATTTCCCATGATCAGGTAATCTTTGGTTTGGTATCGAATACGTCTTTGTTGTGAGAGAGAGGTATCAGGTCGAAAAGTCTAGGTTTGGAGATAAATGATAAAATCCCCATACCAAGGGTCAGATGAACAAATCAGAAACAGAGACTCATCTGGAATTGATGGTTCTGATGTAGTTTCATACTATCATAGGGAAGGTTGCAAAGAAGCTTGGCCAAAAATAAAGACTTATTTGACTTGGATTTGATGAATTCCAAATCAATTTCCTGCTAAATGGCTATCCATTTTGAATATCCCCCCCCCAAAAAATTGATGTGACAGAATGTATGTCATGGGGTTGCAATCCAAAATGAAAATGGTCTTCGAGAGCAGGATATAATGGCGAAATATTTGCATAGCTTGAATGGTTTCCAAGGCGATATTTTCGACGTATGAATACTTAAATTTTGTATCATTGAGATTACGACTCAAATAATATATTGGATGCTATATATCATCTTCTCCTTGGACCAAAACCATAGAAATGGTCATATCTTCCGCGACGATATAGAGGAAATAATCACTCTGATAATTATATGGATACATTAATGATGCTCGGATCAGGGTATCTTTAAGAGCATCAAAAGAAGCTTGCACAACCTTATCCCAATGGAAGGGAATACACTTTTTCAAGAGACGAGTAAATCCCTTAGCCATTTTGACATAGTTGGGTATGAACCTCTTTAGGAAGCTAGACTTTCCTTTAAGTTTCTGTAACTGAAGTAAGTTTGATGGCACAGGAAAATCAAGAATTTCCTGGATGTTCAATGGGTTAATTCAATTTTCATATTTTTAGACGACAAATCCAAGCAAACAAAAAGAACCAACACAAAACATAAATTTATGTGGATTGAGGCGTATCTTGTAGTGTCGCCTGCATAAAAATGTAGCTCTCAAATGTGTCGGGTGATCAGTCGATTTTCTTGAATGTGCGGTTGAATCATCTAGATAAGGTTGAACAATGTGCTTAATTTCATTGAAAGCATAATCCATTGCTCTAAGAAATGTTTCTCTAGCATTCCTTAAACAAAATGGGAGTTTACGATAAGCGAATGTTCCCCAGGGATAGATGAATGTTGTCTTGTATTGGTCCTCTAGCGGATATTGATTTGATTGTAATAAGAGAATCCATCCATGAACGAAAATATTTCACACCCGACACATTCTTTAATAATTTGGTTGATAAAGTGAGTAGGATAGTTGTCTTTTGGACAAAAAATATTTACATCAAGATAATCGATGCACACTCTGATTGTCCCTTGTTTCTTCATGACAGGAAAAATTTTGGAAACCCACTCAATAAGTCGAATAGGGTAAATGAAACTAGCACGCAAAAGTTTTTCAACTTTTGCTTTAATAGAAGCAACCTTCTTTGGATGAAAAGGACGAAGGCGTTGATGTATCGGTCTAAATTTAGGGTACATTTTAATTGTGTGTTCAACAATACTAGTATCTATGCCTAGAATTTCCTCATAAGACCAAGCAAATATATCTCAGAATTCACAAAAAAGGGAGCAATAAGTATCGAGTTCAGATGGAGAACAAGACACGTCGACATGAATGTTTTCTACAATGTCGTGTTTGGTTGAAATATTGATAGAAATGGTTTCTTCAATATTTGATAATTTTTTCTTGGATTCGATGGCATTAATTGGAATAGAATTCAAAAAGAAAGTAGAGATCGTAGGGTGATATAGTTCAATAAGATCATATTCTTCGTAATCCTAAAGATGGGAATGATGATGATGATCTTCCCATGGTTCTCCTTTTGGCATCATGGTTTCCACAATGCTCTCATCGGTCCAGAAAGTGGATGAAAAAGGATTAGATGGAGTACCAAAATCTAATGAACGATCCACCCAAACGATTGGTGACGACGAATCATGATGCGCCACCCAGGCCAAGTAAATTGATTGCTATGCCAGCTCAATTGGGCTTGGCGGAAAAATTCATCCAGCGTATCAACTTTAGAATCATTGGTAATCTTCCTTAGGTTAGATGAAGTGGAAGATATCAGGCAGCAGCTCTCTATTCTTGTAATTTCCGCGGACATCGCAGGCGGCGGTAGTGAAAAGGTTCCCATTAGGGAAGAATCCTTTAAGATACCTACACCAATGTTTTGAAGTGATAGCTGGAGTGCGTGAACTAACAGAATGCTTCCAAATACCTTGGAAATAAAGGAAAAGAAGGAGTGTTGATTAATGGTTGTGATAACACCTTTACGAGGGAAGGTGATTATTCTAAAGTAAGTAGAGATGATCATAGTCATAGCGTAAACCCATGGCCTTCCAAGTAAAATATTGTAGTCAAGGGGTGACTCCATCAATGACCTCAAATTCAACAGTTACAGTTTTTCCCCTAGTTTGACATGCAGGTTATTGATGAGACCACAAGGCTTATATGTATGACCGTCAAAAGCTTTCAACGTCATAGGTGAGTGAGATAAGTGAGGTGAGCCAAGTGACTTGCAGCAGTTTAGAGAAATAATACAAGTAGATGCTCCCTCATCAATAATAGTGCAATGAATGAGGTGATTGAGAACATTTACATGGATCGAGAATTCTAATTCAGCTGGTAATTGTGGAACATAGCCCGTATGATTAAAGACTACAAGATTGGAATCTGTCGGGTCGATTCCACCAATTTCTGACTCTTAGTGTCAGTCTAGTCATACTTCCATCAGTGATCAAAATTGCTCTTTTTTATTTTCATATTAGGAGTCTCATACTGAATAAATTTCACCGTTCCGCTAGGTCATGGATTCATTGATGGTATTAATTTTTATCAGTTTTCCCTCACGAGGTACTTGCTGATTTTCCTCCCTATGGTCTCTCAGTAGGTCATAGGAAGGGTCTCATTAGTCTCTAAGGTCTCACCATGGTCAAATTAATGAGTCAAGTGTCAATAAAGATCAGCAAGGTCATGAGGAAGTCAATAAACTCAAATTATAGCACCAGGAAGATCAGAGATATCATTTATTCAGTTTGATGCGAGTTTCACCTCAAAACCATGTTTTGAGGTGAAAACATAATACTTTGCCTTTTAGTCACAATTCAGAAGCTGTCATCTCCGACAAGATCATCACTCTACCTTTCAGAGAATTTTTTCATAGCATGTTCAGCGTCAAATAATTTTCCAAGCAGATCCAACAGAAAGAGCCCGGAAAGAGCTTTCCAATGGTATACTACACTCTCAAAACTAACTTCTGGATTGAAATTTATGCTTAAGTGAAGTAAAAGTCCTTATACCCTCATATACCCCCTATTTCCCATTTTTCCTTAAACTTTGTTTCATTAAAGTTTTATATTTCTTTAATAAAATCCATTTTCCCCCTTTCCAATTATAAATCGCATTATTATATTAAATCCAATCCCAGACCACTTCCCCTCCATTCCTGTTGAAAAAACCTTATGGTAAACATTTTAAAAGTCCGTATATATGTATCTATATATATATATATATATATACTCCCCCCCCCCACCGTTCCCAACCACTTCCCCTTCATGCCTTTAAAACTTATATCAAAATTCCAAAACTTTATATTATATATATCCCGCCTTTCATCGCAATCGCAAAGATCCGCCAATTGCAACAACTTTCGATCCATTAATCACATCTTCCTCTGATGCGATTAATCACAATTCCTCCTTCAATCTCCCGATCGCATCACTTCCTCTGATCTTCCGATCGCGCCCCTCCTCCGATTACCCGATCGCATCATCACAAGTCCCTTTCCGATTACTCCGATGTGATTGATCGTGCCCCCTTCTCCGATCGCATCACAAATCCCTTTCTTCCGATGCCATTACCCCTGCTCCACTCCGATATTGCGATTGTGATTGACCCCCTAGGCCCACCATGTAGTACTTCCACCCCATTCAAATAAAAAACCCTTTCTCCCTTTGTAAAAGAAATAAAAGGATTTTCAAAGGTTCTTAAAGTACTCCATCGCATCAAAACTTTTGTATAGTGCTTTCAAACGTGTCCCACCTCCCGATCTCTGATGCGATTGATCGCTTGTCGCAATCGGCGATATCCTTCGTGCCCATACACTATTTCTTCCACTCCCGATCCTGCTTCCAATTGCGATTGGCACCTTGGGCCCCACCATTTAAATCCTCCGCCCATTTGTATTACCAAAGGCCCTTTCCCATTTGTAAGTCCCCAAATCGCATTTTATTACATTTTTAAAAGATTTCTATGGTTTAATCTAATCGCATCGGAAGTATATATTGTGATGCGCCCACCCCACCTCTGATGAGATTGCGATGATAATCCCCGGTCCCACCTTAAGCCCTCTGCCTTTCCAATACAATCATTCCTTCCTTTTATACAAAGTGAAAAATCATTTTTTGTTTACTCTTAAGGGATTTGCCCGCTCCATTGTATATTGGCCCATCTGACCCAGGCTAATCACATGGGAAATTTTTGGGTTTTGTTTCAACAACGTTCAACCCCCGATCCCGATTGCGATGCGGACCCCATGCCTCTCCCTTCCCTTTTCCCATTTAAAATACATTTTTCCCTTCACGAAAGGCGTAATTTCATTTCATTTATGTTTCATACAAGCAAATTATAAAAAGTCAATTTTCTTCAAACGGAAAATGGAAAGTGAAAAGTCAGAGGCCGAGACCCAAATTCATAATAGTCACATCTGCAGTTACGTGGTAAAGAGATCTACGTTACAATGTTTCGACTTCTCACTGACCAGATGTAATGCAACTCTTCCTTTACGGAGAGATTATTGGCTCTTGGTTTTCCACCTTCAGTTATGATTTCTCCCCTTTCCATCGATCTATATTCCCACAAAATCTGGCAATTTATTGTAAATGCTAATCATTTGTAAAAGGGCTGAAAGTCTGAGGTCTGAAAACTCAGAAGTAGGGGAATAGTGTGGCAATGAGCTCTGCACTCCGTTGTACAGTTTGGCAGGGAATTAATAAAGTGATGCAGCTATGATTTGTGGGATTCAAGTGGTATGAGTTTTAGCATATGTCTCTCCTTTGTGTTTCATATGTACATTGTTATGTTACAACATTCATTCATAAACATTTCCAGTTGAATATTTTCAAGTTAGAAAGGTAGAATCCATTTTATATGCTCTGCCTTGGGAAATCATTCATACTCTATGTGTTTTCTTCTATTTGAAAAGGATTAATCTATTATGCCCTTTTCAACTTCTCAATAGTCTTTCCACTCCATCTTATTTCAACTTGATTGCTAAACCTCCTGCCTATCTTGCCCCATGAAATACTCTGTGTATTTGATTTAATTCCTCGTTTCATACTGTCCTTTTGTCCCATACATCCCTGAAAATTCAATCATTTATCAAAACCTCTTTCACATTTATATACCTAGCCTAAAATCAGTTCATTATTGTGTTATTGGATATCTATTCTACGGAGAGAGCCCTCTCCTGTCCTTGTAGGGATAGCTACAAGGATGAGCATGGTTTAGTTGTTACCTTGATTTTCCTTTTTCAGCTTGAGGTTCAGATTGGGTGCTAACATCTCTAGCGACCATACTGGGGAGACTACAAAGTTTTTGGATAGAAGATTCATCACCCCCGTAATATTTTTCTTGTAAAGTATCAATGATGATATTTCATAGTTTTCTAGGCTGATATAAATATTGTACAGTAGTAAGTTGACCACACTGGCTTCAAGAAGATATACAAGGGCTAATCCTGATCCAAATCCTCCCCCTGTGTTTGAAAATCCAAATATTATCCCAAGAATAGTAAGAATACAAGAGGGATCGCTAAGTCCTACACCTATTTTTAGGTCCCATACTTGGCCCAGTGAGTGGTTTTTTGTAGAAGAGCTTTCTTTCGATGAGAATTTTGAGCTTTCTTTGTTTAGAAACGAGTCTGAAATTGCACTTGAAGACGCAGTTCTAGATCCAGAGTTCCTTGTGGATATTGAAGTTCAGAGAGAAAATTCTTCCATTGATGACTACATTTTGAACTCTCCTCAGTCCATCACTGTAACTAAAATTCCCGAGGTTTCAGAATCATCAGGGTCAGCATTCCATCCTCCTGATTCATTAGCATTCCCATCAGTCAATTTCCAATTTTCATCTCCTCCATCAACACCTCCCTCAAATTCCAGTACTGCAAACGCTTTGGTAAATCCTCCCAGAATCATGGCTACCCGGTATGCACCCCTGGTTTTACCCCAGGTCCTCAATGATATTCCTGCTGACTATCAGAGTAAAATTCCAATCTTTGATGCCACTCAAAGCATCACAGCCCAGCAGCATGTTGACAAGATGAATGATTTTTTTGATCTTCATGAGGTAGAGGAAGAGAATGTAACCACTAGGTTGTTCATTCAAAGCTTCGGAGGTGAAGTTAGAAAGTGGTTTAGAGCCTTACCAGCAGGCTCTATTCACACTTTACAGGAGTTACACACACAGTTCTTAGACCGGTGGGAGGTGAAAAATAACCCACTCCAAATTCTGTCTGAATATGAGAATATTAAAAGGAATGTGGGTGAAACTGTGCAAGACTATTGTTTAAGATTCAATGCTATATACAATGCTATTCCGGCTAACCTCAAACCTCCTGTAGATTGAAATTTGCTAAAGTTTCTGAATGGTTTTGATGTCGATATGGCATATCAGCTGCATGAAAGAGATCCACCGTCACTTGAAGACATGCAAATGATAGCAGTAAGCGTTGAAGCTAATCTGCTGGCTAGAAGAGCTCGAGCGAGAACTGAAAAGAGATCCGTGATGAAAGAGGAAGCCTCCCCTTCAGACAGAAAGATGGAAACTCTGATTCATACAATGGAAAGGATGGTTGAGTGATTGAAAATTTCCGACAGACCTAAAACTCAAATAAGAAATCCGAATTTTAGAGGACAACAGCAACCGCAATTCAGAATTAGACAGAGAGAACAGAGGGCGCATGACCAAGCGGCACCACAGCAGTAGATCAAAAGTCCATTGTAGCAGAACTACGTGCAAGGGACTGACTCAGATGACGATGGTCCCTTGTTTGAAACCAATCATTTTTTCACAGCTGATGGTGCGCCCATTTTCCTCATAGAAGATGAAGAATACACAGTGGCGACTCTAGACATTCAAGGGGATGAAAATTTCATTTTGGCCAATGAAGTGGTGTTAGAAGAAGAATATGATGACTACCAGAGAGGGTATATGAACGCTCTATCAGCCCAGCAAAGGCAGTATTCTTTGAGGAACAGAAACGTCACAATAATCCCCATTCAAAAGAGAAAAGAAATCCAAATGAAGAACGAAGCACAGAAGAAAGGAAAGGAGCCCACCAATCCTACATCCAACAAAGCACCCACAGCTGAGAATTCAGCAAATGAAAAAAGCCAGCAGAGCATAGCGAAGGAGCAAACAGAGAAGAAATACCCTCCCATTAAAGAGCTAGAAAAAGCTCCTTTATTTAATTTAGAAAATGAAATTTCTAAACTCAAAGTGTCTGTGCCCCTAACTGAGTTGGTGAAGAATAGTGTATATAAAATTTAGGTGTCTAAAGTCTTGCAAATTGACCCTCTTTCTGATATGGTTAATGTGTAAGATGACTACCCTAAACTTATTTTTGGTCCGGCCACAGAAGAATCTGAAGAAAATGAAGTCCCCCCCTTTTACCTAAGTCTTAGGTTGCATGAGTTTATCTTGCATAACGCCATGTTGGACTCCGGGGCCTCGCATAATTTGATGCCCAAAGCTGTCATGGAGAAGTTAGGCCTTGATGTTACTAGAAAATACCATGATTTGTATTCTTTTGACTCAAGTAGGGTCCATTTTATTGGTCTTATCAAAGACTTGGTAGTGACTTTAGATCAAATCCCAGCCAAAAATGTCTTGATGGATGTAGTTGTTGTTGATGTCTCACCATGGTTTGGAATGCTTCTATCTAGGTCTTGGGGTACAAAACTTAAGGGAACCATACAGCTTTACTTCTCTTATGCCACAATCCATGTATTTGGCCAGTTGAGAAAGTTATATAGGGAAAAGAAAATGAAATATATGATTACTAGCAAAGACAAGCCAGTAAACCATCCCATCAATGTAGTCCACACAGATGTAGAGTCTTTTGTCTTATATTCAGATGGTGGTTTAAATGATGAGGATGTTCAGTTGGTACAAGTGGACGAGATACTTGAGATTTCAGAAAATTTCAGAGAGGTCCTCGAACAGGAAAAGGACAAAGCAGAAAGTACTTATGAGCCTCCGGTCCCCCAGCAGCTAAAAGACAATGAACAACTAGAAATCAGCCAAGGTAAAGAGAAGGAAGAAACTAAATTTCAGCATCTACAAGAAGAAGAAGAAGGCCTATGGGGTATGGAATTTGATGGAGCTGTTGGTAAGGATGGAGCAGGTATTGGAATATGGATTCAGAGCCCTGTTTTCCAGCCTGAAAGAGTCCCTGGTAATGTTAGAGTATGTGCTTATAAGTTGGCTTTTGACTGCTCCAACAATGAAGCAGAGTATGAAGCTCTGATTGCAGGCCTCAAAATCTTGAAGAAGTTGAAGGCGAAAAGGATTTCTGTGTATGGTGACTTTGAGTTAATAATCAAGCAGTTGAAAGGAGAATACCAAGCTAAACATCCAAGACTGAGGGTATACAGAAATGTAGTTTTGGACATTTTGAAGACATTCCCAGAGTACACTTTGACAGCAGTGCCCAGGATGCAGAATCTTATTGCTGATTCTCTTGCCACTACTGCAAGTAACCTAAAGATTCCGATGAACTCCAGCAACAACTTTGAGATCCATGTCAAACATAGGCCAGTTGTTCCGGAAAATTTAAGGTATTGGCAAGTATTCTGGGATGATAATGAGATCAATGCATTTTTACAGGGTGATGGAAAATTCAAGGACACTCCCATATAAGGTGAGTATGTGGTTGATGATCAAGAATTGGAAACAAACCAGATGGACATATTGCAGCTGAAAGATAATGTAATTCCTAGAGGTCTCATACCTCTAGAGGAGCTGTTTGATCAGGACGATGTGGCAAAGAAGCCAATCTTGGTGCCCATGGAGAAAGGAGTTGAAGATGTGAATCTTGGAACACCTGATCAGCCCAAGTTCATGAAATTGTCAAAGGCATTGTCCCCTGAAACGAAGGAGAAGTATGTGAAGTTGCTTTCTGAATTTTCTGATGTATTTGCATGAGATTATTTAGATTTGAAGGTGTATGATAATAAAATAATCTAGCATACTATTCCTATCAAGCCGGATCAAAAGCCATTCAGACAGAAGCTGAGAAGAATCAATCTGAAGCTGCTGCCATCCATCGAAAAAGAGGTAAACAGATTGTACAAAGCTGGTATTATAGTCCCCATTAGATTTTCTGATTGGATTTCAAATTTGGTCCTGGTACGTAAGAAGACTGGAGAAATAAGGTTGTGTATAGATTTTCGGAAATTGAATAAGGCTTCCTTAAAGGATAATTATCCACTTCTGAAAATGGACCATATTCTGCAGAGAGTAGTTGGAGCATCCAGGATGTCTCTACTTGATGGCTACTCAGGATACGACCAAATCTTGTTGCATGAGAAGGACTAAGATAAAACTACCTTCACAACACCCTGGGGAACCTTCCAGTATGCGAAAATTCCATTTGGACTGAAGAATGCAGGAGCTACTTTCCAGCGTGCAATGGACATTGCTTTTGCCAACGAAAAAGATGTTTTTCTGGTCATTTATTTGGATGATTTGATAGTGTTTTCAGGATCAGATGATGAGAATTTGCACCATTTAAGAGTTGTTTTTCAGCGATGCAGAAAGTTTGGAATTTCTCTTAATCCCAAGAAATGTCTCTTTTCCATGGATGAAGGCAAGCTGCTGGGGCATATCATCTCTAAAGATGGTATCTGCATCGATCCATCTAGAGTGGAGGAAATTCAACACATAGACCTTCCACGAAACAAAAAGGAGATCCAAGCATTTAATGGTAAGATGAACTTCTTACGTCGATTTATACCCAATCTGGCTGAACATTTGAGGGAAATGACTAACATGTTGAAGAAGGACAACACTGTCAAGTGGAGTGAAGAAGCTATCAAGTCATTCAATTTGGTAAAGTTTGCTTTTTCCAACGCCCCAGTTTTGATCAGTCTCGATTACACTCAAGACTTCATCATATTTTCGTTTGCATCGGAGCATACTTTAGCTGCTGTTTTAATGCAAAAGAGAGACGAGATCGAAAAGAAATTGCCTTTTTAGTAGAACTATTAGAGATGCTACTTTGAGGTATAATATTATTGAAAAACAGGCACTGGCTCTTATCAAGGCATTGAAGGATTTCGGGGTCTATATTCTGCATTCACATACTATAGCATATGTCCCTAATGCAGCAGTGAAGGATGTGCTGATGCAAACTGATCTAGAAGGTCAGAGAGGTAAGTGGATAGCATCTATTTTGGAGTATGATCTAGAGATCAAGCCCACGAAGTTTATCAAAGGCCAAGGCTTGGCGAAATTGATGGCCCAATCAAATCTGCGTGCTTTAGATATAAACCTCATAACAGCAGTGGGAGAAGATGAAGATGAAGGTTTTATGGTTCCAATTTCAGATATTTTTCTGCAGTCCCCGTGGTATTCAGATATTTTCTATGTCCTTCAGCATTTGTCACCTCCTACCGGCATGTCTAAGAGTAAGGGTAGATCTCTGAAGCTAAAATCTGCAAAATACTGCATTTTAGATAGCGCTCTATATTGGAAAGATCCAGGAGGAATTTTGCTCAATTGTTTGGTTGAAGAAGAGGCACAGAAGGTAATGCACGATTTTCATAAAGGCGACTGTGGTGGTCACTGGTTTTGGAAGACTAGAGCTAACAAGGTATTGAGAGCAGGATATTATTGGCCCACATTATTTTCTAATTTATATAAGACAGTGATGAAATGTCATGAATGCTAAATCTTCCAAGGGAAGAAAAAATTGCTTCCACTCCGTTTGAAACCAGTTTCAGTGAACCCTCCCTTTCAGCAACGGGGGCTCGATTTCATAGGAGAAATTCATCTCTCGTCCTCAGCATAGCACCGATGGATATTGACAGGGAAAGATTACTTTACTAAATGGATCGAGGCCATCCCAGCCAGGCAAGTAACAGGCATGTTAATAATTCAATTCCTGGAATCAAATATTTTATCTCGTTTTGGCTGCCCATGCAAAATCGTAACAGACAATGCAACAGCGTTCCGATCCAAGAAGATGATCGATTTTTGTGACAAATACAACATCGCGATAGGCCATTCGACAGCGTATTATCCACAAGGAAATAGCCTGGCAGAGTTATCTAAGAAATCACTAGTAAATATAATCAAGAAAATGTTGAAGGAAAACAAAAGGAATTGGCACCGCAAGCTTATCAATGCGCTGTGGGTGGACAAAGTTAGCAGGAAAAAATCAATAGGTATATCACCATTTGAGCTAGTTTATGGAACTGATGCTGTCTTCCCCACGTCCCTTATAGTCCCATTTATGAGATTATTGCAAGAAGTTGGCAGCGAGGATAATGATAATCAGTGAAGGATCAATCAGATGATCCACCTTTAGCAGACGAGAGAGGAAGTGTCACAGAACGCCATTCAGTTGCAGGAGAAAATAAAGAATATCTTTGACAGAAAGACCAAAGCAGAAAGGTTTCAGCTAGATGATGTAGTGTTGAAGTGGGATGCCAGAAATGAAGACAAAGGGAAGCATGGTAAGTTCGACAATCTGTTGAAAGGACCATACAGGATTTCAGCATACAGAGGATAGAATGCCTTCTTGCTCTCAGAAATGGATGGCCAAGATTGCCCTGGAGGAGCAATAAATGGTAGGCTTTTAAAGCACTACCATTTTTGAACACAAAGGATCAGAATTTATGTCATCATCATTGTATATACCATGTTATTTTTATCAGAGTTTAGAGTACACAGTCATTGAAGTTTGGGGCCCGAGGTGAAGGCTATAAGACTTGAATGTTATGTGTATGGTTTGGTTTTATTTCAGCATCTCAATCTTAGTCTTGAGTTAGTGTTAGTCTGCATTGTGTCAGTTTTTCAGTATTTTTTATTCCATTTCCCAATGGATAAGGCTACTTAGTCCACGGTGTTCTTGGCACCTCCAAGGAGCTACCATCCCCATTGGAGCCAATGTTAGTGTTAGTCTAGTCATACTGCCATCAGTGATCAAAATTTCTCTTTTGCATTTGCATATTAGGAGTCTCATACCGAATAAATTTCATCATTCCGCTAGGTCATGGATTCATTGATGGTAGTAATTTTTATCAGTTTTTCCTCACGAGGTACTTGCTGATTTTCCTCCATATGGTCTTCATTCATTAGTCACTTTCATTCTAAAAATCATATCAGTAGGTCATAGGATGGGTCTCATTAGTCTCTAAAGTCTCACCATGGTCAAATTAATGAGTCAAGTGTCAATAAAGATCAGCAAGGTCATGAGGAAGTCAATAAAATCAAAATTATAGCACCAGGAAGATTAGAGATATCATTTATTCAGTTTGATGCGAGTTTCACCTCAAAACCATGTTTTGAGGTGAAAACATAATACTTTGCCTTTCAGTCACAATTCAGAAGCTGTCATCTCCAACAAGATCATCACTCTGACTTTCAGAGAATTTTTTCACAGCATTTTCAGCATCAAATAATTTTACAAGCAGATCTAGCAGAAATATCCCAGAAAGAGCTTTCCAATGGTATACTACACTCTCAAAACTGACTTCTGGATTGAAATTTATGCTTAAGTGAAGTAAAAGTCCTTATACCCTCATATACCCCCTATTTCCCATTTTTCCTTAAACTTTTTTTTATTAAAGTTTTATATTTCTTTAATAAAATCCCTTTTCCCCCTTTCCGATTATAAATTGCATTATTATATTAAATCCGATCCCAGACCACTTCCCCTCCATTCCCGTTGAAAAAACCTTATGGTAAACATTTTAAAAGTCCGTATATATATATATATAATCCCCCCTTGCCATTCCCAACCACTTCCCCTTCATGCCTTTAAAACTTATATCAAAAGTCCAAAACTTTATATTATATATATCCCACCTTTCATCGCAATTGCAAAGATCCGCCAACCGCAACAAATTCCGATCCATTAATCGCATCTTCCTCCGATGCGATTAATCGCAAGTCCACCTCCGATCTCCCAATCACATCACTTCCTCCAATCTTCCGATCGCGCCCCTCCTCCGATTACCTGATCACATCATCGCAAGTCCCTTTCCAATTACTTCGATGCGATTGATCGCACCCCGTTCTCCAATCGCATCACAAATCCCTTTCTTCCGATGCGATTACCCCCGCTCCACTATGATATTGCGATTGACCCCCTGGGCCCACCATACAGTACTTCCACCCCATTCAAATAAAAAACCCTTTCTCCCTTTGTAAAAGCAATAAAAGGAATTTCAAAGGTTTTTAAAGTAATCCATCGCATCGAAACTTTTGTATGGTCTTTCAAATGCGTCCCACCTCCCAATCTCCGATGCGATTGATCGCTCGTCGCAATCAGCAATATCCTTCGCGCCCATACACTATTTCTTCCGCTCCCGATCCCGCTTCCGATTGCGATTGGAACCTTGGGCCCCACCATTTAAATCCTCCGCCCATTTATGTTACCAAAGGCCCTTTCCCCTTTGTAAGTCCCCAAATCGCATTTTATTACATTTTTGAAAGATTTCTATAGTTTAATCTAATCACATTGGAAGTATATATTGTGATGTGCCCGCCCCACCTCCAATGCGATTGCGATGATAATCCCTGGTCTGACCTTAAGCCCTCCGCCCTTCCAATACAATCATTCCTTCCTTTTATACAAAGTGAAAAATCATTTTTTATTTACTCTTAAGGGATTTCCCCGCTCTATTGTATATTTCCCCATCCAACCCACGCTAATCGCATCATAACTTTTTGGGTTTTGTTTCAACAACGTTCAACCCCTGATCCCAATTGCGATGTGGACCCCACTGCCTCTTCCTTCCCTTTTCCAATTTAAAATACATTTTTCCCTTCACGAAAGGTGTAATTTCATTTCATTTATGTTTCAAACAAGAAAATTATAAAAATTCAGTTTTCTTCAAATGGAAAATGGAAAGCGAAAAGTCAGAGGCCGAGACCCAAATTCATGACAGTCACATCTGCAGTTACGTGGTAAATAGATCTACATTACAATGTTTCACCTTCTCACTGACCAGATGTAATGCATCTCTTCCTTTACGGAGAGATTATTGGCTCTTGGTTTTCCACCTTCAGTTATGATTTATCCCCTTTCCATCGATCTATATCCCCACAAAATCTGGCTATTTATTGTAAATGCTAATCATTTGTAAAAGGGCTGAAAGTTTGAGGTCTGAAAACTCAGAAGTAGGGGAATAGTGTGGCAGTGAGCTCTGCGCTCCGTTGTACAATTTGGCAGGGAATTAATAAAGTGATGCAGCTCTGATTTGTGGGATTCATGTGGTATGAGTTTTAGCATATGTCTCTCCTTTTTGTTTCATATGTACACTTTTATGTTGCAACATTCATTCATAAACATTTCTAGTTGAATTTTTTCAAGTTAGAAAAGTAGAATCCATTTTATATGCTCTGCCTTGGGAAATCATTCATACTCTGTGTGTTTTCTTCTGTTTGAAAAGGATTCATTTATTATGCCCTTTTCAGCTTCTCAATAGTCTTTCCACTCCATCTTTTTTCAACTTGATTGCTAAACCTCCTGCCTATCTTGCCCCATGAATTACTCTGTGTCTTTGATTTAATTCCTCGTTTCATACTGTCCTTTTGTCCCATAAATCCCTGAACATTTAGTCATTTATCAAAACCTCTTTCACATTTATATACCTAGCCTAAAATCAGTTCATTATTGTGTTATTGGATATCTATTCTACGAAGAGAGCCCTCTCCTGTCCTTGTAGGGCTAGCTTCAAGACTGAGCGTGGTTTAGTTGTTACCCTGATTTACCTTTTTCAACCTGAGGTTCAGATTGGGTGCTAACACTAACAACAAAGCCTAATTTTGGGAGGGAAAATTTTGAAGTACCTCAAGCGTCAACATAGCTGAAGGTGACTGAGCCAAATATTCAACTATATTACAATTTTGAGCTACTCGGTCTCGAGGTTTGAATGTCGATTTGTGGATGACTCCCTTCGGTGGCTTTATTGTTAACTCTGGAATAGCAGTTGGTAGAATTGATTCAATGGACAGATTTTTGGTCAAGGTAGTAGGTTGATTAGTAGCCTGAATAGCATAATATTTATAATTTCATGTAGAAACCAAAACATCAGTTTTTCGCTTTGTGACAGATAGCATAAACACTTGGAAAATAGAAGTGGGATCCATAGCAACCATGTTTGTGTCTGGATTCAGAAAAGGATCTGTCAAAATAATAGATGTAGTCGAGGTATTAAGAACTTTTGAAACTTCAGAGCGGTGATTACTGTCTCGAACAAGGTTCTCCTCATTACATATCAAGAAAGGGTAATGAGGTTTCTGATTATTTCCAGATTGTTGATCAGATGATCATTCCTATGGGGTTGAATTTTGTTTTTTCTTCACTTTCCCCTTTTTCTTGCTTTCAGGTTGCTTGTCACTTTTTCCTTTTTCAGATGAAACAACATGAATTTCAGAAGAAGGTGCAGGATCAGATGCAGTAGAGTTGTGAGTGTTTGAAGAACCGATCATGTCGTCGCTGACATTAGAGTCCTTACCAGATGGAGGAGGAACAATAAAATTTGATCGCGATGTGTTTAGTATTTTCTCATAGAGCGTGCCAGACTGAGTATAAATCAAATCTAAGTACTGGGCACGAGCAATGACCTGCTCTTTAGTGATAACGCCACCTTTAGCTACATCATTAGTGATAGATGGAAGCAAGGAATTAATAAACCACTCAGCAAGGAGCTAATCAGGAACAAATTTGTTGACCATTCTACGATGACGATGCCACTCATGAATATGATCAGAAATGTGAGTAGAATTGGTCTGTTTAAAATTTTTCAGGAGTTCCATTCGAGTTTCATATCATATGGGTAATTGGATGTGGGTTAAAAATTTAGTGGCTAAGGTATTGAAATTATAAAATGAAGCTTGTGGTAGTTCAATGTACCATTTCGTGGCCGGACCAATAAACGTATGCTGGAAAAGATGTGGTCTAACAGAGTCATCATTTAAGGATTTTGATGAGCACCACAAATGATAAGTCATAACATGCGTTGACAGGTATTATCCATGGTTTCCATTGAATTTAGGAATGTCAGAGGGTAATTTATATCATATCACCATCCAGCAAGGAGAATAGTTGATGGGATCATTGGTAAGTCAATTTAATTCAATCATTTCTAAATTTGCGACAACATGAAATTGTCGATTGAAGTGGGATTGAGCATAGCCAGGATATGATGGAATTTATTGGGAAATAGGCCTTTGAGCACCAACATAAGGCATTTGTAGCTTGTAACCCAGATAGGGGTTGTTTTGATGACCAAATGCTTGAGGGATCTATTGACCAAGAATTGGGTAATCTGTTTGTTGTAGGAATTGTTGTTGTGGCATTTGAGGCTGTGACTGCCAAGGTGACTTTCCACCAATATTATAGCACAAAATAGAATAGCTTTGACCTGGTTGTGAATAGGAAAGATTAGTAGGAGCCTGTGACATCCCATAAAAGGGTATTCAATCCTGTGAATGAAAGATTTTGGATACAGGTGAGTGTTGTAAACCAACCGAAGGAGTTGGAGTCTGAAGGCCCAAAACTTGAGGGTAATTGGTTGAGGGACCCGCTTGAGACAGTTGAGGTAAATCCAACTAAGCCTATAATAGAGGTAATGAATTATTAACAGGCGGGGTAGATGTAGGCGGAAAAGGCTGAACCAGTTGATATGAATGCACAACCGTTTGAGGTTGAACAGGCAGGATAGGTTGCCACTGAAAAATAGTCATTCCAACATTTGGGTGACCATAAAATGACGAAGTAATGTCAAAGTGGGTGACCATAGGTTGCCCCCTAGCATGAGGAGTATAATAATATGGAATATATTTTTCTCCAAATGGTGGGAGTCCAGTCAATATTGTACTGGATAGAATATACCCAGATGGACCAACTTGATGCTACACTAAAGATGTTTATAAAGGATCAAGTCATTTAGTACTCATTAGAGATGTACCAAATAAAATACCAGAAGATGACATGGGTGAATTCCATTGATTTGAGGATTCTCTAGAGTAGGTTCCAAATAATGATTGGTAACCCTGTGGGACAGAAGGACCACCATAAAGATGTGACTCTGGTGATATGGTAAACATTGATGGAGTAGCAACGGTGTACGCTGTCACAACTGTAACAGATGGTACATCTAGAGATGTTGATTTAGTCATGGTCAAATGACCCAGTGTATACCCTATAGGATATACGGGAACTTGAATTGAAACAGGATCAAAATAAGTAGTGTAAGTCAACCAAGGGATAGACTCGTAAAGATAAATCCCTGACCCAAAATTAGTTGGAGTTGAGGGGCGTGTTTCATGTTGAGGTTCTTCCTCAATCGAAATCAAACCAGGTGGAATGATTTTTCCATTAGGCCAGATATATATTTCAGTTGGTTGACTGTAAGAAAGGGAAGACTCAATGGCTACGATCGACTAAGGAGAGACCGATAAAGGAAAAATGTCCAGTTTTTCAACTTCGGGATATAAATGTTCTGTTAAAAGAACGATGGGATCCAAATCAACTTCCAGTTCAACAATGTTAGGTTCGTGAGGTATGGTCTCACTGATTGGATGTATAGTGTCCACAAGTAGCTATGAGGACTCTGTTTCGATGACAGTAGATAAACCGGGATGTGTAGAAATGACTCGAGATGAATCTAGTAGATGTGATGAATATGACAGACCATAGGTACTGATGGTACTGGTCTTGGTAGAATGAGGTCACCTTCGTCGAACAAAAATGACTTCTGGTGGTAAAGGTGGTTTAAGTGCTATTCTATGTGAACGACGAGGAAAGGGATGTTCTTCTTCCACGATGAGTGATTTATTTTATTACAGAAAAAATAAACAAATAAAAGGGTGATACTATGAAAAAGGCTTACCAAGTAATTGTGAACTGCATAATACCTCCTAGTGAACCAAGAAGTATGGGTAAGCAATCTCCCCGAATGCTATGTTCGGTGCATCACAAGTTATAAGGCAGTCGAATTAGTTACCTATGGATGGTAAGCAACCTAATTTTTTCCTCCCAAATATACCCGAAGGTACGTGGATTCCCAAGTCCATATTAGCGTTTTCTAATGCAAAACCACACAGTGAGAGCGCCCACTTATACTTTTCGCACTAGAACACTGTCCTATATACCCAAAGATACGTGGATGATCTTTGATATACTTACGTACGTGGAGTGGTATTTCACACTCGGATTGTATCGCAAACAAGTTAGTGACATCTGCTATGTTTAATGATGTCGGAACATGTCTGTAGCCTAGACCTTCTAAGTATGATCGTTAATGTTACAATGTTTTCTTAGGTTGATTGAGGTGAATTTTATGTTGATCTTGTTTAAAATTTTATCTTTGATGTTCACTGCATGATTTAATGGGAAATTCCTAAAATGCAAACTAAATGAGAAGCAAAATTTTCAATTTATTTCTTCAATGAAAATCCTAGGTACTAAGGGGAAAGAGCAATTAGATTTTTGAGCATACAACAAAGAGCACAAACTAAATGTAGATTTCCCTAATTTGTTCCTATGCAACACACATAATCTCTAAATGCACATGCATGTTTTTCTTTCTAGCTTCCTTTAATATGAATGAGTAAAAGGAAACTAAATGCACAAATCAATAAAAAAAATGATTTCTTTTGAGAAAAGAGGAATGGAACAACAATTTCTCTTGGGAAAATGAAGAATGAAATGACAATTTTCCTGTAGGAAATGAGGAATGAAACAAAAATTTCCTTTTTGAAAACTGAATTTATCTAATGAGAAAATTAACTACTTTGAATTTTATTTTCCAATGATAAAGGAAACAAATAATGAAACAATGAACAAATAAGTTTTCAAAGGAGGAAGAACAAGTAATGTTTACTAGTCTCTAAGAGTAATCATACATCTGAGAATACAATAGACAATTGGCTGAAACTGAAAGCAAAGAAAAATTTTGATGGAATTTGGTCGGCTAAGGGGGAAACGCGCACTATAAGGGAAAACAATGCATTGCAGTGCACCACTCAAAGGAAGAGAGTGCACTGCAGTGCACTGTACCCTGTCCAACAATGCATTGGGAAAAACTAAGTTTCGAAAACAAGCAACTTAAACACACTTCTAAGTAAAATTGTTCATTAAAATGACTGATAAAATAAAGTAGAGTCTACTGATTATGGTAAATAGATACAAAAGCACCAGGAATGATGGATTTATCCCCATCAGAGTTGCTAATTTGCTATAAAAAATTCTAATCTATGGATAAACTAGTTTCCTTGAGTGTGGTGTTCCTTCACTCAAAAAAACAGAAGAAATACAACTATTATTTTCTCTAAGACAAATAGATAGACAGAAAAGAAAGAAACCTACTTGTGATCATTTCTGTCTCCTTCTCCTTATTTCATTGATGTTGTCACTCTCAATACAACTAAAGCTGCTAGATCAATTCCTGCAACCAAAGACAGAGAACAACAAACAAGATACAAATATACAAGTATCTACTTATCTTAACCAAAACGAACTGATTAGATCCGAGAATACATACACAATTGACAATGCAATTCAGAAGATATAAGCATACATATGAGAAAATGAAAATATATATTTATTAAGAAAGTATGAGGATAAGATTACAACCAGTATATCTATTCATCGTCATCCTGCTCCAACTTCATTCCATCCTCATCACACCAAGCATCATCTCAACAACATAACAATACTTCTAGCTCTCATCAATTGAGAATCCAACAACATAACATTACACAAATTTCTCCCTCCCTAGCACTTAGATGAGTGCTCAATTTATAGGGAATTGAATGGATTTCTAATAATAGGTGAGACATGTTTATGGTTATGGATGAACACTTCTATTGGAATTATGACACATATGAGCTCTTATAGAAGGCACTAGACATGTGGAGATTCCCAGAAAAATAATGATTTCGGTCCCAGGAGACCAACGCACCCTTAAGTGTCAGGAAGTGCACTGCAGTGCACCTTTGCATGGAGGTAAGGGCATTGTAACACAATTAGGCCCTTGCAGAGGAGTGCTGATGAGTTAATGGGTCATATAATATATACTTCAAACCTTGGAAATATCACAATTGAATCCATCAATGGAATGAATTCTCTTAGGGCATATAGAAACTGAATTAGGGGATGATAGACCCTATTCATATTGGTCTTGGGGGATGATGCCCAAATTGAACTTTAACACTTACCCTTTTATTTCTCTCCAGACTCAAAGCTATTCTCACTTGTATCATATGAAATATGTTTCTCTTTTTCCTCTAGATGTGTTGAATGTACACAAGCTTCATCTAAATTTGAAGGATTAAACATAAGAATAATATGTCTTAGGTAACTATGCAAACCTACAATGTATTTCAACAAAGCTTCTTGAGATGTCGAATCTACACCCAAAATTAGAGCTCTTCTCCTAAATTCTTGAGTATAGCTTTGCACACTTTGTCCCTTAGGTTGCCTAAAGTTTTTCCACTCCATTATATCCTTTTTCATGTATGCTAATGGGTAAAAGTTTCTCTTTAAGGCAACGAAAAAAATCATTCCAAGAGGTTAAGACCTTTCCATGTTTCTTCATGTCCTCTTTAGTTTTGGCTTCCCACCAAATAAGAGCCACACTTCCCAATATTAGTGAAGCAAGTTGAATCTTGGTGTCATCATCCTTGATCCTTTGTGTCCTCCAGTACACTTCAAGATGGCATACCAAATTGTCTAATATTTCAGCATTTACCTATCCATCATACATAGGAAAATCAAACTTAATGTCAAGCTTAAAAAATGGAGTTTTACCATGAACTTTTGGAGAATGTGGAGGTTTTTGTGAAGGGCTTGTTATGGAAGAAGATGATGGTGAAGATGGTAGTGAGCATGGTGTTGAGGAGAATGTGGAGGTGTTTGTGAAGGTCTTGTTGTGGAAGAAGATGATGGTGAAGATGGTAGTGAGGATGGTGGTGAGGATAATGATGGTGTCAAAGGTGGTTTGTCACCATTCCCATTACCTTTTAGATTATTTTCTCCATCTCATCCATCTCCTTTAGAAGACTTATCTCCCTTTGGAGGATTGGAGCTCTAATCTTGCAACCTTGTGCTTCTGTCATCACAGAGAAATTTCACCATTTGTGTCATATCAAACAATGCTTCCCTCAAGGCTTTTTCATCCTCTGACAAATTTTTAGGCTCTCCTTCATGTGACATACTTATTTAAGCTTCAACTATAATTTGAGGTGGGATTTCTAGTGAATATTGTGGAAAACTTGCTCTCCTTGTCCCTAACCTAACTTGAGGGCTGGCAACCATAAGATTTCCTTCTCCTTGCTTGAGCTCCAACCTTGTTAGCATACATACTAATTTGAATGAGGTATGTTAGTTATGCTGTGCTAATTCCCATTTCATATTTTAAAAACAATGTCTTATATGTGCTTAAGGGTTCAAGTTCTCTTGTATATTATTGAGTCTCGCGAGTGCTTTTCATGTTAATTTTATGAACAATTTAACATAAAATAAAGATTGAACAACATAAAATAAAAGTATAGTACATCACCATACAACACATCAACACAGGGATTTTATGGAGGAGTTCACCCCTCCTTGGCTACATCTCCTTGGTCTAGCTTCCATGGCTTGGGCCTCTATATTATGCTCAAATTTGCAAAATGATGTGTTTAAAATTATTTTCTACTCCTAAAACCTGTAGGAATGAGTTCAGAAAGCCTAAAAATGGTCATCTGTCCTCTTTCTGCTCCTCATTTGTTCGAAAACTCCAAAATTTATGACCTTTTCCAGGTTTTCCACAAGTTATGGCTTAAATTCAGCTAATTGGAGCTAAATTCGGATAACTGGCGCTAAAACTAGCAGTTTCGCCGTATTTAGCAGATTACCAAACTAATCTAGTTTAATTTAATTAAAATCTATTAACACTAATTAAGCGCGTTTAGCACTTAATTCGTGTTTAGTGGTAAACTTCAAATTAGGCTTAATTAATGAAAATTAGTGTTAATAAAACCAGGTTTAATGTTTAATGACGCGCTTAAGTTTTAGGCTTCTTCGGTGGCTTTGAGCTACGGTTATATGCATTTGGGGCTGGCACCCTCTCCCCCTGTCAGCATAACATTTCAAAACATAAATATATGTGGTAACACATAGATGTTAATATCTAATGCATAGACCGATTGGTAGTTGGCATGCGTGTTGTGTGGGCAGTTGCGGGGTCGAACCCTGACGACTTTGCCCAGACTCGTAACAAATTTTTACACCACTATGGGAAGAGCACGTGGCTGCCCTAGGCCATGCCATGTCTCTCCTCCTAATTGGTGCAAATTTCAACCACTAAGAACCTACCAACATACCCAGAATTCAAGCTAGTGAGATACTGCCACTTGGCAGTCCCACATTCGACGAAGAAAAATTGACCATATTTGAACTTGCCCAGTCAGCATGCCACGTCAACAGTATGGACTGCTGACTCGGCTACCTCTCTGCCTTTTTTTCAAAAAAATTTATTTGTTTAGCAAGGCGAACAAAACTCATTTCTGGGAGCATAAATATTCCATTTCACATGAAGAGAAGTGTGTCGAATTTAGAATGACGACCACTACGTGGTCGTTTAGGTTTCACGTGATTCTAAGAACTTTGATTTTTTAGCATAAAACTGAGCACCTGATCATTCCTATCCACTAGAAGCCTTTATACCCAAAAATATATTTCGTTACTGAACATGTGGATGAGGGTATAGTTCCCTCACCCATCTAATCTCAATCCATTGGAATTTTCCTAGTTTCAACAATATGAGATTTTCATAAAAACTAATATTTTTGCTTGATCTGGAGACCCTATAATGTTGTTGTAGACACCGTCATGCTGCAATTTCCAAGAATTTTCAGAACAACAAGTTGTCCTTGAAGAAAAAAACTTGTTCCCACCTCGGTCGTTAATCAAAGGAAACTTGAAAACTGTCTCACCTCGAACACTGTCGACATGATGATTTTTAGCTTGCCCTGCCTTGTACTTGTGTCAACTTTTTACCAAGTGTTTTATCCATTGCCATGTACCATTTTGAAACTATGAGCACTGGTATTTGTATCCCACCCACCCCACCTTATTTTTCTATGTTTTCACCTCATCTCTGTCATTATCATTGACCTTGCTTCATTTTTTACTATTTTCACCTTTTTCCCAATATCCAAACATTTCATCTCATTTACTAAATTATCCAATTTATTACTAAAACCCAAAATCCATTTACTATATAACCTAAACTATATTTAAAACCTATATTTTAGCGCTTTGAATTTCATTTAAAATCCTATTTAACCCCCAAAACCCACATATATAACCAAACTGGGCTTATTACTTTATAGAACTATTTATTATAAAATTTTAGACTTAATGTTATAAGCACCGTCACCCATTGACAGTCATATTATATGAAATTTAGACCTTATCATTATATATATCACATATTATATATATAACAAGAGCTGCTCAAACCATCGGTGGGACCCCTTGTGCCTCATCGCATATCGCCATCACAAAGTTTTGTTATAAAAAATCAAATGCCAAACTTATAAAATCGCTAATGCGATATGATGTGGGACCCATTCCCCACCATGCTTCCTTTTTCCATTTCATTCTCCTTTGACAAAAACTTAAAACCTTACCTGTTCATAAATTTTTCTCTTACTCCACTTCCTATTCCTCGATTGCGATTATAATGGAGCCTTGATCGCATTTCGTAGATTTTTCATTTTTAGCATCAGAACTAAACGTTAAAACTTACGTTGCCCGATTTGCAATTGTGATATCGCATCACATTTTTTTTACTTTGTGAGCACCTGTAACATATATATTTTCATTTGCGATGCGATAAGCCGTCCCCACCTTCGCAAATCCGCCCCTGTTTCATAAACATCACAATACATTGATATATCACATAAACTTCATAGTACACTTACGGCTTTTAAAACTTCGACGATTCATAAAATTCCGCTGCATAGCCAGTGGGTCCCTCTTCCCCGCATTTCACAAAGTTTAAAATTTAACCCCCCATTGCAGAAATTCAATGTAATAGGGGTTGGAAATTGGAATCAATTCATTTTGTTTAGTTGATCAAGGATACTTTGTACTCATTTTTGGCCATTAATACAAGAGGAGTTGCAGTTATATTTATGGGATACTTGTGGTATTGAATGTCTTTCATTGTTTTTTCTTTAGTCACATATGTTTGAATTTATTGTTCATATTCACTTTCATGTCTTTGTTCTCATGTTTTATAAGTTAGAAATTCAGAATACATGCTTGCACATGCTCTGTTTTGGGTAACTAATATCAAATTTTGTTTCATATCTTCTGTTTGAGAGAAATACATATCTTAGGCTTCCCTCAGCCTCCTTACATTTTTTAAAACCATTCCATAATCATTTCCCTTAAGTGATGGACATTATACCTACCTTGTCCCATTCATCTATGCAACCCTCATTCTTTAGCCCTGGCCTAGTTTTCCTTGGCCTATTTTCATTATCTGCTGATCTACCCAACCAAATAAATTTAAAACAACCCCCTACACTCATTATCTATCCTAAGACCCTATTTTCTCCATCCTTCCTGGTTGTGACCCTTTTGAAGAGAGCCCTCTCTGGCTTGATAGGGCTAGCTATCAAGTCAAAAGCTTGGTTTGTGGTTACCTCTATTGGGATTCCTTCCTCAACCTTGGGAATTTGGTGGAGTGATAACAAAAACCCAAAAAAATTACTTATGGAACCTGTGCCTTCTTTGTCAAATTTTTTTTCTGCTTTCTCTTTGACCTTTGCACTCTCTTGCACTGACATCTTGTTCACATCACTGCTCAACACTGATGTAGACTGCTCCAAATATTTCACATCTTGTTTGCCTCTTTTCAAAGGCAACATGCTAGAGCCCTGGAACATATTATTATAAAAATGAACAACTTCAATGAAATCATCTTGTTCATTTGATGCATAATTTTGAAAGGTTTCATTCAAAACATCACTATGCTTGTCACATTAACAAAGCCAAAATTTTACTTGCATTCACTATTCTCTTCATTTTTCTTGCATGTATAAGAGACAAACTCCTCTTCTTCTTATGTGCTCTAATTATGTAATCAATTCCATTCTTTAACAATCGATAATTTTTCTCATGGAGATGACTTAATGCCCTTCTATCATAAATATAAGGACTTCCCAAAACAATACCTGAAATCTCAAGCGACACTACATCAAGTTGATCAACTTCATCAAGAAAGTTTGAATTGATTGCAAACCTTAGGATGCACTTCCTTGTTACCAACAAGTTTTCATTCTTGCAAATCCAACCTAAAAAATAAGTTCTTGGATGTGTAACAGTTTCTATATTTAACCTCTTAACTAAGTCTTCTGAATCAAATTAGCTTGAGAACCACTATCAAATAGTGTGTCTATTTTGGTATTCTTTGAAACGACTCTAATATGAAAGAATTCAATTATTGTATCATCATCTTGAGTTACATTAGAATAACTTGAAGAAATAGTGCTTGCTATGTTCTTACCTTTCAAACCCATTGTTGTAATCTTATTTTCATCTCCTAAAAATGAACCTAAGTCATGTTCAATGATCGCAATTGTTTTCTCCTTCTGTTTGGTTTTAAGTTTGTTTTACTTCAACTCTGGATGGAGTTGCCAAAAATGGTTTTCATCATGGCCATTTTTCGAGCAATGTTTACAAGTGAGTTTCTCTTTCTCTATTTTAATATAACCATTTTTCTTTCCTCTTTCGTTAAACTTGCCCTTTCCTTTACCTTCATACTCAAGGAAACTATCACTTTTCTCTTCTAAACTATGTTTCCCTCTTGCTTCTAGATGTATGTCTTGAACATATACCTCATCTAAGTTTGTGGGATTTAACATGAGAATAGTATGTCTAAGATAGCTATGAAAACCCCAAATATACTTTAACATAGTTTCTTGAGAAGATAAATTTACACCCAAAATAAGAGCTCTTATCCTAAATTGATGAGTGTAATCTTGCACACTTTTCCCTTTCAATTTTATAAAATTTTTCCAATCCATAATGGATTTTTTCATGTAAGCTAGAGGGTAAATTTTTCTTTTAATGGAAGAAATAAAATTAGACCAAGACATCGAGATATTACCATTTTTATTAATCTGATCTTGTGTCTTTTCTTCCCACCATACAAGTGCTACGCCCTCCATTCTCAAGGAAGTCAATTGAATATTTATGTCATCCTCTTGTAGTTTATGAATTCTGCAATAAACCTCTAACTAACGAATTGAATTATCCAAATTCCATGCATTCACTTCACCATTATACATCGATAGCTCAAATTTGACATCAAGTTTTCATAAGGATGATTTACCAGTTCCTTTTTAAGTATGTGGATGAATAGATTGAAAGGTTGTGGTAGTGGAATATGATGAAGAGGAAGTTGTAGATGGCGGCGAGGATGGTGGTGGAGTGGATGGTGGTTTCCTACCATCTCCATGGCCTCCTCCTCCTCCTGAAGAACCCTCTCCTCATGGAGGCCTAGAACTTTCTCCTTTGCATCCTTAAATTCCTCTCCTCATATAGGACCTTAATCATCTCAATCATATCAAGAAATTCATTTTTTAATTCTCTCTCATCTTCTTTCATGGTAGGTTCTCCCTCATGAGAAATGCTCACTAAAGAATCAACTTCAACTTGAGGATGTGGTGGTATTCAAGACTTTGGAAAACTTTCCATTCTTCCTCTTGACCGAATTGCAGGGTTTTCAACTAGCTTCCCTTCTCTTCTTTTGAGTTTTAACATTGTAATCATGACACAAACTTGCAAAAAATTAGATCCCTTATTGCACAAAAAAACATCAAGACCTAAATCATTGATACGAAAAATGATCTAAATGAGGTATGTTAGCTATGTTGTGCTAATTCCCCTTCATATTTTAAAAACAACGTCTTATATGTGCTTAAGGGTTCAAGTTCTGTAGCAAATTATTGAGTCTCATGAGTGATTTTCATGTTAATTTTATGAACAATGTAACATAAAAGAAAGACTAAAAAAATAAAAATAAAATTACAGTGCATCACCACACAACACATCAATGCAGGGATTTGATGAAGGAGTTCACCCCTCTTAGGCTACATCTCCTTGGTCCAGCTTCCATGGCTTGGGCCTCTATATTATGCTCAAATTTGAAAAATTATGTGTTTAAAATACTTTTTAGCTCTTGAAACCTACACCAATGAGTTCAGAATTCCAAAAAATGGTCATATAGCGTCTTTCTGCTCCTCATTTGGACAAAAAATCCAAAATTTATGACCTTTTCCAGTTTTTCCACAATTTCTGGCCTAAATTTAGCTAACTGGAGCTAAATTTGGATAGTTGGTGCTAAAACCGGTAGTTCTGCCAGATTTGGCGGACCGCCAAACTAATCTGGTTTAATGTAATCAAAATTCATTAATGATAATTAAGTGTGTTTAGTGTTGAATCTTCTCTTTGTGGTAAACTCTGGATTAGGCTTAATTAATGACAATTAGTGTTAATAAATCCAAGTTTAACGTTTAAGGATGCACTTAAGGTTTAGTCTCTGGCAGTGGTTCTTAGCTGTGGTCATATGCATTGGGGAATAACCCCCTCTCCCCTCGTCAAAATAACATTTAAAAACATAAATATATGTGGTAACATATAGATGTTAAGATCTAATGCATAGAAAAATTGGTAGTTGGCATGCATTTTGCATGGGAGGTCGCGGAGTTAAACCTCGGTGCCTCCACCTGGACTTGTAACAAACGTTTTACACCACATGGGGGGAGCATGTGGCAGCTCCATGCCAAGCCACATGTCTCCTCCTCATTGTTCTAAAATTAGAGGAATTTTGAGGTCTAAAATGGGCATCCTAAGGAAATTATAAAATAATAGTGCAAATAATAAAATAAGATTAGATTACATCATCAAATTTTAGAGGGAAAAATTGTTTTTTGACCAGAGCGATTACCAGCGAGACACTCGTTGGATGAAAAATTTGATTCCTCATCCAAGGAGTACCCATGTTACATACTTTTGATGGACCCTGCTACACGAAAAATGAGAAATACATGAAAAAATTGTTTGCAATTATGTATTTTCATGTATTTCTCATTTTTCATGTAGCAGGGTCCATCGAAAATACGCAACATGGGTACTACTTATATGAGAAATTAAATTTTCATCGAACGGCTATTCTCGATCAAAATTTGAGTAAAATCTTAAGCAGATAAGTTGAAAATACTAGTTGAAAATTCAACCATCATGGAGTTCTGAAAACGACTGCCATGGTTAGTGACAATCTCTTTAGGAATATCAAAATGAGAAATGACTTGGTTGAAAAGAAACAAGGTTTTTTTTTCACCATCGTTCACAAAAGTAGGCATAGCCTCAGCCCACTTGGTGAAGTAGTCCACTACTACACTGATATACTTATGACCCTTTGTCGAATTTAGGTTACAAGTTGTAAAATATATTCCCCACTTTGTGAATGGACCGATGGTAATAACAAGAAAGAGTAGAGATGAATGAGGGCACATTTTCCGAGTATAGACTTGACAAGTATAACATTTCTTGACCACTTCAACACAATCTTTGAAGATCCAAGGCCAAAAATATCTAGCACGCTGAATTTTTTGGGTTATAGAAAGCCCTGATAAATGACCACCACAAGATCCACTATGGAAATCGTTCAACACTACCTTAGCTTCTTCTATGGTTAAGCAACGTCTAAGGATTGAATTGACCCTACAACGATATAAATTGCCACCAATGATAACATAGCTTTTCGCCAAGTGATGTAATTTTCTACGCTCATCCTTCGAAAAAGTGAGGGGAAACTTCGAAGTCTGAAGATATATAATAATATCCCCACCCCAAGGTTCTTAGAAATAAGGAAAAGATGTTCATCAGAGAATGATTCCTCATAAACTATTTCTTCTTCACAAGGCAACTCCAAGATTAATTATGCAAATATCAATGATTTCTTGGATTTAGTAGGAAAGAACTCGAGATCTATTTATTGTAGAATAAAAATCCATATAATATGTTTTCCCACAATCACTCGCCTACTGAGAACAAAATGAAATGGATTGAAAACTTCCAAAAAGAAAGTTTTTCAAACCAGAATCTAATGTCTAAGTCGCTGGACAACATGGACTGCTGCCAAAACTAACTTCTCAACAGGAGAATATCATAATTCATGACCTATCAATCCTATACTTAGATAATAAATAACATGCTCACAGAGAGCATCATCTTCCTGAACTATAACCATACGTATGGTTGATTCTGCTGTAGTGAGATACAAGAGGAAAACCCTGCTATAATCATGTGCAATCAGTAAAGGAGTAGAGGTAAATTCATTTTCAAAAACATCAAACAAGAGCTGAGGGAAGTCTTCCCATAGGAATGGAACTCATTTTTCAGCAATCTCATAAATCCCTTCGTAATATCAGCATAATTGACAATAAATCTCCTCAATAAATTGGATTTTACTTGGAGACTCTGAAGTTGACGAATGGTAGATGAGGGAGGCAATTGACATATTACCTCGAAATTGAAAACATCTACATGAACCCCTTCGCAAGAAACTATGAATCCCAAAAACCAACCGGATGTGAATGCGAAAAACGCAATTATTCTGATTCAACGGGATTTTATAATAATACATCTTTCAAAAATAAATCTAATATGATGAGGATGATCAATTCTCTTTCGAGAGTGAGCAGATAAGTCAATAAAATAAGATTCAATGATATGCTTGATATCATGGAAAGGATAAGACATGGCCCGCTGGAAAGTTGCTCCAACATTTTTAAGACAGAAAGGAATCTTTTTATATGAAAAGGTACCCAAGGGGCAGATAAAAGTTGTCTTATGTTGATCTTTAGGATGGATAGTAATTTTATTATAACCAAATAAGCCATCCATGAAGGAGAAAATCTCATTCCCCGCACATTCATCGATAATATGATCAATAAAGGGTTTGGAGTAATTATCTTTAGGACAAGCCTTATTCAAATCTATGAAGTCTATGCACACACAGATCATTCCTTGTTTCTTATCAACTAGGACTAGATTTGAAACCCACTCAGTCAAAGGAACGGGGTATATAAAACCTGCCTTAAGCAACTTCTCAACCTTGGATTTGATAGCTACAACTTGCCTAGGGTTTATGGGCTGAAGGTTTTGTCATATAGGCTTAGCGTTCTCATAAGTCTTGATATCATGTTGGATAATTGAAGGATCAATTCTAGGAATTCCCAGGAATTTGGTATAGATTTTAACTTCTTCAGGGGAACAGTCAGCTCCGACGAAAACATTCACTATTACATTGGGATCCCTAGAAATGTTCAACGAAATATTTCCCGAAATGATAAACATATTACCTTCGGAAAAAAATTTTGCTCGAGCCAAAGGGTTTAGAATTGGGTGAACATGACCAGTTGACATAGGGCAAGACAAAATTGACTCAACTTCATGCAAATCTAGGTGAAAATATGACCGATGATACAAATCATCCCACTGTCTTTCCACACCCATAATTGCTTCTAGGATTTCCTCGTCAGATGGAAAAACAATATCAAAGTAGTCCAAATAAGAATTTGAGTTAAGGGTCCAAGCCGGAGCCACATATCCCTCCAAATCCTCTGGTGAAGGAGGAATGATATCAGAATATGCAATGTTAACAATAGATTGATAAGAAATTTCAGCTGTAGACATAGGATATGTCATTCTAGCCACTTTCCCTTCTTCTAATGTGGTCATAGAAGAGGGTAAGGGACAAGGATCCAAAAAATAAAGAGTTTGGAAGAAATCTCTTCGGGAAGGAACCTTGGAAGATGAAATAGAATTTATATGAACAACAGGAGGTGGAAGATCAAAGGTACCCATCAATGAGGAATGCATACTGACTCCTAGATTCTCAACAAGTTTCTTGGCATTCTTAACCAAGGGAATAAGAGAATTAGAGGATGGATTGGAATCTATTGGATAATAATCCATCTGATCAACAATAATGATTCTCCCTTCACGGGGAAAAAATAGGATGAAAAATAATGATTATACAATGGCATCCATCTCATAAATCCAATTTTGTCCCAATAGAAGGTTATAGTCCCAATTAGCATAAACTATTTCTACTTCGATATTGACTATCTTGCCCCCAACACAGATGGGAAAGGCAGGAACAATGCCATGTGGCCTGTGAGAATGACCATCAAATTCAGTCAAGAGAGTAGGTGAATGAATTACTTGAGGATTTCAAGTAGCTTTCCAGTATGAAATATACATATTGAATTTGGATGCTCCTTCATCAACTACATTTCGAAAAACATTGATCTTTTGATACATAGATTTAATTTTAAAAGCCATATGATGAGGAAGTTTCTTCTTAAAATTTGACATGTCCAATGTAATCATAAGGGATTTTTTTGGATCTACCGCCCCGATTGTAGTAAGAAATGCACTCCTTTTTGCTGGGCATGACTAGAGTACCTCCAACACAGACATAGCACAAGGACTCTGAGCCAGATCTTCTACAATGGAGTAGTTCCGAGCTACCTTGGAATTAGGGTTAATAGTTGAATTCTTAGTAGAGTATTTTGGCATGCGAGGTATAGGCTCAACTGCGGGCCTCTCTATATGTAGTGGCTCAGAAATATCAGAAGCGACCTTAGCCTTTGAATACTTGGATTCACCATAATCTCATGACATCGTTGCAACATCAACATAAGAACTCTTCATGTATACATTTTATGTATTTTCCCCCTCGTGGTTTCCCCTTGTGGGAGCTCCAGTATTCGCATTCACGTCAGCTAGCATTTGGTGCCCTTGGGCAAAAGGGTTAGTCAGGACATCCTGGGAACTAGAAGAACCCTGCTGAGCCAACAAGCATTGAGAAACCTGAATCTTAGGGAAAAGATGAGTGAGATGGTCTCTAGTGAAAATTTGAAAGGAAACTTAACTTTCTTCTTCGATTCTCTCTTACCCTCCCCAACATTATTGTTGGGTTTTTTGCAATATCATTCCCATCCTTATCCTTTTTCTTATTACATCCTTTCTTCTTCCCATCATATTGTTTATTTCCTTTAGGGTTAAAGGATTGAACAACATTAATCATTAATGGCTAGTAAGGCATAACCACTAACGACGAAGCCTGAATGGAAGAAGAAGTTTGTAAAGAAAACTGCTGCAATTGATTTAAGAGGTTAGCTATATTGTCATCGATCGAACCGACTAGCCCATCGGCATGGAGACCTAGCTTCAGCTTGGCTAAATCTATCTTGGACCAAGGAGCATCCAAAAAAATCTTATTAAGAATCCCATACTGATAATAGATAAATTCTAATTGTTGAGCTCTAAAGATAGCCCACTCTTTAGTAAATACCCCAGAAAGTGATACATAATTTTAGATTTATGGTTGTAAATATTTTAAGAGCCATGCCAGAAGGAATTTATTAGGGAATATATGATTTAATTAGCCTCTTCCTTCTTCTCCATTCTTGAATATGGTTAGAAATGTGAGTTTCCTTATCTTGCTAGAAGTTGGCCAATAGCTAAGTTCCAGCATCATATCGAAAAAGAAACTGAAAATGATTCAATAAAGTAGTAGCCAATTCACCAAATGAAGCAAAGGTGTTCCCAGTAAGCTCTATGTACCATTTGGCAACATTTCCAATCAAGGTGCATTGAAACAATCTCAACCTAATTGAATCATCAATAAGGGAGTTATATGAGAACCATAAGTGGAAAGTTGTTACATGGTCAACTGGATGTTCACCAATCTTCCCTTTGAATTTTGTAATGTCTGATGGAAGCTTGGTAGGAACCAGAGGAAAATCTAGGCTATATCAAATTGGATCGTTAGTCAATTTCGAAAGATCTGGAAAATTTAGGGTTTCCAGGAATGGTAAGTGCAGAGAACCTTGATAATTCCATCCACCATGAGAGGGGTTTCCAATAGTCTCAAAAGAATAACCTGGATTTTATGAGGCACTAGGATACCAAGGATTGTTCGTAGAAGATACTAAACCATAAGGAAAACCTTATGGTCTAGAGAGATTTAGAGTAGGACCTCCTCATGCCAAAAGGTTACCATAAACAAGAATCCCCCCCTATCGAAGTATTAAAAGAATACGAGAGCCCTTGGTAAGGGTTCCATGCATTAGAAAAGGGAGAAAAACCCTAAGATGTTCCTACGAGGAGAAAGGCACGTTCCCCTGTTGACCATACATAAACTGATTCCCAGTTCCTAAACCACTAGAAGTAGGGTTCCAACCTTGAAAAATATTGAAACTTTGACCTCCTTGAAAAAGGATTGAAACCTTGACCTTGCGCAGAGAAGGGAAAAGAACCTTAGGAAAGGTTAAAATGGGGGATATGACCACTTTCAAAGGGGAAAACTTGAAAAGATGTTGAACCAATAGCCATAGAAGACTTAGGTGTGGAGACAATAGATGTAGTGGTGAAAGGAAATGAGGGAATTGCACTAGAAGGCATCCCAAATGAAAATGAACCAGTGTGGGAAGCAAAAGCTTGGGTGTCCCCACTCGAAGATGGAAGGGAGGTAGAGCCAAATATTGCAGTACTAGGAGTGATAGTTGATATAGAAATTGTACCTCCTCCTTCTACTAAAATAAGAGTATTCACACTAGAAGTACTCATAGTTGAAACTATGTTCAGAGCAGTGTTCATCGAAAGAAAATAAGGAGAAACAAAAGGCCTTTCCGACCTATGAGTCGGGGTCCCAATGTACAATATAACACTCAAAAAATCAAAAGGAATAGGTGAAGAAGGAATAACTGGAGGTTTAGAAATATCTTCGACCTCTACTTCTTCCGACAGAAAGGAGTGGAGTACTCCTCTCTAAATCACAACTAACACTAGAATCACCCTGTGAAATTATAGCCCCAAGAGGAGGATCACTCTTCGATGTGTTCACTGCTATTGATTGAAAATCACCAGCAGAATTGCTCCTACGCCTTCTAGGAGAAGGCTTGACACTTGCAGGAGAATTCCCATGAAGCCTCCTATACCGACGAACTGATCAATCAACCACTTTTAATTATTAAGATAACTTACACAGACTCAAAAAATGATAATTATATGGCAGTCTAGGAGTAAATAGCACTCTCTAAAAATGTCCCTAAAGATTCAGCCAATCAAGCAGCTCTCAGGTATTTCCACTCTGGGTGATTATGACCAGACACAAAAATACAAGAAAGCGAATATATAAGGACCTTTCGAAAATAGTCTGGGGTAATTACGCCCCATGCCTACTAGCGAAGGTAACATAAGAAATTATGATGACCTCCAGACAAAATCCTTTGTCGGTGCAAGTACCAGAGCATCGTAAGGGCGCCCTTCAGAAGTACGAATGAACATGATGCAACGTCTGCCTCAGGTACCATAGGTATTCCCTCCTACACTCACCTATGAAATACCTAGGAACGACAACTAAGGTCACTAGTTTGTATTGGCAGTCGGGTGGAACAATATTTGGTTGGGATCTGACAAGTAGGAGAGGGGGTATCTCTCTTCCTTGCTTTCACTCGCCCTCATGCTTGACTTCCTTTTTAGGAGAGCTTTCCTGGACATCTTAACGACATTGGGATTCACTCTTTTAATCAACTTCTAAGTTTAAATTTAGAGTGGCCTTGGAGAGTTAACTCTCCACACACCTATTCCAAGGCCTTAATGACCTATAATATTTGATTTATTTAATGACAAATAAAAAATATTCTAGTTCATTTTATATTTTATCGCTTGATTTTAAATGCTTCTCTTTTAAGTGAGGGGTGAAATGGAGGTGCAACTTATGGTGTAATGGAAGCAAGAAGAAATCAATAGAAACTTGTCTACATGAAAAATGTGACTTTTTCTTCGATGAAAAGATAGCTCTACAAAGGGATCTATGAAAAAATTAATGAAAATAATATTTTTTCTTTTATTTTTCAAAACACACGCTCACACACTCAAAATCTACAAAAGACTAAAAATTCTTATAGTGTAACTACTCTAATGCAAAATAAGGATGCTTAATGCAAGATTCTAGGATTACTCTAAAGAAAATGAAAATGTGTTTCCCAATAAATAGGTCAGAAACTTGACACAAAGAAAGGAAAACCTAACACAACAACTTCTCCCAACAAAGATGAAAAAAAATTGATACAAAAAACGGAAAATTCAATGAAGAACTTCTCTCAAAACCAATAAAATTCGTCCAAATGACAAACTTTGCACTTGCTCAAAAATGAAAAAGAAACCTTAAAATAAAACCGAAATAAAAAATAAAAGAAAAAATATATGTTTTTTTTGTCTTTTTCTTTTTAAGGAAGCAAGAAATTCTTTGAGAAAGCAAAAAGCTACCAAAAAAATCAAAATCACCAAATTGAGCAAAAAAAAGGCCTCAAATTCCTTACGCCATCAACATCATTTGCATGATAAGACTTAATAAGTGGAAATATGTTTCCCACACAAACAAATTACCTTACCAATAACACAAGACTCCAGGAAACAAGGAAACTCCAAGAAAATCAAGAAGACTCTTCAAGATATCGAGAAGCACCTTTCTGAAAAAACCAAGAAAGCGAACGAAAGAAAAGAAATACTGAAGCAATAAGAAGGATAAGCATGAGAAAATCAACACTAACTCACTGTCTTGAATACTCATAATAGCCAAGAACTTCAACAAGAATCCCTAGTTCCAAACATAAAACTGAAACTTCACAAAAAGGGCAAACCCTAGGTTGACTAGGTTTTTCATTGAAAAAGAGAGGAAACTGATAAATTGTAGAAAGCAAAATTTTCCAGGAACATGAATGATTAAACAGAAGTAACAAAAAATATGATAAAGGATTTAATGGACTCAAAATATAAAAAATTCATTTAAAACTTTAAATACGCAACTTGACAGTGATCAACATATGTGTATACACAACTATGTACAAGGAAACATGTGTATACGCGTGTTTATTTGGACCAAAATGCATGTATACGCAACTGCATAAACTAGAAAGCATGTATAAAAAGGGTAGTAAATAAAAAATTAAAATCCATGTCTGATCCAGAAGATCAGAAATTTTACTTGGATTGATAATGAACCAAAGCACGTGGAAAAGTGATCAAACCAAACAAAGAACTCAGATCCAGAGAGAAACAACCCAAACTAGGAATTACATGAATGTAATCCCTAGTGGAGTCGCCAATTCTGTTATGGGATGGAATAACCTAGGGTCAAGGTTGAGGACCCCAACAAAGCAAGAATCATGCATTAACAAGAAACAAGCAAATTTAGAGTCCTAATGCTTAAACTAGTAAAATGGGAAGAAGAGGTCATACCTGTAGGTTCTACGTTTGAAGGTGATCCCACCGGGTTCAAACCCTCTGCTTCTCCTACTGCTCCAAAAATTGCAACACTCAAGAAAATCACATATACTATTAATAACTAAAAGCATGTTCAATATGCTACCGTTAGATCATATAATATTATAAGAAAAATAACATGAAATCATTCATAATAGGATCATAACATGTATAAATAATTAAGATCATGAACATCAGGAACGTGACATAGATTATTTATTGATGAATGTAAATATGTATGGAGGAATACCACCTGATTCAACCACGGCTCCAAGCGAAACCGTCCTTTGGATCCGTCCAGCCCAAGCCTCAACGATTTCCTTCCAAAAGCATACACGTGGATGTCATATAAGAGGAATGAACATCTCCATGAGGGAAACAAGGGTTTCCATAATCTGGGAAGTTCAGGAGGTACAAAGTCAAATTATAATTAATCGGGGACTAAATGGCTATAATATCAATACCTATCTGTCTCTCTCCCTAAGGCCTTCCCATGAGGTGTATTTTA
The DNA here is from genome assembly GCA_034641835.2 of Pinus albicaulis. NCBI lineage: Eukaryota > Viridiplantae > Streptophyta > Pinopsida > Pinales > Pinaceae > Pinus > Pinus albicaulis. The sequence goes on along the minus strand of CM076583.1, from coordinate 701,414,269 downwards.
CCACCCCAAAATAGTTGTTTTAGTTGGGATACAGTTATTCCACGAGCTTCTTTAGGTAGGCTTCTAGTGTAGCCCATAAACCCCACCCAAAAAATAGGGAATTATATATTTCTTCATAGTTCAAGTTATACGCGGGTTGAGTATAACTGGACCCACGTGTGTACATGATTTTCAGAGGGAAGAGTCACGTATGGAATTGAAAATAATGTTTTTTAGGTAAAAGACCAAATCTAAAGTGGAAGGGCTACCCAAATCCATGACTCAGAGGTGGAAAATGATGTTATAACACTACTGTAGGCCACTAGAGTAGATCTACATGAGGGGTGCTCTTGTCCAAGTTGTCCACATGTATGGTGTTCCAAGGTGGTTGTGTTCCAACACCCAAGTGGTATAATTTGTAAGCTAATGCTCCACATATCAAGCTCTCCTCATCAAAAGTATACCACTACACACGAAAAGCTCCTAAGCTCCATTGCTTCTTGACATATGTGCATTGGGTTCACAATAACCTCCAAGTGGTGCAACTTGAACCAGGAAAACCTCAAGCCAAGTGCTCAATCTCCTAGATTGTGCCATGTGGTCTTGATGCTCTTAGGGATAAGAGCCCTTCCTCTTAGTGTCTAAAGGGATTTGCATGGAATTATTGATGAAACCCAAATACATTAAAGAGTTTTACCTAGATTTGATAGATGTGGAGAAAGTGCTACGGAAAGATCAAATTTAGCAGAAAGTATCTAGATCTATTAAATGGGGAGAAAACACCCACATGTTTGATGAAGGCCTTACTCCCAACCTCCCTAGAAGATTACTTCCTACTATAGTGTTTTGAAATTAACACTAAACATTCAAAGGAGTAATAATTTGATGATGAATTAGAATTTTGAGGCCTATGGGATACAATTAAAAGAATATTTTTTAGTTACTATCCTTGAGCAGGTTCCAGAGTTTTCATAGAATTTTTGTTACTGCCTATCCTTGAGAAAATTCTGGAGTTTCGATTACGCAAGTTTCTGTTTTTAGTTCCTACCAGTAATTCCTAAGTTCATTGTTATATCCTTGCGGGAGTGATTTAGAAGTCTGTATTGTTAGATAATAAAATTCAAACATTGCAAAATAGATTAACAATTCCCTTTTAAGAAAAAATTAATTGTTGTTCATTCATCTAGAGTCTGGATAGGTTGAAGGTGAAAAATTATTGTCATATGGAAACCCAGATTTAAAATCTGCTTAGGTAAGAACCCTAAGTCAAAACTATGTTTTCGGACAAAGTAGGAAAAACAAAGTTTGGAGTGTTGTGGAGTAATTCATGGAGTGGATTGAGTTATTGGGATGAAGTGAGTAAAAAAAAAGAGTGAGTAAGTGTTGATGGTGTGCAACAATGAGAAGATGAATGAGGAAGAAATTTTTTAGAAAAAATTCCAAACTTTTACTCTTTAGTGAAGAAGATAGAGTGGTGTGAAGTATGATAGATGAATTGGAGCTAAAGAGTTTCTCACGGTGTGAATGAATAGACTTGGTCTCCTTTTGGTAATTGACCTAGGAAAATATGAACATGGAAAGATGCATGCAATTCTTAATCAAACCGACCACACTATTCTCTAGATTTGTGAAAGAATACAATGAGTGTTTGGTTTGCATTATTCACCATAGTTGACCAGGATATTGAAAATTTTGATCTATTATCCTTTCCATGCCATCAAACCAACAAAGAATGTTGAAACATAACAAAATATTATGGAACTATGATAGAGAAAGAGTTAAGGAGTTGCTGCATCAGTTCAATGAGCGCCTTTAGATATGAATGAGTGTTGAGTATTAGTGCCTATATAAATGAATGCATCATGCCTTGAATAATGCCTCCAAACTCTAAACTAAACACATAAATTTATATAACATTTAAATTCTTATTAGCATGAGAATGGAAAAGATGAGGATAACTAGCATGAGGATGAGAAATATGAGAATGGAGAAGTTGAATAAACAATCCACAACTAATTCATTACTACCCATAAGAGGATTTTAAGATTAATTTTTAACACAAAATAAATCTTTCATCTTAAAAAATTACATTTTTATTTTAATTAAGTTAAATTTAAAACTAAAATTATTTTAATGTCTTAATATAAAAATTAAGAAGAAAGATAAATTGTGGACAACTAGCTCTCCAATATTACACGAGTTTTGCATTTACCGCCACTATTTGATCTATATGTGAATTTTCTTGAAGATTATGTAATTTTTGCAAGTGTTTCAATTATGGTTTTACGCATCTTTTATCAATTTATTAAACACCTAAACTTGCATAAAAGCACAATTTTTGCAGTAAACAATAGACAATATCACCATAACAAAAAACAAACAATAGCAGTTGATGAAGGAGTTCACCCCTTGTGGACTACATCTCCTGGTCCATCTTCCAATGGTTGGGCATATTTCATTATGCTCAAAAAATGGTGTTTACATATAATTATAGTGCTCAAATCGCTGAACTGATATCTCCAATGGCTTCAGAGTACTCAAAAACCCATGTCCAGTCTTTTTCTTCTCCCAAAGAGGATAAAAACTGAAGAAGTTATGATCTCCACAAGTTTTACAGCTATTCATCCTACAATTTTGACCTGCCTGCAAACCATCTTACAATTTCACCCCAAAAAGTGCTAGTTGGGTGAATTTTTCTCTACCCATCGAAGCAAAATGTGGCCTCATTAATTTTGCCTCTAACAGCTATGGACCGAATAATTTAATTAAAAATTGTGGGGGTTTGGGTTAAGGGCTGGCCCCTATTCCCACCCCTTATTTCGCATGGGCGCGGTGATAAGGGTTGAGGCTAGCCCTGACCCACCCCCGAAACATTGCACCAATAAAATTTAAATATTTTTTTTTGAAGATGAATATTAAGAATCAATATGTGGCGCGATGGTTAGGCGTTGACCTTATAGCAGTGAGGTTTTGGGTTCGACCCTCAGCACCCTCAATTTTAACCTTAAAGAAATTTTGGCCAATGGGGAGGCGCAACGTGGTGACCTTCGATTGGGCCACATGGCAACCTCTCATTGGTCCACCTCCAACCAGTAAAAATCAACCAATTCAAAATCAACTGGTGATGACAAGTCTCAACCATCCATTGACCGAAGGACCCTAGTCATCATGTTGATGTTAGCATGATGTCACTTGTACAGACTGCACAATCAGCTGTTAGTCAGCATGTCCCCAAAATTTTTCCTTATTTGACCAAAATTTTAGATCACGATTACAAGAGTATAAGATGTCAGTTTTTTGTGAAACAAGTTGCACTAGATTCTGAACAATGAGATATATGCAAGAAAACTAGTTTTGTTCCATTACGAGAACTTTCAATTTTGAGCATAAATTTGATCCACCAAATCATTCCTCCCCACTAGAAGCTTTTGGATCTCCTAAAGCTATTTATCTGTCAGTAAATATATGAGGGATCAACTCCCTCACCCTTCCAATCTCGATCTACTGAGCATTACCTGAATGCGACAATTTGAGCTTTTCTTGAAAATTGATGATTTTCTCTGATTTTGAAGACCTTGACTTGCTGTTGTAGTTACAATATTGCTGCAATCTCCCATAATATGAAAAATGAAAACCTATCCTTGAATGAACAAAAAAATTCCCTCCTCGGTCTTCAATCAAAGAAATATTAAACTACTTCAAATTCTTCTCACCTTGAACAATGTTGACATGACGATGTTTAACATGTCTCGCCTTCCACTTGGCTTGACTCTTGACGAAATGTGATCGTCGTCAAACATGTAACATACCATTTCATAGATAAAAGTTTGTGAAACCCATAAGAAGGAATTTTGAACCCAATTCTCTCTTTTTCAAATTTCTTTAGTGCTTTCTCTTTGACCATTGCACTCTCTTGCACTGGTAACTTGTTCACATCATTGTTCAACAATGATGCATGTTGCTGCAATTTTACCTCATCTTGTGTACCTCTTTTAGGAGGAAACATGTTAGACTCCCGAAACATATTATCACAACTATTAGAAACCTCAACGAAATAATAATTTTCATTTGATGCATCTCCTTGAAAGGCCTCATTCACAACATCTTTATGCTTGAACATTAACAAAGAAAAATTCTAACTAGCATTCACAATTCTCTTCATTTGTCCAGCATGCATAAGAGACAAATTCATATTCTTACTATGTTATCTAACAATGTACTCAATCCCATTCTTAATAAAGTGATACATATTCTCATGGTCATGAAAGATTTTTCTCCTATCATAAAGATATGGGCTTCACAAAACAATACCAAAAATATCAAGCAGAACAACATCAAGTTTAACTTCATCAAGAAATTTTGTAGTGATTGCAAATCTAAGTACGCACTTCCTCGTCACCTGAAAATTTGAATTTTTACATATCCAACCTAAAGGATAAGTTCTTAGATGATGAATGGTCTCTAAATTGAACTTCTTGACTAAGTCTTCAGAAATGAGATTTTCTTGTGAACCACTATCAAATAGGGTGTCAATATTGGTATGCTTTGAACTGACTCTAACATGGAAAAGCTCAATTCTTGTTTCACCATCTTGAGTACTATATAGACAACTTGAGTAACTATTACTTGCAATGTTCTTACCTTTCAAACCCATTGTTGTGATCTTTGTTTCATCTTTGGAATCAGAACCTAAATCATGTTGTATTGTTGCAGCAATTTTCCCCTTCTCCTTGTTTTTAAGCTTGTTGGTTCTCATCTCTAGATGAAATTTCCAGCAATGATATTCATCATTTCCATCTTTGGAACAATGTTTGCATGTGATTTTTTATTTATCCATCTTTATGGAATCATTATTCTTTCCTTTACCGTTGAACTTACCCTTTTTTTCTCTCTATACTCAAAGGTTTTCTCACTTGTCTCATCTGAAACATGTTTCCATTTTGCCTCTAGATGTGTGGCATGTACACAAACTTCAACTAAATATGTAGGATTAATCATAAGAATAATATTTATTAGGCAAAAATGCAAACCTCCAATGTATTTCAACAAAGTTTCTTGAGATTTAAAAGAGTTTTAACTGGATCTGCTAGATATGGAGGAAGTGCCAGGGAAAGATCAAATTTTACAAAAAGTACCTAGATCCATTAAATAGGGAGAAAACACCCACCTGTTTGATCAAGTAATTACTCCCAAATTCCCTATAAGATTACTTCTTGCTATATTTGTTTGAAATTAAGACTAAAAATTCAAAGGAGTAATCATTTGGCGATGAATTAAAATGTTGAGGCCTTCGGGGTAAAATTCAAAGAATAATTGTTATTTAGTATCCTTGAGCATATTCTAGAGTTTTCAAAATATTTTTTTTACTGCCTATCCTTGAGCAGATTCCATAGTTTATATTAGGCAATTTTCTGTTTTCAGTTCTTACCAGTAATTCCTAATTTCACCATTGTATCCTTGGGGGAGTGATTTAGAAGTCTGTATTGTCACACAATAAAATTTAGACATTGAAAAATAGATTAACGATGTATTTTTAAGAACAAATTTTTTTTTTTCATGTGTCTGGAGTCTAGACAAGTTCAAGGTGCAAAATTATTTTCATATGGAAACCCAAGTTTTAAATATGCTCAGGTCAGAACCGTAAGTCAAAACTCTAATTTTGGAAAGATTAGGAAAAACTTAGTTTGGAATGTTGTGGAGTAAGTCCTGGAGTGGATTGAGTTATTGGGATGAAGTGAGTTAAAAAAAAATGAGTGAGTAAGTGCTAATCGTTTGGAATAATGAGGATATGAATGAGGATGAAATTTTTCAGGAAAATTTCCAAACTTTTACTCTTTCTGGGAAGAAGATAGAGTGGTGAGAAGTCTGATAGATGAATTGGTGCTAAAGAGTTTGTCAGGGTGTGAACGAATGGAATTGGACTCCTTTTGATAACTGACCTAGAAAAGATGAATGTGGAAAGATGCATGTAATTCTTAACCAAACCGACCACACTATTCTCTGAATTTGTGAAATAATACAAGGAGTGTTTGGTTTAGTCCATTCACCATAGTTGACCAGGCTATTGAAAAGGATCTATTATATTTTTCAAAACATCAAATCAACAAATAATGTTGAAACATAGCAATGTATTATGGAATTGGGATAGAGAAAGCGTTAAGGAGTTGCTGCATTAGTTCAATGAGTGCCTTTAGAGATGAATGATTGTTGAGTATTAGTGCCTATATAAATGAATTCATTAAGCCTTGAATAATGCCTCCAAAATCTAAACTAAAAACATAGATTTAGATAACATTTAAATCCTTATTAACATGAGAATGGAAAAGATGAGGATAACTAGCATGAGGATGAGAAAGATGAGAATGGATAAGTTGAATAAACAAACCACAACTAATTCATTACTACCCATAAGAGGATTTTAAGATTATTTTTTAACCCAAAATAAATCTTTCATCTTAAAAAATTACATTTTTATTTTAATTAAGTTAAATTTAAAACTAAAATTATTTTAATGTCTTAATATAAAAATTAAGAAGAAAGATAAATTATGGACAACTAGCTCTCCAATATTACATGATTTTTGCATTTACCACCACTATTTGATCTGTATGTGAATTTTATAGAAGATTATGTTATTTTTGCAAGTGTTTCAATTAGGGTTTTAAGCCTCTTTTATTAATTTATTAACACGTAAACATGCATAAAAGTACAATTTTTATAGTAAACAAGAGAAAATATCACCATAAAAACAAAGACACGGTAGCAGTTCATGAAGGAGTTCATCCTGCATGGACTACATCTCCTGGTCCATCTTTTAATGGTTGGGCCTCTTTCATTATGCTTAAAAAAATGGTGTTTAAATATAATTACAATGCTCAAAGGAATAAACTGATAGCTCCAATGGCTTCAGAGCACTCAAAAACCCCTGTCTAGTCTCTTTCTGCTCCCAAAAAGGATAAAAAATGACGAAGTTATGATCTCCACAAGTTTTCCAACTATTTGTCCTACAATTTCGATCTGGCTAAAAATTGTCTTACAATTTTGCCCAAAAAAGCGCTAATTGAGTGAATTTTTGTCTACCCACCGACACAAAATTTGGCCTCATTAATTTTTCCTCTAACGACTATGGACCGAATAAGTTAATTAAAAATCGTGGGGCGTATGGCTAAGAGCTGGCCACTGGTTCCTTCCCTTATTTCACGTGGGTGCGGTGCCTAGGGTTGGGGCTAGCACCTGCCCACCCCCCAAACATTGCAACAATAATATTTAAATATTTTTTTTCACATATGAATATTAAGAATCAATATGTGGCACGACAGTTGGGCATCGGCCTTATAGGTGTGAGGTCGTGGGTTTGACCCTCGTCGCCCTTAACTTGAACCTTAATAAAATTTTGGCTAATGGGGAGGAATCACATGGCGACCTCCAATTGTGCCACGTGGCAACCTCTAACTGGTCCAGCTCCAACCAATAAAAATCACCCAATTCACAACCAATATGGGGATGCCAAGTGTCGACCATCCATTGATCGAGGGAGCCTAGTCATCATGTTGACATCACTTCTACGGACTGCACAGTCAGCTGCTAGTCAGCATGTCTTAATTTTTTTTTTTCCTGTCTGACCAAAAGTTCATATCATGATTACATGAGTATATAGTGTCGAGTTTTTGTGAAACGAGTTGCATCGTATTCATAATGACGAGATCTACCCAAGAAAACTGGTTTCATTCCATTGTAATAACTTTTAACTTTGAGCATAAATTCAATCCACTGGATTAGTCCTCCCCACTAGATGCTTTTGGACCTCCAAAATCTATTTATCTATCAGTAAATATATGACGGATCAACTCCCTCACCCTTCCAGTCTTGATCCACTGAAAATTACTTGAATGCGACAGTTTGAGCTTTTCTTGAAAACTGATGATTTTCCCTAATTTTGAAGACCTTGACTTGTTGTTGTAGATACTATCTTGCTGCAATTTCCCATAATATGAAAAAAACAACTTCAAATTCTTCTCACCTTAAACAATGTCGACATGATGATGTTTAACATGTCCCGCCTTCCACTTGGCTTGAATCTTGACCAAATGTGATTGCCATCGCCATGTAACATCTCATTTCATAGGTAACACTTTGTGAAACCCACAAGAAGGAATTTTGAATGAAATTCCCTTTTTGTCAAATTTATTTAGCGCTTTCTATTTGATCTTTGCAGTCTCTTTCACTGGCATCTTGTTCTGATCATTGTTCAATAATGATGCATGTTGTTGCAATTTTACCTCATCTTTTGTACCTATTCTAGGAGGAAACATGTTAGACACCTTAAACATATGATCACAACTATTAGAAACCTCAATTAAATCAGAATTTTCATTTGATGCATCTCCTTGAAAGGCCTCATTCACAACTAATCTTCACGCTTGAACATTATGAAAGAAATATTATGACTAGCATTCACAATTCTCTTCATTTGTCCAGCATGCTTAAGAGACAAATTCATATTCTTACTATGTTGTCTAATAATGTACTCAATCCCATTCTTGAACAAGTGATACTTATTCTCATGGTGATGAAATATTTCTCTCCTATCATAAATATATGGGCTTCCCAAAACAATACTGAAAATATCGAGCAGAACAACATCAAGTTTGACTTCATCAAGAAAGTTTGCAGTGATTGTAAATCTAAGTATGCACTTCCTCGTCACCTGAAAATTTGCATTTTTACATATCCAACCTAAAGGATCAGGCCTTATATGATGAATGGTCTCTAGATTCAACTTCTTGACTAAGTATTCAGAAATAATATTTTCTTGTGAACCACTATAAAATAGGGTGTCAATCTTGGTATGCTTTGAAATAACTCTAACATGGAAAAAATCAATTCTCATTTCACCATCTTGAGTAATATTTAGAAAACTTGAAGTACTAGTACTTGCAATGCCCTTACCTTTCAAACCCATTGTTGTGATCTTTTTTTCATCTCTGGAATCAAAACCTGAATCATGTTGTATTTTTGCATCAATTTTCTGCTTCTCCTTGTCTTTAAGCTTGTTGGGACTCATCTCTAAATGAAGTTTCCAGCTTGATCTTCATCATGTTCATATTTGGAACAATGTTTGCATGTGAGTTTTTATTTATCCATCTTGATGGAAGCATTCTTCTTACCTTTACCCTTGAACTTACCATTTTATTTCTCTCTAGACTCAAATGTATTCTCACTTGTCTCATCTGAAACATGTTTCCCTTTTGGCTCTGGATGCGTTGCATGTACACAAACTTCATATAAATTTTAAGGATTAAACATAAGAATAGTATGTCTTAGGTAACTATGCAAACCTCCAATGTATTTCAACAAATTTTCTTGAGATGTCAAATCTACACCCAAAATTAGTTCTCTTCTCGTAAATTCTTGAGTATAGCTTTGCAAATTTTGTCCTTTAACTTGCATAAAGTTTTTCTAGTCCATTATATCCTTTTTCATGTATGCTAATGGGTAAAATTTTCTCCTTAAGGCAACAAAAAAATCATTCCAAGAGGTTAAGACCTTACCATGTTTCTTCATGTCCTCTTGATTTTTTTCTTCCCACCAAATAAGAGCCACACTTTCCAATCTTAGTGAAGCAAGATGAATCTTGGTGTCATCATCCTTGATCCTTTGTGTGCTACAATACACTTCAAGATGGCATACACAATTTTCTAATATTTAAGCATTTACCTATCCATCATACATAGGAAAATTAAACTTGATTTCAAGCTTTAAAAATGGTGTTTTACCATGAAATTTTCAAGAATGTGGAGGTGTTTGTGAAGGGCTTGATATGGAAGAAGATAATGGTGAAGATGGTAGTGAGGATGGTGGTGAGGAGAATGTGGAGGTGCTTATGAAGATCTTGTTGTGGAAGAATATGATGGTGAAGATGGTAGTGAGGATGGTGGTGAGGAGAGTGGTGGTGTCACCATTTCCATTACCTTTGGGATTCTTGTCTCCATATCCTCCATCTACTTTAGAATACTTATCTCCCTTTGGAGGATTGGAGCTCTAACCTTGCAATCTTGTGCTTCTATAATAATATAGAACTTTCACCATTTGTTTTGTATCAAAGAATGCTTTACTGAAGGATTTTTGATCCTCTGACAAATTTTTAGGCTCTCCTTCATGTGACATACTTGTTGAAGCTTCAACTGCAATTTGAGGTGGATATAGTGGAAAAATTTCTCTCCTTGTCCTTGACCTAACTTGAGGACTTGCAACCATAAGATTTCCTTATCCTTTCTTGAGCTTCAACCTTGTAAGCATCACATATTGATCTGAATGAGCTATGTTAGTTATGATGTGCTAATTCCCCTTTCAGATTTTAAAAACAATGTCTTATATGTGATTAAGGGTTCAAGTTCTCTTGCAAATTATTGAGTCTCATGATTGTTTTTCATGTTAATTTTATGAAAAATTTAACATAAAAGAAAGACTAAACAATAGAAGATAAAAGTACATTACATCACCATACAACACATCAACATAGGGATTTGATGAAGGAGTTCACCCCTCCTGGGCTACATCTCCTTGGTCTAGCTTCCATGGCTTGGGCCTTTATATTATGCTCAAATTTGCAAAATGATGTGTTTACGATGCTTTTCTTCTCATGAAACCTATCCTAATGAGTTCAGAATTCCCAAAAATGGTCATCTAGCCTCTTTCTTCTCCTCATTAGGTCAAAAATTCCAAAGTTATGACCTTTTCCACTTTTTTCCATAATTTTTGCCTAAATTTAGCCAACTGGAGCTAAATTCGGATAGCTCGCGGTAAAACTAGTAGTTCTGCTGGATCTGGCAGACTACCAAACTAATCTGGTTTAGTGTAATTAAACTGCATTAAGGATAATTAAGCATGTTTAGCGCTTAATCCATGCTTAGTGGTAAACTCTAGATTAGGCTTAATTAATGATGATTATTGTTAAAAAAACTAGGTTTAACGTTTAATGATGCACTTAAGGTTTACGCTTTGCCAGTGGTTCTGAGTTGTGGTCATATGCATTGGGGGCGAGCCCCATGGGGCTGTCCCCCTCTTCCCCTGTTGGCATAACATTTAAAAACATAAATATATGTGGTAACACATAGATGTGAAGATCTAATGCATATAACGATTGGTATTTGGCATGCATGTTGCATGGCCGGTCATGGGGTCGAACCCCGATGCCTCCTCCCAAACTTGGAACAAACTTTTTACACCACTATGGGGGGAGAAGGAGGCAGCCCCAGGACAAGCCACATGTCTCCTCCTCATTGGTTTGAATTTCAACCACTAAGAACCTACCAACACACTCAAAATTTGAGCGAGTAAGATACTACCCCTTGGAAGTCCCTCATTTGACAAAGAAAATTTGACCATATTTGACCCTGCCTAATCAACATGCCACATCAGCAATACGGTTTTCTGACTAGGCTACCTATTTGCCTTTTTTCCCAAAATTTTGCCTGTGCAACAAAGAGAACATAACTCATTTATGGAAGCATACTGAGTCCATTTCACACGAAATGAAGAGTGCGAAATTTAGAACGACGAACACTACACAGTCATTTAGGTTTTGCATCATTCTAAGAAATTTGATTTTTGAGCATAAAAATGATAACCTAATCATTCATCCCCATTGGATACCTTTCAGACCCCAAAATATCTTTCATTACTGAACATGTGGATGAGAGTAAAGCTCCCTCAACCTTCCAGGTTCCCTCACCCTTCCAGTCTCAATGCACTGGAATTTTCCCAATTTCAACAATTTGAGCTTTTCATAAAAACTAATATATTTGCTTGATTTTGGAGACCCGATCTTGCTGTTGTAGACACCGTCATGCTGCAATTTCCCAGAATTTTCAGAACAAGAAGTTTTCCTTGAAGAAACAAACCTGTTCCCACCTTGGTCGTTAATCAAAGGAAACTTGAAAATTATCTCACCTCGAACACTGTTTACATGGCGATTTTTAGCTTGTTTTGCCTTATACCTGCGTCAACTTTTGGCCAAGTGTTTTCGCCACTGCCACATACCATTTTGAAACAAAAACAAGTATGTGTGGAACCTTTTCCTTATTTTTCAAATTTTTTCGGTGCTTTCACTGCTCAATGCTGATGTAGACTGATGCAAATCTTGTTCACAACACTACTCAATGCTGATGTAGACTGCTGCAAATATTTCATATCTTGTTTACCTCTTTTCAAAGGAAACATGCTAGAGCCCTAAAAAATATTACTAAAAACATTATAAACTTCAATGAAATCCTCTTGTTAATTTGACGCATCTTTTTGAAAGGTTTCATTCAAAACATCACTATGCTTGTCACATTAACAAATTTTGACTTGCTTTCACTATTCTCTTCATTTTTCCTGCATGTATAAGAGACAAACTCCTCTTCTTCTTATGCACTATAATTATGTACTCAATTCCATTCCTTAATAAGTGATACTTATTCTCATGGTGATGAAATAATGCCTTTTTATCATAAAGATAAGGACTTCCCAAAACATTACCTGAAATCTCAAGTGGCACTACATCAAGTTTAACTTCATCAAGAAAGTTTGAATTTATTGTAAACCTTAGGATGCACTTCCTTGTTACCTACAATTTTTCATTCTTGCATATCCAGCCTAGAGGATAAGGTCTTGGATGTGTAACAATTTCTAGATTTAACCTATTAACTAAGTCTTCAGAAATCAAATTAGCTTGAGAACCACTATCAAATAGTGTGTCTATTTTGGTTTTCTTTGAAACGAATCTAATATGAAAGAGTTCAATTCTTGTATGATCACCTTAAGTTACATTAGAATAACTTGAAGAACTAGTGCTTGCTATGTTCTTACCTTTCAAACCCATTGCTGTAATATTGGTTTCATCTCCTGAATCTGAACATAAGTCATGTTTAACGATTGCATCGGTTTTCTCCTTCTCTTTGGTTTTAAGTTTTTTTGGCTTAAACTTTGGATGGGGTTTCCAATAATGGTCTTCATCATGGATATTTTTCGAGCAATGTTTACATGTGAGTTTATATTTCTTTATTTTAATAGAACCATTTTTATTTCTTCTTCCATTAAGCTTTCCCTTTCCTATATCTTCATACTCAAGGAAACTATGAAGAAAACATCGAGATCTTACTGTTTTTATTAATCTCATCTTGTATCTTTGCTTCCCACCATACAAGTGTTGTGCCCTCCACTCTTAGGGAAACCAATTGAATATTTTTGTCATCCTCTTGAAGGTTCTGAATTCTGCAATAAAACTCCAACCGATGAATCCAATTATCCAGCTTCTTTGCATTCACTTCGCCATATACATTGGTAGCTCAAATTTGAAATCAAGTTTAAGTAAGGGTTATTTACCAGTTCCTTTTGAAATATGTGGATGAATATATTGAAAGGTTATTGTAGTGGAAGATGATGAAGAGGAAGGTGTAGATGGTGGTGGAGTGGATGGTGGTTTCCTACCATATCTATGGCCTCCTCCTCCTGAGGAACCATCTCCTCTTGGAGGCCTAGAAATTTCTCCTTGCATCCTTAAATTCCTCTCCTCATAGAGGACCTTAACCATCTCAGTCATATCAAAACATTCTTTACTGCATGCTCTCTCATCTTCTGTCATGGTAGGTTCTCCTTCATGAGACATGCTCACTAAAGACTCAAATTCAACTTGAGGATGTGTTGGTGTTTAAGACTTTGGAAAACTTTCCCTTCTTCCTCTTGATCCAACTACAGGGATTTCAACTAGCTTCCCTTCTCCTCTTTTTAGTTTTAACCTTGTAATCATGACACAATTTTGAAAAAAATTAGATCCCTTCTTGCACAAAAAAACCTAAAGACATAAATTTCTGGTACCAAAAATGATCTGAATGAGTTATGTTAGTTATGTCGTGCTAATTCCCCTTTCAAATTTTAAAAACAATGTCTTATATGTGCTTAAGGGTTCAAGTTATCTTTCAAATTATTGAGTCTCATTTGTGCTTTTCATGTTCATTTTATGAACACGTTAACATAAAAGAAAGACAAAACATCAAAAATTAAAAGTACAGTACATCACCGTACAACACATCAACAAGGGGATTTTATAATGGAGTTCACCCCTCCTAGGCTACATCTCCTTGGTCCAGCTTCCATGGCTTGCGCCACTATATTATGCTCAAATTTTAAAAATTATGTGTTTACAATGCCTTTCGGCTCTCAAAACCTACCCCAATGACTTCAGAATGCCCAAAAATGGTCATCTAGCCTCTTTCTGCTCCTCATTTGGTCAAAAATTCAAAAATTTATGACCTTTTGCAGTTCCCCTAGAATTTTGACCTAAATTAGCTAACTGGAGCTAAATTTGGATAATTGGCGCTAAAACTGGCAGTTTCACTAGATTTGGCGGACTGCCAAACTAATATGGTTTAATGTATTTAAACTGAATTAATGATAATTAAGTGTGTTTAGTGCTTAATTCGTGCTTAGTGGTAAACTCTAGATTAGGCTTAATTAATGATGATTAGTATTAATAAAACCATGTTTAAAGTTTAATGATGCTCTTAAGGTTTACACTTTGTCGAAGGTTCTGATTTGTGGTCATATGCATTGGGGGATGGCCCCATGAGGCTGGCCCTCTCTCCCCGCGTCGGCCTAACATTTAAAAACATAAATATATGTGGTAACACATAGATGTCAAGATCTAATGCATAGAATGATTGGTAGTTGGCGTTCGTGTTGCGTGGGAGGTCGCGGGGTCGAACCCTGACTCCTCCACCGAAATTTGTAACAATTATTTTACACCACTATGGGGGGAGCACATGGTAGCCCCATGCCAAGCCACGTGTCTCCTCCTCATTAGTCCAACATTAGGGGAATTTTGAGTTCTAAATGGGCCTCCTAAGGAAATTATAAAATAATAGTGCAAATAGTAAAATAATATTATATTACATCATCAGATTTTAGAGGAAAAAAAGAAAAAAACTACTTTTTCAACTCATATTTTCAACTTATCTCCCCATGGGTTTACTCAAATTTTGAGCGGGAACACCCGTTGGATGCATAATTTGATTCCTCATCCAAGGAGTATCCATGTTGCATACTTTCAGTGCAACCTGCTGCATGAAAAATGAGGGTTACATGAAAACGTGTTTGCAATCACATTTTTTCATGTATTTCTCATTTTTCGTGTAGTAGGGTCCTTTGAAAAATTGCAACATGGGTACTCCTTAGATGATAAATTATATTTTTTATCCAACGATTACTCCCGATCGAAATTTGAGTAAAACCTTGGGGAGATAAGTTGAAAATACAAGTTGAAAATTCAGCCATCATGGAGTTCTGAAAATGACTGCCATGGTCAGTAGCAAACTCTTTAGGAATACCAAAACAAGAAATGACTTGGTTGAAAAGAAACAAGGCTGTTGTTTCACCATCTTTCACAAAAGTAGGCATAGCCTCGGCCCACTTTGTGAAGTAGTCCACTGCTACAATGATATACTTATGACCCTTTGCTGAAGGCAGGTTAAAAGTTGTAAAATATATTCCTCACTTTCTAAATGGACCGACGGTAATAACAAGAAAGAGCGGAGCTAGATAAGTGCCCATTTTCTGTGTATAGACTTGACAAGAATCAGATTTTTTGACCGCTTAAAGACAATCTTTGAAGATTGAAGGCCAAAAATATCCATCATGCAGAACTTTTTGGGCTGTATCAAGCCCTGATAAATGACCATCACAAGCTCCACTCTAGCAATCATTCAACACTACCTAAGCTTCTTCTAGGGTTAAGAAACATCTAAGGATTGAATCAACCCCATGATAATATAAGTTGTCACCAATGATAACATAGCTTTTTTCCAAGTGACACAATTTTCTACGCTCATCCTTCGAAAAAGTGAGGGGAGATTCCAAATTCTGAAGATATATAATAATATCGCCGTACCAAGGATCTTGTGAAGAAATAAGGAAAAGATGTTCATCAGGGAATGATTCCTCATAAACTATTTCTTCTCCACAAGGCAACTTCGAGATTAATTTTGCAAATATCAAATATTTCTTTGATTTAGTAGGCAAGAACTCGAGATCAAATTCTTGTAGAATAAAAATCCATCTATTATATTAGCCCCCAATCACTCACCTACTGAGAACAAACTGAAATGGATTGATGGTTGCCATAACAAACGTTTTGTGAAGCAGAATGTAATGTCTAAGTCACTGGACAGCATGGACTGCTGCCTAATATAACTTCTCGATAGGAGAATATCATAATTCATGACCTATCAAGCCTAGACTTAGATAATAAATCACATGTTCACAGAGAGCATCATATTCTTAAACCAGAACCGTATCTCTGGTTTATTTTTCCAAAACGAGATATAAGAGGAAATTTTTTCTATAATCATGTTCACTCAGTAAAGGAGTAGAGGTTAATGCCTTTTTCAAAGCATCAAACAAGCACTGAGCAAAGTTGTCCCACATAAATGGAGCTCCTTTTTTCAACAATCTCATAAATCCCTTCGTAATATCAACATAATTGACGATAAATATCCTCAATAAATTGGATTTTCCTTGGAGACTCTAAAGTTTATGAATGGTAGATGGGGGAGGCAACTAAAGTATTGTCTCGACCTTGAAAGGATCTACACAAATCCTTTCACTAGAAACTATGAAACCCAATAATTGATCGAATGTGACTGTGAAAACACACTTATTTGGATTCAACCTGATTTTATAATAACAACATCTTTCAAAAATCAATCGAAGTTGTTGAGGAGGATCAATTCTCTTTCGAGAACGAGCAGCTAAGTCATCCAAATAAGCTTCGATGATATGCTTGTAATCATGGAAATAATAAGACACGGTCCACTGGAAAGTTTCTCCAGCATTTTTAAGACCAAAAGGAATATTTTTATATGCAAAGGTACCCCAGGGGAAAATAAAAGTTGTCTTATGTTGATCTTCAGGATGGATAATAATTTGATTATAACTTGAGAAACCGTCCATGAAGGAGAAAGTCTCATTCCTTGCACATTCATTGATAATTTGATTAATAAAGGTTATGGGGTAGTTATCTTAAGGACAAGCCCTATTCAAATATCTGAAGTGTATGCACACACACATCATTCCTTTTTTATTTTCAGCCGGGAATTGATTTGAAACCCACTTAGTCAAAGGAACGGAGTATATAAAACCTGCCTTAAGCAACTTCCCAACCTAGGATTTGATATTTGTAACTTTCCTAGGGTTTATTGGCCAAAGGTTTTGTCATATAAGCTTAGCGTTCTCATAAGTATTGATCTCATGCTGGAAAATTGATGGATCAATTCCAAACATTTCCTCATAAGACCAAGAAAACACATAAAATAATTCTTTAGAAATATTGGTATAGATTTGAGCTTCTTCAGGGGAACACTAGGCTCCGATGAAAACATTCTCTATTACATTGGGATCCTTGGAAATGTTCAGCAGAATTGTTTCTGAAATGATAGACATATTACCTTTGGCTCTGCTCTAGAGCCAAAGGGTTTAAAATTTGGTGAACATGACCAGTTGACAGAGGGATATACAAACTTGACTCAAATTCACTCAAATCTGGGAGAAAATATGATCAGTGATGCAAATCATCCAATAGCCTTTCCAAATCTATAATTTCTTCTAATATTTCCTCCTCAGATGGTAAGACAATATCAAGGTAGTACAAAGAATAATTTGAGTTAAGGGTCCAAGCCAGAGCCACATCTCCATCCAAATCCCCCGATGAAAGAGGAACCAGATCGGAATTTGCAATGTTAGCAATATACTGAAAAGAAATTTTGGCTACATATATAGACATTCCACCAACTTTCCCTTCTTCTAATGTGGCCATAGAAGAGGGTAAGGGCTAATGATCCAAAAATAATGAGTTCGGAAGAACTCTCTTCGGGAAGGAACCCTGGAAGACGAAATAGAATTTATATGAACAATAGGAAGTGGAAGATAAAAGGTACCCATCAATGACGAATACATATCGACTCCTAGATTCTCAAAAGGTTGCTTGGCATTCTTCGTCAAGGGAACAACAGAATCAAAGGATGCATTGCAATCTATTAGAGAATAATCCATCTGATCAATAGTAACGATTCTCCCTTCATGGGGAAAACATAGGATGCAGAATAATGATGATACAATGAAATCCATCTCATAAGTCCAATTTTGTCCCAATATAAGGTTATAGTCCAAATTAGCATCGACTATTTCAACTTCAATATTGACTAGTTATAGTCCAAATTAGCATCGACTATTTCAACTTTGATATTGACCATCTTTCCCCCAACATAGATGGGAAACGAAGGAACAATTCCATGTGGCCTCTGAGGATGACCATCAAATGCAGTCGAGAGAGTAGGTGAAGGAATGACTTGAGGAGATCCAATAGATTTCGAACATGAAATATACATGATACATGTGGATGCTCCTTCACCAACTATAGTTCAAAAAATATTGATCTTTCGATACGTAGATTTAATTTGAAAATCCATATGACGTGGAAGTCTCTTCTTAATATTTGACATGTCAAATGTAATCATAAGGGAGTTTTTTGGATCCACCGCCCCGATCGCAATGAGAATCACACTCCTTTGTGTTGGGAACGACTGGAGTACGTCCAACATAGAAATAACATAAGGACTCTAAGCTAGATATTCTACAATGGAGTAGTTCTGAACTGCCTTGGCATTAGGGTTAATATTTGAACGTTTAGCAGAGCCTTTCGGCATGCGAGGTATAGGATCCACTATGGGCCTCTCTATATGAATTGGCTCAACAATATCAAGAGAAACATTAGCCTTAGAAGACTCAGATTCACCATAATTACGTGACCTTTTTGCAACATCAACATGAGCACTCATAATGTATACATTTGATGGATCTTTCCCCTCCTAGTTGCCCTCAGTGGGAGATCCAGTATTCACATTTGTGCCAACAAGAATTTGCTACCCTTGGGGAAAAGGGTTAGTCATGATAGGATGGGAACTAGAAGTACCCTACTAAGCCAAAAAGCGTTGATCATCCTGAATATTAGGACAAAGATGAGTGATATGGTCTCTAGTGCACTTAGCCTCCCTTATAAAGAATTTTTTCCAACTTCTGAATCAAGCAAAAAACAATTTGAGTTGAATGTATGTGATTGGTCAGGAAATATTAATTTCTTGTGTCGTATTTAGTTCAGGTGAGATTACATTATGGGAATTAATCCCATGCTATCAAATATTTTATGTTTTCCTTGACATCGTACTTCTTGTTAAGAGGCCCTTCGCCTAAGCACCAACCTTTCTCAATGTTGTTTCTTTATTATAATTATTGATGTTGTATTAAGTTTAGATATATGCCTAAAATTGATAGACATGAATCTGAGAATGGGTTGTGTATGTTATGTTTTTCATTGCAGATAAAGATATTGTGAGATCCTATGATACGTTCAAAATTATTGTACCATTATGTAATGGTTATGCAGATTGGATATTGGAGTGAATTTTAATTTCTTGTAGCTCACACAGTTGCAAGAACTTACTATAACCATAGTTGAGGAGGTAGTTTGAGTAGGAGCGTCTTGTGAATTTGGAGATGGAATGATTCTTGGTAGCATTATAACCTACCAAAAATTTGTTTTTCACCACACTTCAATGTTTTGGGCAGGGTTTTTAAGGGTGTATATTTTTTTCTGATGATTTTTGGTCATGCACGTCCTCACTAACTATATTGGGAGATTTTTACTTGCATGCACGTCCTCACTAAATATGTTTTGGGAGGTGTGTACTAGTTCCTTAAAAATTTATGTTTTTCAAGGCTTAACTAATTATCTTAGGTGCTCACAACAATCCGAAAATCTATGTCACTCTCCAAATCACCATTCCTCAAAGGATCCAACAAAACAACTACGGAGGAAGATGAGAAGGGCACACTGTTACTGGAACTAGACTAGAACTCGTGGAATTTTCTAGTCCCAATGGTTTCAGAGTTGTACCTGTCTAGTTTGGTGGTTCATATTGGCTAAGGTTGGTCTTCTATTGAACTCACCTTGAAACACGAAAGTGACTAGTTCTCTACTAAACTGACCAAGTTCGAAGAATATAGTGCAACATAGATAATTACCACAAAATCTCAATTTTTTTAATAAAAATACTTAAAAGGAAAGAAAAATGTCTTAACCCTAGGGCCCTACAAAACCTAACCCTAGTAATTAATGGTAATATTTGATTTTTTAAGTTAAAATAAAAGTTGAGATTCTCCTTATCTTTCATTTTTGAAATGGAAAGATAAGGATAATGTCAAATTTTACTGAAATTTTTAATATTAAAATTAGTTGTTTTAGGTTTTTTGAGAGTGGTTCCAACTTCATTCAATTTGGAGAAAGTCAAATTTGAGATCCCATTCAAAATTCAGTAGGGTTAAACATTTTTTAGGATTTCTGGATTGGTAGGATTTCACGGTTTCCACTATATTATATGATGTATGATGGTATGGAATTGACATTGAATCAAGAGAACTAGTCCCATGTGCCTTGATGTTGGTTGCATTGATTTTTGAAATCCTTTGTCATGACACGAGTGTATCCATGGCTTGAGGGAAGGTGTACATTTTCATTAGGGCCATGACAAGGGAGTTCAACAATCAATGCAACCATAACCCAACATTAGTACCATATGATAACATTAGAGTTCATTTAGAGCCCCTTTTTGATGTATTTTGGTTCAACTATGTATTGTAGTAGTTGTTGTTTTGGTTACATGCACTCCAAATTACTATAAAAATGAGTATAAATGATTTGGATTCACATGGATGCAAATGAATATATATGTTTTTCCTAAAAATTTGAATGTTTTATGTATTTTTTGAATAACATTTTTCTTTGTTTTTTTGTTTTCTCCAATCAGGTTCACATTTTGGTTTTGATCATATGGATGCAGATGAATGTACATGATTTTCCCTAAAATTTGAATTTTTTAATGTGTTTTTTGAATAACCAATTTTTCAGTCTAGTTTTGTTGGCTCTAGTCTAGTTCAAATTTTTGGGTTGACGTGTTTGCTGATTGGTTTGGTTTTGATAACATTGAAAAAAAAGGCCCGTTGTTGTACCCCTTCATGACCAATGTTGTTGCCTTATAAATCCTGTCAAGCATTCCTTATGTTCGTGGAGAAAATACTGTGGTGAATTAAGAACAAAAGTGTAATTAGTTTGTCATTCAAAAGTATAAAACATATTTTGGGGCTTGTTTTTCTTTTAGTTCTCTGGTAAATAAAATATTTTATATTCACAAAACTTTATATGAGTAAATTTTGATATGTATAATTATACCACCTACACTCTCCTCAATTTTGAGCCCATATGATAGTTCTTTTCCCTGATTACCGATTCCATCAAAAATAAGTTCTTTTAAGAATTTAAAATTTATGTAGATACCCTTCAACAAAATATTGTCCAATACTCCAGCTATGCCATAAACTATAACATTTTTTACTATTTATACAATTATATCTTCCTCAAATATGCAATATCATTGATATGATTACCTCTAAATCTTAGTTCTAGTGATTCTTGCCCCAGGTGCTTGTGGTGACTGTTTGAACTGCTTCTTTGTAATGAGTCCTTCACTTTGAATTCCAAATTTTCATGTGAATTTGTTGCAGGATCATATTCCCGCGAGACTTTGCAGCACAAGTTGATCTTTAATCCATTGCAAGCACTTGACCTAGAATAGGGAACCTTCAACTACCCCTCCCAAGTTGCTCTTGAACATTGAAATTTTCTTTGGAAGCAGACTTTCATTCTAACCATTAGATAATTTTTTCCACTGTGATAGTCAACTAACACCCCTACTGGTATGTTCTTGACAGTCCATATCATCTTTACTGTTTCCTTATAAACACTCTTAAATATTTTTTTCTCCAGTATTGAAGAGGAAGAACTAGAAAGAGCCTTCTTGTCCCTCTTCTCAACCCACAATATGTTTAGCTTCTCTCTTGTTCCTACACGTTAGTCTTATTTCAACTTCAGAATGGAAAGGATTAAACACAGTCTTATGATGTGCATTTAGGGAGGAATAATTCACCATTTATTTGGATCAAATTTCCCACCTAGATTTCCCTTTTCCTTTACATGCAAGCATATATTTTTCTTGTGGATGACTATTAAGCTTCCCATCACCATTATGCCTCCCTCTCCTACCCTCATTAACCCGATAAGCTGAATTTAACCAATCTAAATTTATCTGAGATAAAAAACCCATACAACTGAGTAGACTGAGTTGAGACCATTTTATAATTATATCCCTTCCTCAATAGTGATATTGACCTCTCCAACAACATCATCATGTTGTCTTTGAGATCTATCATTCCCTTGATCATTTCCCTTACATCTTTGGTAACGTCATCATTCATATCACTTATTCTTTGTTGTATTGTTGCTTGTGTTATGATTTACTATATTAGAAATATCTCCCCAGAAGGCATGAATAACCAAATTCAATTTCTTCTTGAACTCCTTTGTTAACATACTTAATTTTCAGTTTGACCTGTTTAGTTTCAAATTCTAGTGTTTTTCGTTTACTGATTGACTATTAGCATTCACCAAGTGTTTATTGATGATCATAGTTTATTTTAGAGTGAATGTTGGAATTTTCCTTGAAAGAAAGCCCCAATAATCTACAATTATCATGGATCTTTTCAGAGCACGTGATTTTCTACAAAATAATACATTATTTTCATTAATCAAGAAAAGATATATGAGAAAGAACCAAGTGGTTATGATTTTCAAAAATTTCACCTAAATTTCCTATCTATTGTTTTCTTATTGAACGAGACAGTTAGTTTTTGGGACTTTCAAATTAAAGTTCTACTTTGATGGTGTTCATTTGGAATTTTGGTTTCCTTCTTAAATCTTCTTTGGTATGTGCAAAACGAGCATTGGTGCGGCTTTTAGTGGTGCAATTTTTAAAGATATGAAGATTATATACTTATTTAAGACACACAATGTTCGATATCTACATGATACCTTTTCTTGACATGCCATTCATAAATTCAAAATTTGTAACAAGTATAAATTTTAATAATTAATTATTATATTGATTATTACAAAATTGAAGAATTTCACGGTCAAAATTATCTATCATTTATGCTGCACAAGCTAAGCTCTTTTGTTTGATCCTCTCCTTTTTTTCTATGGATCTTTAACATTGTATTAGAGCAGTTGTAAACTTCCTTCGTTTTGCTTAGTACATCTGATTTAAAGAGTTTTGGCTAGAGGAATTAAACTAAGGGTTATGGATCTAGGGTTTTCAAATTTGTTTCTTTGTTTATGGTTTTCTACGATTTTCCCTATTGTCTAAACCCTCTGCCAAGGTTCACTTCAGTGGCTGTTTTATATTATTTTTTTTTATTAGTAGCAATCAATTATGAGTTGTTGAACATTTTTTTTGGATTATCCCTTATTTCTAGGTTTTCTCTAGCATTTTTTTATTGCTGGTAATTTTGTTGAGTTAATCCAGTAGCTAGAGGGCGCTAATATGAGACCATCTTCATCGTCTACTAGTGTTTCATTCTCCTATGATTTTCGTGGTAATTTTTTAAAAACTGGAAGGGTTATAATATGTGCTAAGAAATTTTTGCAGTCACACCATACAACATAATAATGCAAACAAAAAATGGCTTTCCATAAAGCCAATATTTCAAAAAAACTCAAAAATTTTAAATTGTTTCTTATATATTGGGTCATTTTAACTTCCGTAAAGATATGGTATAGAGTTCTGCTAGTTTAGATCCCATTAAATTTCCTTAGTATAATATATAACTTACAAAACATAGATAAACCTAGAATTAGAAAAAAAGAAATGCTCGCTATTGCCTTATTTCTTGATATTAAAATAATTGAAGCCCACATGTTTTATGTGTAAATATCCTAGAGTTTGATGAAGAATTTTTTCATCTTTTGCAATCATTGGAGAATACTAGTTGATATCCTCGGATGAACCCAAAGTCTGAGAGATATGAGGCCTAAGACCGATTGGTAAATCATACCATATCCCAAATTTTCACAATCTCTTGTAATTTTGCATGTTTGGAATGTTGAGCTTCAATGTCATTAGAAATGATATTATTCATATTTGATATAGGTGCCTAATTTTTAATGAGGAGACATTCATTATGCATCATATAATGATGTGAATATGATGGCTCAGATGAAAATCATTGAATTGAATGACTCAACCTAGCCATCCTCCAAACACTCCAGGAATTGCATGAAATGAGCTTGAAAATGTATAGTTCCAAAACTGAAATGGTTACAAAATCGTGGATCCTAGATTTGGCAACAAGTTTTCCAAAACACAGGCATAGAAAAAATCTTAGTGACTCAACAAAATAGAAACTAAAGGGAGGGTTCTGGTCACTGAAAGCCACTATCGTCCTTGAACACAACACATTCCAGAACAAAACATACCAGAATAATTGCACTTGCAATATCCATAAAACAATTATGCCATTTAAGGTCCTACAATTCCATCACATGTGATGTATGAGAGAGTAATAAGGGATTGTTGTTTGCTAATACCCATCATTTATGATTGAATGCACTATGCCACCTTATCTCCACCTATGTTCTTCAATGAAATTTGAAATTTTCTATTGAACTGTAGCTAATATCAATTATTCTATGGGACATGCGATGAAGATATTATCCCCCATTTTGTCTTTAAATTTTCGTCATCTAGATGATTTGAATGATTAGCCAATCGATCCACTTGGCTATTTTGTGCCCATAGCACATGAAAAGACTCTATCAATTGGAACCTCCTTTCTTCCTTTTGATTTCTGAGCATGAACCTTGGTAAGTTTTTTTCCCTGGTGGTTGTAAAGTATTGCATATCCCTGATAACGATTGTTGAGTATCGTATAACCAAAATTTTCCTAATCCTTCTTGAGTCTCAAGTACGAAGGCCTTGACAAAGTGCCAATGTGTCAACTTGATTATTTGTAGCTTTCCTAATCCCCACTCAATTTTAGTTTCATGATTTCCTTTAAGATTGAAGATGATCCACTCCCACCCTTTACAACCCTATTTTTTATTCCATTATTAGCCAAATAGAGAATTTATGTTAAAAGCATTATCTGCTAACTGGGTGGGACTAGTGTTGATAAATACAAACTATGATATAGGGATAATTTTATGTATTTTATATCTATTTTTTTGAAGAAGTTGATTTTTCATGGTGATTATATTAGTTGGAATAGGGCATCTTATTTGAGGATATTGAAACCTATTGTGTGTATCTACTTGGGAAATATTGGACTCTGGAGTGCCCTGCATCAGAGTTTAATGCTATTTTATTTCAAGAAATTTTATAGCAGCAAAGATGTGAATTTTCACTAGTGAAACCATTGTTTTTTGATTTTGGAACCATGGTTTTAGAACTTTTCTGTTCCATATTTTGCAAAAACTATATTAAGCTTTTTGTTGGTGGAATAATAGATTTTTTGTGACCAAGAAGTTGGGGCTTCTAATCACCTTATTTTGCGGATGATATGAAGAGTGTTTGCTAGTAGCATTTTTCTTTGTTTGGGGAACTAGGGTTTTTGGATCATCTATCTTCTAGTGTTTAAAACCTTTCTTGAAATAATTTTTTCCTTAGGTCTTTCAACAAAAAAAATTTGAAGCCTTTATGATGTTCCTCTACATTGTTCTTTGACCTGATATAATATTTTTACAGTGAAAATATAACGGTGTGTTTTTCATATTGGGTCTTACCTAATCCATGTTGTGATAATATCTTTATTAACCCCACCATATTTTGAATTTTTATGTTCTAGGCATAGGTGGTTTTACAATGGATGCATTGCTTTATTGTGATGGGAGGCATGATTATTGACTCATGTGGCCATATGTGAGTCTATGGCCACTTATTCTGAGGGGGAGCTACATGCTTCCTACCCCTATAGGTCTAGAAGATCTATCCCCACCAGTTTTTTATAGATAGTTCTTCCATGAATAAGTCTCAACACATTACAAATTATATTTTTCTAGATTATGATGCTAACTCTTTTTGGTTTCCAACTCTATTTTCAAGGAAAACTTGAGCCACTCTTTTTACTTTTAGTTGATCAACATGTTTTAGTGCATCTTTCTTCCTTGCTTATAATCAAGGCCACCTTTGTTAGGTTGTGAAATGTTGGTGCAAGAAATAAGGTGTTTTGGGTGGGTTTATATGACATATTCATTACATGGCCCATGGCCCATGGCCCATTCTTAGCATTAGGGGGGTAAAGTTTTTATGTAATTCTCTCTCTTTGAGGCTTCCTGTTCATATTAGGGGAATGTTGTGTATAAAAACAATGTGATTTTGAGATAAGTCACTTTTTTGCATTGGCCATGACCAACCAATATCAAGCTACATTTTCACATTGAATTCTAACTAAGATAAAACCATCCATCCTCCTGGTAAACAAATTTTTGAAATGCCAATGATCAAATCTATCTCACAAGCCTTCCACCAACAACAATGAAGAAATACAATTGTAATGGTGTCATGAGGAGGGATGTAGTTTCCAAAGCTACAATAATGAGTGACCAGAAACTAGTACCTTTAAAAATATTGTGGAGGCTTATATAAGCTACCCATGATACTTGAAAATAAGAGATAAAAATAAAAAAATGATCACCCATTTACAATTGCTGCAATAGATCCCAATATGAGCAGTAGAGCCTCTTGCTTGTTGAAAGACAGTAAGCGTAAAAGAGGAACACATTAAATGAGATGTTGTTGACCATATTCCACATCCTAGAGACTCTTTTCACGAGGGGAGGTAGACGGAAACAAAATGGATCAATGACTGCCACCAGACTCACCAATTATAGACCTAAGAGTTAACCTTTAAATATGAGCCCTGCTAATAGATTTTGAATTATCCAAATGTATTTTGAGTTGAGTTGAACATGAAGTTGGGAAGCACTTTTTTTCCCTTTTTTGATGTTGAAAATTGTAATTTTATATGTTTTTTCAACTTCAACTCCACTAAACTCATATTTTCAATGAAAATTACGCTTTGACATAAAAACAAGATTTGTAGAGAATTGTCTTACCTCCATACTCATATTTAAAAAAAAAAATTTATTTACATAAAGATGGGTAAATTTGTTGTTTACTAACTGCATATACTTGAACTTTTCAGGCAAACATAAATAGTCACTTTCACTTTTTGAACCAAAACTTTTTTTAGGGAAGGTTATTCATTTTTTGGAAATAAACCATATCATCATAATCTACATAGATTGCACTAGTGCAATAACTATTTTTAGGTAATTTTCATATTAAATCACTATTTTTTATTATTTTTTGAAATGGACGAAGACAAAAAAACAGTGATGTTTCAGTATATTTTATGAGCCTTAGATTTTCTTTTCAATGTGATCGTCAATAAGAAAAATGAGAATACGCTTTTGAAGAAGACATGGAGAGGAGTTGCAATATCATTTTTCTGATTTTCTTGGTGTTGCTATTTTAAAGTTATTGAATTTTCATTCACTGCAATTTTTAGAACAATGAAATTCCACAGCGACACATTTTAGTATAAAATTAATAACAAATAGAAATTTTTAATGAAACTTGACAAATGTTACATCATTAGAAACTAGATTCAGAGATAAATCTAATGGTACCATGTCTGAAAGATAGCACTTTGTTTTGTATGTGTTCCACCCCTCCAAAGTTGCAGGTTCCTGAAAACTACATAATTTTTTGGGTTTTTCATTGACAAGAAACTCTCGGCCGAGATAATTTATCAGGAGATAAATTTATTAAATTCTCGGCCAAGAAATTCGAAACTCTCGACCAAGAGTTTAAACCACCATAGGTTACATTTAACCGTGCGGCTAAACTCTCATCCGAAATTTATACAAACTCTCGACCAAGAGTTTGCACCCGAGAGTTTACCAAAGGCCGACTCTCGACTGATAGTTTTATAACTCTCGTCTGATGAGAGTTTATTAAACTTTAATAGAAACATTTTCATTTTCAGTCGATGCAATGTTTCGGGCAAGAGTTCTATATAAATACTCTCATTTGAAATATTAATTCCACACACCATTTTGAACCAGCGAAAGTGTCAAGGTGCAAGAGTTCCGAAAAGTGCGAAGGTGCAAGGGTCCAAATTCTTTTTCTGCTGAGATGCAAATTTTTTCTGGGTGGAAAATTCTTTTTGGCAAAATTTGTTTTTTTAAGTTTTTTTGGGTGCAAAATTTTTTTGGTGAAATTTTGTTTGGAAGTTTTTCTCAGTGCAAAATTTTTTTTAGCGAAATATTTTTTTGAAGTTTTTTTGGGTGCATGGATGCATGAAGTATTTTTGCAAAATGTCTTTATGAAGGCATGAAGTATTTTTTCAAAATGCCTTTATGAATTTAATTATTTATTTAATTTTCTCTCTTATTGAAAGCATGAAGTACTTATTCTGAAGTCTTGATGTTTTTTTGGGTATTTGGTCCAAATAGAATTGGATTGTAGGTTTCCAATTTTGTGAACATGGGAAACCATAGGAATTGCCTATCAAGGCACTATCGAAAAAGAACTGATTCAGTGGAAAATAATGAGAGATTACAAAAAAATGGCAAGTGGAAAGGAAAATATTAAGCCATGAAATAAATGTGGATGTAAAGCATCACGAAAGAGATGTAGAGGTGCATGACAATGACGAGGAAATGAGAAATGTTGAGGAACTTGTAAATGATAATATTGAAAAAAAAAATGTCAAAGATAATTTTGAGGAGCTTGTCAATGAGAATATTGAAAATGCAAATGTCCAAGAGAATATTGATATCGATCTCACTGGTGAGTCAATAGTTTCTTCAATTTGAATTTTATATTTTTTTTAAAAAGAGTTGTAGTTCAAGATAGATTTAAAATTAAAAATATGTATATGTCAATTTCAAATTAGAAGTTAATATTTTTTTTTATGTAGTGACAACATCAGAACCACAGGAAGATACTACCACACCTCGAATTTCACTGCAATTAATTAGAAGTTCCAAGAAGGTTGTATATGACTATAACTTTATAGAAAATATGGATCCAACTAAAATTGAAGAATTGGGACCACCAATGGCTGAAAGGACAATCTAAGATAAAATAAATTGGGGGTTGAAACATATTTTTGAAGGTAAATCTTTCATAGCACAAGCTCAAATGTTACGTAGATTTTTAAAGCAGAAATATCTCAGAAATGTTGTGGAATTATTGGGCATTAAAAGTGAGAAAGAGGTTTTAGCAAATGAAATGGTATAAAAAAATGTGACGCCGGCGCTTGCCACACTGGCCAAAAAGTGATCTCAAGTTGAAAAGAATGTTCACAAATAAATTTTAATAGGTGTACTCATGAAACAAACTTCATCAAGTTGGTTGACGTCAGCAACTTCAAAATTGTTTAAAACATCAGGAAAATTTTTATGGAGGCATACAAAATTTAGAATTAAATTAGATGATAATGATGAACTTGCATGTTGGGCTAATATCTTGTTGAACACCTAATCCTCTGTGGGTAGGTGTGGAAGGTGAAGAGTCACAAAGGAGTCCAAGTGACCTTGGAAGATGAATCCAAGGGTCACATCATTGTATTATAAATGTACATCTATGGTGAATAATATGAGTATCTCATGCTTATCTTTCTGTGTGTGTGTTTAGCTTCTTCATACACCATGTGTGTGTTTAACATATCTGTAGGCATCCATATCATGATAGACTTCCTGATGCTGTGAGCGATAGGGTAAAAGAGTTTTGGTATTTGAATTCTCGTGTGTCACCAAATGAAAAGGACACTGTGGGACATCGTGTATCTAAGGGAGTTTATGAATCTCATGTAAAACATATAACACGGGTCAATCAAGTAGAATTATTCCAGAAATTTATGGAGAGTAATACTGATGTGAAGGTTTCCCATAGCACATTTTTGAATATTAAACTATGGTATGTGAGGCCTATCATTGTTCGAGACACATGTTTTTGTCGATACCATGTAGAATTCCAATTATTTTATGATATATTTGTAAATTTTGGAATAAATATTGGTCAAATGACCCCCCTCCTTCAAGTGTTCACGAATTTTTATCGAAGATATTATGTGCACGAGATAATCATGAATTATTTTATAAAAAAGAATGTGTTGGTGGAAGAAAATTCCCAAAATGTTCTCATTTGGCACTCTATGATGAAAAGTATCCCATTGATACTAATGATCCCAGACTATCAAATCTTAGTCTGAATTGGAAGTGATATGAAAATGTTACTTACACTCCTGTTGCAGATTCAAGCACAACATCAAAAAATATCGCTTTACTTGACGATGACATTTTAGTGACATATTTTATGGAGAAGTTCAGGGTGAAAATATACAAATATATGAAGCACTGTCATATAGCACGATGACAGGATTTATAGTTCAAGTAATCACATGATGTGTTCCCAAAAGGAACAATATTATCAGTGGTTGATTTCGCCGAGAATTACACGTTTAGTCCACAAAAGGTGATACAAAGTGAGTATTATCATTCAGACCAACTATCTATATTTGTGCATATTTTGTATAGACATGTAGTGCTTGATATCTATGGTTTTGATAGTGATGAAAATAATCATGAGGTGATTAAGGAGTACCTTTTCTACATCACTGATGATCGAACACATGATACATGTTTTTTCAGTATTGTTTTAATGTTATTTATAATGAATTGTTGAAACGAAGGGTCACTTTTAAATAACATTGGGTATGGTCAGATGGTTGTGCTGGTTAATTTAAATCAACAATATCATTTTTTTTTTGTTGTCTCGTCTTCATAAGAGAACCAAAATTTGACATAAATGGAATTTATTTGAGACAGGGCATGGAAAAGGAGAGCACGATGGTGCTAGGGCATGCGTAAAATGTGCACTTAGGAGGCATCGATTGAATCACTTAGCTTCCCTACTTGCAAATTCTTTAGATGTTGTTAATTGGTGCAAAGACAATTTAAGCCATGTATCAAACCCAAGGATGGATGATGTGCATAGGTAAGCGTGCACATTTAACTAACATTATATTATACATGTCTAGAGATATATGTGTATAAATGTGTGTGTATTTTGTTATCAAAAAAATATTAAATATTGTTCAAAATTTAACTCACACATGTGTGTGTTTTTCTCAAGCAGGTACTTTTGGAATATTGCAATGGGTGATATTGATAGATTGTTGCCATTTAATTGCCTTGGAATCCCTCAAACAAGAAGTTTACACTCAATTAGAAGTAAGAACATGACTAATATACATTGCATTGAGAAATGAAAGTGATCTTGCTTTTGTTCTGTATGTATTGATCAGTCAGATTCCATCGATGATTGTGAAAACCAAATTAAGAAATTTGTTAAACCATGGAAACAAAAAGAATTGACACCATTGCCCCCATTTGGAAACGTGACTGATAAGGAAATGGAAAATGAAGTGGTTGTGATTAACAATGATTATGATCATGTTTCTGATATGGTTAGAGAAGGTGATGTCTTCACTATCATTGCACCCGAAAATGATCAAGAAAAAGTGCATTATTATTTATTACGATGCACTATGTCTAAATCCACGTTGCTGCAAGAGTATAATGATCCATCAAATTATACATACCCAATCAGTTCAATGGTGATAATGGGACATTTCTTTAAAGAAGTAAAGAAATGTAAAGATCATATTGTTTTTCAAGATTACCAGCCAGAGGTTATTTATGCCCAATATAGTCGCTTGGTCATAGGAACTTGGTTGCAGTTGAAGCAAGTGAAGAGTAGAAAAAAAACAATGACAATGGAGGTTATCGATAGATGATCATGATGCCATTCTGGAAAGTTTTCCACTAGCACATTTCATATGAGTGGAACACATTGTTCAAGATGAACAATGAATTTTTTTTCTATGGTTAGAACATATAATTGCTACAATGCATCAGACTTTATATAGTTTAAGACTATATTGTGGATTTCTTTCAAATAAATGGACATGTGGATGGTTAGATGTCTGTTGGTATGAACAATATATTATGATCTACTGGATAAGGGTGCTTTTATAGATAATCAATTTATGGTGATTCAATGTGTCCATGATGTTTACTCCTAGATGATCTTAACTCGCCCCTTTTTTTGCATGGATACGATGGTGATGAATGAATATTTAATTATATATATATATATATATATATATATATATATATATATATATATATATATATATATATATATATATATATATATATATATAATATGTCATCATATTTGCATTCATTATTTTCTCTTTCTCACATGATGAAGGTCTCCACATGATGAAGGTCTCCTACTTTATTTTCTATTGTCATATTTCTATTTTCCATAAAGTTAAAAATATTGTTCACAGCATGGAATAGATCCTACATAGTAACATTGAAGAATACAAAACTATTAATAAAGGTGTGTTTAGCTATGAATTTAAAATTCTTATGTTAGAAAGTTTCGCTAGTAATGGATTTCACACTTTTATATTAAGAGATAGATATCCCACCCCTTGTAGCAATAAATCCAAAATATTTTAGATGAAATTATTATTTAAAAAGGAAAACAACTCAACTCTCATCAATGTTTCAATATAGATGAAGAGAAATGGTTTGGTATATCTCAAATTAAGGAGAAATTTATTCTAGTTTATCGAGCATATTGATAGCTTCAACAAAGTATCCTCTACAAATGTCAAATTTCAAATGTTTCTATGTTCATTTGACATGTTTCTATTTTCCATGTGCTTGAAAATATTTTTCACATGGAATAGATCCTATTGCAAAGGAACATTCAAGAATACAAAAGTATTCATAAAGGTGTGTTTAGCTATGAATTAATTCTTATGTTAGAAATTTTTGATAGTAATGGATTTCACACTTCTATATTAAGAGATAGGTATCCCACCCCTTGTAGCAATAAATCCAAAAGTGTTTAGATTAAATTATTATTTCCAAAGGAAAACAACTCAACTCTCATCAATGTTTCAATATAGATGAAAAGAAATGGTTTGGTAAATTTCAAATTTAAGGAGAAAATTTATTCAAACTAGTTTATAGAGCATATTGATAGCTTCAAAAAGGTATCCTACAAATGTCAAATGTCAAATGTTTCTATGTTCATTTGAAATGTTTCTATTTTCCATGTGCTTGGAAAATATTGTTCACAACATGGAATAGATCCTACAAAGGAACATTCAAGAATACAAAACTATCCATAAAGGGGTGTTTAGCTATTAATTAATTCTTATGTTAGAAAGTTTCGCTAGTAATTGATTTCACACTTTTATATTATGAGATAGGTATTCCACCCCTTGTAGAAATAAATCCAAAAGTGTTTAGATGAAATTATTTTTCCCAAAGGAAAACAACTCAACTCCCATCAATGTTTCAATATAGATGAAGAGAAATGGTTTGGTAAATTTCAAAATTAAGGAGAAAATTTATTCAAACTATTTTATAGAGCATAATGATAGCTTCAACAAAGTATCCTACAAATGTCAAATGTCAAATGTTTCTATGCTCATTTGACATGTTTCTTTTTTCTATGTGCCTAGAAAATATTGTTCACAACATGGAATAGATCCTACAAAGGAACATTCAAGAATACAAAACTATTCATAAAGGTGTGTTTAACTATGAAATAATTGTTATGTTATAAAATTTCGTTAGTAATGGATTTTAGACTTTTATATTAAGAGATATATATCCCACCCCTTCTATCAATAAATCCAAAATTTTTTAGATGAAATTATTATTTCCAAAGGAAAAAAACTCAACTCTCATCAATGTTTCAATATAGATGAAGAGTAATGGTTTGGTAAATTTCAAATTTAAGGAGAGAATTTATTCAAACTAGTTTATAGAGCATATTGATAGCTTTAACAAAGTATCCTAATTTTTAAAATTGGAAGAAGGATTAGCTTTATTCTTTTATATATTATTGATGGAGCATAAAATTGGAATCCTAGGAGCATAAAATTGGAATCATAAAAAATAGAGGGATATGCACTTTGAAAAGGGTTTAAAATCTCTAAAGTAATAAGAATGAATTCAATCATTATGATTAATGACTCTAGGATCATTATCATTCATATGATTAAACAACCATTACCGATAGGAAAATTTCTTGCATCAATTCCAAATTGATGTAGACAAAAATAAGGTATATTCACCAAAATTAAATACTACCATGTCTTGCAAGAACATAATCAAGAGGAAAACTGGTGATAAAATTCAAATTTAGAATAAAATTAAGGGGAGATTAAGGTTAATGGTGTATTATTCCACCAATTTATCCCCTAATTATTGTATATTTGAAACATATTTTGTTGTTAGTATAACATATGGTCTAAAATCACTAAAGGAATAAGAACGAATTTAATGTGAAATGTTTCTATGTTTCTATGTTTAAATCATAAAAGCATGTCCAATGTGTTGAAAGGATTTGGCCTCAACCATTAAATAGAATGTCATTCCTTTGCAACATTTTTTAGGGACTGCACTAAAATATGATTGAAAAACGTATTATAAACCATAAAAAATGTGTTGTATGATGTGATGGGGCTCTTCTCCCATTCTGTAGTGATATTTTTCTTGATACTAAGATGTCTTTGGGTGAGACAACTTCCCCAGGAATAATAGCATAAAACCAATTGACCAAAGTATGAGACCATTGTCGAGGTTACTGTTTGTTAAGGCCAACATGTTAATGAAATTTATGATAGAGAGAGTAATGGTAGGAACACATAAATACATGTTGATAGAAGAAAGGGCCAATACTCTTCAAAATCTTGTAATTGTTATTGAATACTTGGTAAATTTTAATAACTTTTTCAAAACATAAATTAATGTTCAAGAAGAATTAAATATATAGTCATATGCTATGGACCTAAGCTTTCAAAAAAATTAGCAGCAAGATCTATGAACAAGAACTTTCAAATACCATATAATAAAACCAAGCATTAGCTATCATGCAACTTGCAAGTTACTTAAATAATCAAAAAAGAATCAATCCAAGGAAAGTTATTTGGAAGCACCAGAAAATTATGCAAAAACTGACGAAAATAAGAAAGATTCCTTATAATGAGACCCAAGTAGGGGCCACTGAGTAGTTTCTAAATCATTCTTCCCCTCGATTTCCTTCGCTATGTTACTAATTAGTTATACTATTTAATATTCATTAGTATTCCTCGTAACAGTAAAGGAAATATTTTAGGTTGTGGCCCTCACTAGCATGCCAAGTTTGGCACATGAGAACCCCTTTCCAATTATGCACCCACCCTAACCCCTTAGGCTTTGACATAATGATAGAGTTTGGGCATCAAATGGCATGCAAACATGATTAAGGGATGTAAGAAAACATCTTTGGCATAAATACTTCTCATATCCCAAGAGAAGCACAGGATTCTACCCTTAGGGTAGCTTTAAAATCAGATACATGAATAGCAAGAATTCTTCCTCTGATAATATCACCATCATTCCAATGCCTCTTCAATCTAAGGTG
The DNA here is from genome assembly GCA_034641835.2 of Pinus albicaulis. Taxonomy (NCBI): domain Eukaryota; kingdom Viridiplantae; phylum Streptophyta; class Pinopsida; order Pinales; family Pinaceae; genus Pinus; species Pinus albicaulis. The sequence goes on along the minus strand of CM076583.1, from coordinate 701,378,741 downwards.
ATAGATTGAGGAAATTTTGATGTTGGGAGCAAACATGAGTGGGAAGCATGATTTGAAAAGCTTCTAGGACGAAAAATTTGAAAGAGATTTTTGTATGTACATATTTAATTACTTATATATATATATATATATATATATATATATATATATATATGTTGAACCTACTTGAGAAACCACAAAAACATGGATTTAACTATTAGAATAGTGATGATCATTAAAACATCTAGCATTTAATACACATATAACATCAATCATATAGTAGTTATAACATTGTGATCGGATGACCAATCATCGACCACAACATCAACCGTCAAGTTTCAACATATAAAATTTGTCATCAACAAATTGTAACAGATATCCATGAAATGAAATAGAGCATCATATTCATTATCAATGAGTTGTAAGATTCAAGCAACAGTTCAAAGGTAGGTTAAAAGTTCAAATTTCAAAATGAAGCTATCATATAAGGTTTATAAAATAAGCCATACTAAAGACAATTCTAGAGACTATTACTAAATGGGAAAAAGAAAATGGTCTAGTATCCACTGAGCTTTCCTCTTGCCTTGAGAAACTTCAAGTTTTTGTTACTTTGATTTATGAAGAAGAGGAGTAGGAGTAGGTGGAAGTGTTCATGAAACACGATCAACAACTGCATGGCCTCCATGTAAAGCTGGATGTTGTGAAGATAAAGGCAAAAATCCTACATCTAGAAACCTACCAGTGGAAGGAACTGCCATGTCTAGACTCTACACCATGAATATGGTCATCATGATCACCCAAAAGTTCAGCTTCCAAATGCTCTAAAACTATGGCTCCATTTATGAAATTAAGAAAATGACATTAAGACATAGTAAATGATGGACATGATCTTTGGAGAACCTTATTTGATACTAGTGTTTGATTCATAATTTCTATATTCCTAATGAGAAGGGTTAAATAAAAGTTAAAATTAAATTTAAAGAAAATTATCAACAACCAAGGATATTGATAAGAAAAAAATATTTAAACCAACATTTTCCAGAAAAGATCACTTGCCTCTTATGAAATATTAGATCATTGATTGGAGGGTGAAAATGTGAAGCTGGGTTACACTTTTTGCCCTTTTTTGAGAAAAAATTTTCATTTTTTTCGGTTCTTCAACTTTCTACAAACTATAACAATTTTTCTGTGTATAATTTCATTTTCCGATAAAAATAAAAGTTGTGAGAAATTTTGTTACCTTTCTATTACTTATTTTTTGAAATTTTTTTATGCAGATTTGATATGTCAACTTAGCGATTCTTTGAGTGTGTGTTTCTTAACAATCAAAGGATTCATAAGAAGTCATGTTATGTCGCAATGCTGTATTCATTGAAAATTTGTGTTTTTGAAAAAACAAAATGTGTTATAACAATCTAGACAGAGTCTACTTTGTTTTCTTCATATTTACAAAGCTAATGGATGCATATCATAATTACTAGAATTTTTTGAACTGGTCCAATACGAAAAACTGCATATTTTTGATATGTTTTGCGTGGAAACAAATTTCTTAACATATAAGTTATAAACTAAAAATCTAAAAGCTACCCATTAGAGTCAATGGACCAATGTAATGCCCCATAATTTTTTCAATTTTTTTTACAATGTATTTTGGGAGATACAAAATTTTGATTTCACTGAATCACAATGACCCTCAAAAATTGTTTGCACCCATTTTATTAGAAAAATAATTAAAATTAATAAATGTTTACAAAATTCCATAAAAGTTATATTTCATGAAAGTAGATTCAATTCTAAAAATTCTTGTCTTGGTTCCGATAGTTAATTAACAACCTTTCATGGAGTTTAATCAGTCCAAAGTTGCAAAACCGTTTTCAGAGCCTGGTTTTTCGTAATTGGTGACGCGTTAGTTTGGCCGAACTTGGACTAACAGTTCGGCCGAACTATGTTTTCTTCTTACGAGTCGTTAAAACTAACGCCTTAATAGTTCGGCCGAACTTCTTATCAAAAGTTCGACCGAACTATTGTGTAACTCTCCGTCGGCCGGAAAATTTTGTGGAGCTCCCTACAAAACACACATTTCGCGTCAATATAAATTGCCGCGAAATGATTCAAAATTTTCGCACATTTCGCACTTAATTTCATTTTACAACTTGGTTTGAGTTCAAAAGCTTTTCTTCAAAGTTTGGGTTTAAAGAACTTTTTTGGAAGACATTTTTTGGAGGCGGCGTGATTTTTCTTGGAGGTATGTACGTGTTTTGTGTTGAAATAAATCTTTTGAGCTTCTTTGTTCAAAAAATTTTCTTCAAATTTTGGATTTAAAGAATTTGGAAGTATGTACGTGTTTTGTGTTGAAATAAATCTTTTAAGCTTCTTTGTTCAAAAACTTTTCTTCAAATTTTGGATTTAAAGAATTTTTTTGGAAGACATTTCTTGGAGGCGGTGTGATTTTTCTTGGAGGTATGTATGTGTTTTGTGTTGAAGTACGTGTTTTGTGTTTTTTAAAGTGTGTGTTTTGGATTGGATTACGTATTTTTTACAAAAGGTTTTTTTAAATTAAATCTTTTGTGATATTTTTTGTAATTGAGTTATTGTCTAATTTTTTGAAGGAAAATTTTTGAACCTCATACCCTATTATCATGGGAAATCGAAGAACTTGTGTGAGAAAATATGATCAAAAAAGAGACCCTGAGGAACGTAGAGAAGAGACGAGACAATATCGCAAAAGAAAGTTAGAAGCCCTCTCAAATATTGAAGAGGAAAATCAACCTCAAGCAGAAATTGAAGCAGGTATGTAAATGTAAATATTACATGATCTATTGATATATATTTAAAATTTTCCAAATGTAAAATGTGAAGCTTAATTTTTATTTGATGAACTAGTTTGAAAAATATTTGTTTGATGTAAACAGACAGAAATATTCCTCGAAATATTGAAGAAGAAAATCAACCTCAAGAAAAAATGGAAGCAGGTATGTAAATGTAAATATTATGATCTATTAATATATTTTTAAAGTTTTCCCAATGTAAAATGTGAAGCTTAATTTTTATTTGATGAACTATTTTGAAAAATATTTTTTTTAATGTAAACAGACAAAGATACTCCTCAAAATATTGAAGAAGAAAATCAACCTCAAGCAGAAATTGAATCGGGTATGTAAATGTAAATATTATGATCTATTGATATATTTAAAATTTTCCTAATATTTATTGACATATTTATTAATTTAGTTATTTATTGAATATGTACTATTTTTTTGAATATGTACAGATGAAATCACTATCGATAATGAGATGTTAGAAAATGTCGACACTCACACATATGGAGATAAAAAACCTGACCATGTTATACGATATCGTGTCGATAAAATTTTTGAAAAGTATTTCAAAAATGAGCAAGTGACAGTTCAAGCTCAAATGTTGAAAGGTCTCCTATCATCAAGGAAATTAAAAGAAGCAACGACACTATTGGGTATTCGAAAATCAACCAAAGATAAAAAAATGAAAGAAGAGGTGATAAAAAATATGAGTAGTCCTATAGAGTCAATTAAGAGATCTAGAGATAAAGATGTTTCAAATATACGTAGAGGAATACAAATGGCAATGGTTTCACCAAGTACTCAAGAGAATCGTTTGAATCTAACATCTATGGCACGAGCACTGGGAACCTCGCCAAAAACTCTACAAAAACATCGAAAATTTTGACTGCAAATAGATGTAAATGATGAACTCGCTTGTTGGAGAGCTATTTGTAGGCAACCATACAAAGATAGACTTGAAGAAGATGTTAAAAAAATAATATATGAATATTGGAAGAACAATTCACGTGTTTCACCGACTGCAAGACATGTGATGCGAAGAAGAATAGCACGAAATCAATACGAAGAACATGAAAAACATCTCTTGGAAACCACTCAAATAGATTTATTCAACAAGTTCAAAGAAGAGAATCATCAAATTCAAGTTTCACTCAGTGCTTTTGTTCAACAAAAACCATGGTATGTAAAACCTATCACCGTACGCGACACTTGTTGTTGCCATTATCATGTGGAATTTGAGTTATATTATGACACATTCCTTGATTTCAGTAGAACATTATGGAAGGATTCACCTCCTCCTTCCACTATCTGTGATTTCATATCTCAAATTCTATGTGAAAGAGAAAGCAATGAACTATTTTACAAAAAGAAATGTGTTGGTGGTAAAAAATGCGATGATTGTGGAAATTTGACTAAATTTCAAAACAAATATTGTATTGATATAAATGATCAATCATTGTCCAAAATGAAAGTGAAATGGAAGAGATATGAATATATCGGTACATCGATTCAAGGTGCAGATAGTGTTAAAAGAATCGAATTACGAGAAGACGAAATTTTTCTGATAGACTTTTTGAGAAATTTTGAGGCGGAAATTTACAAATACACCAAGCATTCCCATAGAGCTCGATGGCAAGACTTGCAATTCAAAAAATCTCGTGAAGTTTTTCCACCAAGGAGCATTTTGTCAGTGATTGATTTTGCAGAAAACTACACGTTTGTTCCACAAAAATAAATTCAGAGTGAATACTATCACTCTGACCAAGTCTCCATGCTCATCCATATTCTATATAGACATGCTGAACAAAATGTCGATCATATAGAAAGCACGAGTGAAAATCGACATATCATTAAATAATATCACTTTTATATCAGTGACGATCGTACACATGATACATGTTTTGTACAACATTGTTTTGGAAGAATTTATGATTCATTGAAAAATCATGGAATAACATTCAATGAACATTGGATATGGTCAGACGGATGTGCAGGTCAATTCAAGTCTGCACGATCATTTTTTTGGTTGTGTTGTCTTCATAAGAAAACCTGCATTAAACATTGTTGGAATTTCTTTGAGATTGGCCATGGAAAAGGAGAACATGACGGTGCAGGAGCATGCATAAAACGAGTACTTCGAAGATATCAAATGAACCACTCTGCATGCCGACTTGTGAACGCTGAAGAAGTTGTTCAATGGTGCATCGCTGCTCTAAGCCATGAGAAAAACCCATCAAGAGAAGTGCGAAGGTACATTCAATTTAATTTATATTGGAAATCTAATTTTAAACGTTGTACATTTATCATGCAATGATTATTTTTAATTGTATTTTGATATCATATTTACAAATTCTTTTTCTAATTTTCCATATAAAGGTTTTTTTGGCATATTGGAATCGGAGACGTAGATAGATCAATTGGAAATGACGTTGAAACAATAAAAGGGACTCGAAAATTGCATTTAATTCAAACAAAGTTGTCCACAAATGTGTTTGCATTGGATAAAAGAAAATATTCTTGTTTTTGTGATGTTTTCATAGACAACACAAAATCCAATGACGTTTGTGAAAACAAAATGTATGTAAAAGATTGGAAACATATAGAGCTAAATACAAAGGGAAAAATGTCTGTTGCAATGTTTGAAGAAATGTAATCAGAGGAAACTACAATATCATCCGATGGTGATCGAGTTTCTGATCTTGTTAGAGAAGGTAACATTTGAATTACTTTCTAATGATTTAAAGATCTAGAAATAAATTTAAATATGCATAATTAAATGTTAAATTTATTTTATTGTACAGGAGATGTTTTTGCTGTAATTGCACCTATTGACAACGATGAAAATGTGAAGTATTATTTGATGCGTTGCACTGAACAAAAAATGAAATTATTACAAGACTATAATGATCACGGATTTCAGTATGACAAAGGGTCTATTATACTGAAAGGTTATTTTTTCAAACAAACTTGTCAAAGTGGAGACTTTGTTTACTTCGAAGACTATGAACCTGATTCCATAAGTTGTCAATATAGTTACTTGGTGTGTGCAGCACGCATAAAGTTGATAGAAGTTCAATCAAAGAAAAAATCAAAAATTAAGAAATGGAAAATGTCAAAATCCGATCATGAACGGATTATTGAGGATGGAATTCCATTAGAATTTTTTTGAGTGAAGTGTCCAACAATTTATTATCTTTGGATTAAATATGTTTTAGAACTTCCAGTACTCAACTAAAAATTGAGCTGCTTATGTTAATTTGTGGTTTGCACATGTTACAAATTGTTTGGGTACAAGCACGTGCTCTAGTATCAACTGAAAGTAGTTTTTCTATACATGTGCATTGATTAAAAATGTTATATGTATTGGATATATATATATATATATATATATATATATATATATTCTAGAATGAAATTAATTGTTGTCGTATATGTTCTCCGACCATATGGTACAAATTATTTCACTTTATTTTGTAAGGTCGGATTCGGTCCCCATATGGCCTAGCCTCCAAGGGACGAGATAACAAGTGGTTGTCCCCACTTGCTCGAATCTCAGCTTTTAAGTACAATTTTACTGTTTATGTCAGGCATCTTACATGATGTCCTAGCCAAAGATAGATTCTCTTTGTTTCAAGTTTCCAGTAAAAGTTGTCACCGAATGACCTGCTCGAACTCTTGTAGTAAACACCATACCTTATCTCTCTTTCTCTCCAATATTATTAGGTTTAATTATAACACAAAAATCGTTCTACATTGTCAATAATTTTTTTGCGCTTACACTAAAATCAATGAACACTATTAATCCAACGTCTTTACAAGTAATGTACCATCATACATGCAATTATATCAAATTAGAAATCAACATATACAATGAAATCAATGGGGATTGTCTTGTTACAAGTAACATAATTTAAATTTACCACATGTGAAAATGTGGGTTGAAACCATCCAAAACTTTAAGTTGTCGATTGAAACCATCCAAAATTTTAAGTTTTAAAACCCTTTTGATTATATATTGTGCAACATTAAAACATTAAACATTTAAAGTTCATTAAATATCACATGAAAAATGTAGATTGAAACCATCCAAAACTCGAGTTTTAAAAACTTCACATGCCATGCCAATTATAATTCAACTATCCAACAAAACCATTTAACAGATTAAATATCACATGCCAAAGTTGTTTCAAGTTTCCGGTAAAAGTTGTCACCGAATGACCTACTAGGATATTATAAATACTAACTTTGTAATATCATTTGGCATTCGGAAAAATTCGAAAGTCTTAGACTGTCAATCAATTTAAAGTATCATTCACCCTAGGGAGTGTAAAATATTCAATGTAGGTTGGTGACGATGCTCACTCCTAGCTTGAAGCAGTGTCGATGACCAATTCTTTAATGAATTCCAATGCACTAGACCAAAGTTGGTTCAACCTACTTGGTTTTTCACCCAAGAAATTCCAAGGATGGACTATCTAGACAAACTACTGAAATTGAAAAGCTTGACATGGAGATACGACAAGGTGAACAAAGACTTCAAGAACTCTTTATGGAAAGGGCTCACTTGAAGGAAAGAAGCACCACGTTGTAGGCTAAAGTCAAGAACATGGAAGATAAGATCAAGAGGGACTTTCTTGATCCAAAACCTATTGGTTTGAAGAAAGAAAATGCATGTGTTGGCACACTTGGAAAAGAAGACAACCACACTATGAGGATTGGTGCACTTAGTTTGGTAGGAATCAATATATGTCGTATTGGAGTATTTAGAAAGAATTCGAAAAGGAAAGAGCTTGAACCAATTCAAGCAGACCCATGATCGGATTGTTCTATGGAGCTTCATGAGAAGAGATATGTGAAAAGCACTGTTAAGCCAAGGGCTAGTTCGAGAGACATATTGGAAGAGGAAATGTTGAAGAAGATTGCGGAAGTAAGGCGCAAGACAAGGAGGAGGAATGATGATGAAAGTTCCTTGGACTTGAGATTCATGTCTACAACCGTACATGGGAAAAATTTCTCTGCTTTGATAGATACGGGGGCTACCCATAGCTTCCTAAGTCGAAAGGCAGCTTCATCTCTTAGAAAGAGGAAGGCTAGCATCGAGAAAGAGTTGAGTGCTTCCAAGACAGTCAATTCGAGGATGAAAGCAGTGACTGGTGTCATGAAAGGCACACATGTGAGAGTAGGGTCATGGTTTGGAAAGATAGACTTAAGAGTCATTGACATGGATGATCATTATATGGTGTTTGGAAGAGACTTCATGGTTGCAGCACAAGCCATACCAATGATGGACTGAGACATTCTCTTAATTCTTGTGATCAATTTTAAACTATTTTCTGAACAAAAACATTTAACATTAAATATCACATGTCAAATGTAATTCATATGACAACATTACTTCACATTCACATGCCAAAAGTACTAAAACCATCCAAAGAACACTGAAATCAATGAACACTATTAATCCAATGACTTTACAAGTAATGTACCATCATACATGCAATTATATCAAATCAGAAATCAATGGGGATTGTCTTGTTACAAGTAACATTTCAATTTACCACATGTGAAAATGTAGGTTCACATTCTATCATTCATGTAGTTTTAAAAACTTTAGATGCCATGCCAATTATAATTCAACTATCCAACAAAAACATTTAACATTAAATATCACATGCCATGCCAATTATAATTCAACTATCCAACAAAAAAATTTAACATTAAATATCACATGTCAAATGTAATTCAGATGACAACATTACTTCACATTCACATGCCAAAAGTACTAAAACCATCCAAAGAACACTAAAATCAATGAACACTATTAATCCAATGACTATATAAGTAATGTACCATCATACATGCAATTATATCAAATCAGAAAATCAACATATACTGTAATGAAATCAATGGGGATTGTCTTGTTACAAGTAACATTTCAATTTACCACATGTGAAAATGTAGGTTCACATTCTATCATTCATGTAGTTTTAAAAACTTCAGATGCCATGCCAATTATAATTCAACTATCCAACAAAAACATTTAACATTAAATATCACATGTCAAATGTAATTGAGATGACAACATTACTTCATATTCACATGCCAAAAGTACTAAAACCATCCAAAAATTAAATAAAACAAATTATATAATAGTTCATTGTAATAAAATATGTCCAAAAATTGTAAATCTCACTTGAGTATCAAACTGTATCAAGTTTAACAAATTTTAAAACCATCTAAATTTTGAAATCAAATCTGTAAATCTTGTCCATCAAATGGAGGATCTAGTGTCTGGGTCTCGAGTAGCGCCCTGTCCTGTGAATAAGAAACCATCATACACAATGCACATGTACTTGAACATTAAAGTTTGAAGTTTTAAAAATGAATGAGAATATATATATCTAGAACTTCATGTAAAAAACAAAATATAACAAAAAAATCATGCAATACCTCATAAGGTTCCCTCTCCATTTGATGAAGAGGTTCTGCCATAGAAACCTCTGTAGTGGTAACCTGTACAATATACATGTACAGTTAAATATAAATATATATATATATATATATATATATATATATATATATATATACATAAATAATTTATATAAATTAAAAACTTTCAAATGAAAATGCACGTGTACATATATAAACTTATTTGAACAATAATATTAAAAAAAAGAACTAAAGACAACTTGTTCAAATGCTGTGGATGTTCCTATCTCCGTCGCTAGAGTCCTCGGATTAAAAAAATCTTCTGCACGAACCTAAATTCAAAAATTTTTAAATAACTCAAAATATAGATCTCTCTCTCTATATATCTCAATTTTTAATGGAACTTTTTGAGGTAACATAAATTTTGAACTTGTGAAAAATTGTCCATACTTGTACATCTCCCAATGAAGTAGAAGGTATATCTCCTAAGGAAGAAGAAGGTATAGCCATCCCAAAAAAATTAGACGGAATCAGAATCTGTTAAAACATTTAAAATCAAATTATATATATACATACATGTACATGTGTGGCAACAATTATTTATTTTAGAGTCACTTAAAAAACACTAACATACATGTGCCAACATATCATGATGGTCAGACCCATCTGCATCGTTTGAGCCAGAGGTCTCGAACGTAATATTAACATTTTCATCACACATCATGCCTGAGAACTGCAAATGGTGTTTTAACATATAATCATACATTTTTGTTAGATTAATGTACACATACAAATAAATGTATACATGTACATACACATGTATTTATTACAAATTGTACACATGTATATGTAAAAATAATTTCAAACCCTAAGGCCACTAACACATACCGTTTCGGTGCCCTCTTCCTCATGAAAAATTAGGTCTTGCAGACCATTGCGACAATTTATTGCATATGTTTGGAGATCTTCAACATTCATGTTGTAAATCTCCTCATCTGTACGATAAACAAAATTGGCACGTGCATTTTCACGTGCTCTTTGTCGATTTAAACCAATATCGACTCCACTCAATCCGCTATGAACATTGTCGATCATAACATCTCTTGCTTCACGACTTATTTGAGAAGTCGCATCCATCTTTGATCGCAGGGTTTCGACTCGAAATGGTCGACTCACCAATGGCGGCTCAGGGCGAGGCAACTCCACATCTCACTTAGCGCCCTTACGTTGATATAATCGACCTCTCCCCGGGCCAAAAAAATCTTAAGGAAGGTCATTGTAGTCGGGTTTCATACCCAAAAAAAATTCTGCATAAAACATTTGTGCAAAATAAACAGGAACCTCATCGTTCCATGGAAGCCTTCCAAAGGCCGCAAGATGTCAATCATACAAATATTTTGCTTTGTCTAGGTGCTTGAAATACTGCACCTTCAACATTTTTCTTTTTGGCCCTTCCTTATAATTAAACATTGACTTAGCATCATCTCTTGAAACCTTTTTTTTTATGTCCTTCCATTTATCGGGACCTATCACTGTTTCTTTTCTCTTTCTCATCACTTCTACAAACGAATCAGTCGTTGGCCCCAAATTTTTGTACACCTTTACTATTTCACTCAATGAATGTGTAACTATTTCTAGGCTTTGTCTACTCTCAGCAGGTAGAGACAAAGACTCGAGATCTCTTTGCAATTTTGCATGAAGGCTTTGACACCTTTGTAAGGTGCATTCCGCCATGTTCGTTTCCCATGGTATATCAGTAATCTCAGCCGGATAAGTTGTGCTGGGTTGATAGCCTTCTTCTTCAATGTAGCGTGCTGCCTTGCATCTTTTTTGACCACTGGCTCGAACATTTTCAGCCTCTGTATCAATATATATATAATTTCGTATATTAGAAAAAACACGTGTAAAAAAATTTGTACAAATTTAATGAAAAAATATTGAAATTGATGGCAACCTTGATGTTGTTGGTTAACATCATCTCCAACATGACCCTGCTGAGAACCAACCCTAGAATGACGCTGCTGAGAACCAGACCCACAGTGACCCTGTTGAGAACCAGCAGCCGTTGATTGGCCTTCGGGGGAATAAATATCACCCCCTTCCCGCAACCTGCTACCACTCATCCCTCGACCGGTTGAACCTTGGCCACGCTCCATGGATGGAGTAGAAACCCTTCTCCTCTTGCCTCCTAAAAATTAAAATATGAAACTTATTAACAACTAATTTCACTCAAAAATTTAATAAAAAAATCAATTCCATATGTACACACATGTATGGAGATTTAAGATTATATTTAAATACAGTGAACATCCTCCGATCCCTGAACCTCCATATGGGATTCGACTAATCTTCGTCTTTCATCCTCCATGATATATATCTATTGGTTGACATTCACAAAATAGATTTCAAAAAATCAATTTGTAATTTAGTGTACACAAATTATGTAGAACACAACTTTCAAAACAATAATTGATCATGTGTGAAACATAGAACCAGTGGAGAAACCTAAGGAAAAACTATGTTTCCAAGTCGAACCTTTGTAGAGGTTCCAGTACCTAAGAGTAAAATCCAGTTTGGGGCTGTTAAATCCAGTATGTTCTATATTTCTTACATTTCTGCCCTCCTATTTTTCTTTCCAATCAAGGTTTATAAAATAACATGAGAAGCAACATGAGACTTGAAACAATCATTTTCATTATCTATATGGAAGGCAAGAAGGATTACTACAATTTGTACTTGGTTTTTTAAGAATATATCAAATAAAGTTTTTGAGAAGCAAATATGGTTTGTTCCTTAGTATTTGGCACTTAGAATTTCCATAACGCTTATAACCCCATCCTTACAATTTTTATAATTTCCATGATGAGACATTTGAATTTCCTTCCCCATATTTCTTGTTAATGATTATAACCTTAAAATGGCTAGTATTGGTTTGTCATCATCATCTCAAAATGACCTGGCAGATGAAAATTTACCATGTCCATCATCATCAGTTCACACCATCTCATACATGACCCCTTCTACATATTATATGCATGAATTTTTGACATGTCATCCTCTCTACCTATCCCATGAATGATTGTGACAACAGGTGAATAAAATACAATTTATAAGCAAATGATAGTTTCTAGTTTTTCCTCCTCCATCCGCCCCATAGCTAGTGATTTCTCAATCTTCCACTTCCAACTTTCTATTCTCGAAATTCATTAGTAGCTAATTTTATCGATAGCCACACCACACTACATTAATGAACTCTACGTTGTTTATTATTGTAAAGTCCAATAATAAACAATGTTAATTGAGTTTAGTAGTGTATATAACAATTTCTTTGACTTCCAGGTGTGTTGTGACTATTAGTAGAATTAACTACGAAAATGAATTTCCAAAATAAAATGTTGGAAGAGAAAAAATAGGCAATCATTGGATATGGAGTGGGTGGAGGAGGAAAAACTTATAGTGATCCCTTCCTTATCAAATTTCCTTTATTCACCTAATGTCACAATCAATCATGGTCTAAGTATAGGGGATGAACTACCATAAATTCAATCATATAATGTGTAGAAGGGTCATATGTAGATGGTGTGAAACGATGATTACAAACATGGTAATTTTTCATTTTTGAGAAGATGATTACAAACCAGTGCTAGCCCATTAAAGGTTATAATCATTGGTGCCTAATGTGGGGTGGACAATTTAAATCAAGTTCGTATCAAAGTACAATTTAGCTCATTTTAGTCAAGGTTAGTTAGAATAATTAGCTATTGGTTTCTGCCTTCAATTTCCTCTGAAAATGAATGTGTACGTGCTTTTGAGAGACATTAGAGGAATAAGGTCCAATTTTTTGATGAAAATGTGCTATGAAAGCAAAGGGTTTTAAAGGCAAGCATGTACAAGGCATAGTTGAGCCAAATGTTCTTCAAGAAGGGCCTAATTATTTGGGTCTTGGTTATGGAAAACATGGAAAATGCTCCAAAGCCAAGGAGGCACATGAAGTTGTTCCAAGAAGGAATTTTATTTCATGTTCATTACCTCAAGCTTGTGAAGTTTGTGTTCATGATGAATGGAACATGTACATAGTTTACCTTAAATTTGTTGTGTTTTATGGATATTAAAATGAAGAACTTCTATTTAGATCCATTCCAGAGATTGACTGTAGGGGAATTTACTAGATATGTCACCTTTTATAAAAGATGAGATCCAGAGGCTACCTGGCCCTTTACAGACTCTGCCTATAGAACTTGTAGAAGTAAACACTAGAGGCATTAACAATATCAAAGAATGTTTTCATGGTCAGACATGGGAATGTGTCTCTTTCCCTACGCAAAAAAATAGTTCTTGAGGTAGTTAATCTTCATAGACATGTCATCAAGCAAGTCAATGTGATCATCCCTCCTCCCCTCCCTTGTAAAATAATTATGTTTTGCGGGTCAGAAAGCCAAAATATGGAGACAATTATCACCAAATCCAACATACGATTATGCATGATGGAGAATCTCTAGCGCTTTCCCTTGTTAATATATTTAATAATCTCATATTTATTTAAAAGTATCAATAGTATTTCGACGACATCACATTGTTCAAATCTCATGGTCGAAATACTATTGATACTTTTAAATAAATATTGAGATTATTAAATATATTAACAAGGGAAAGCGCTAGAGATTCTCCATCATGCATAATCTTACGTTGATGCTTATAGAGTGAAAAAACTAAAAGAATCAACTTGTAGGGTAATTTTAATGGGGGGTGGAGAATTCAGGTCTAAAACCTTTTGGAGTCATTTTGAGGTATTAAATGACATTTCTGGGGGTCAAACAATTATATAATTTAAGTTGAAGGCCCATGAGATAAATATGACTTCTATGTGACATTTGTAAATTAAATCATCTATTTGTTGTGTTATATGAACATAATTGGTGCGCATATCTAAAGAGTCAAAATGCTCATTGAAGACCATATGTAATCCTCATCTAACTTAGCCAGGGATTTGCAATACTATATTTGAGTTGGCTAGCTCCATTTCAAGATATTATGGTTATCCAAGAGGGGATATAAAAAATGAAAAGAACGATGTTGTTGTAGGTTATCCAAGTCGAACATAGAAATAGTGGAGAAACCTAAGGAAAACCTATGTTTCCAGGTCGAACCTTTGTAGAGGTTCCAGTACCTGAGAGTAAAATCCAATTTGGGGCTGTTAAATTCTAACTGTACTGGTAATTGTGCTAAGGGGGAGAAATAGGATGAAATTTCCTCTTATCACGATTGGGAGTCTTGTTTTTCATGTGGATTCAACCAAACATATTGTACATATTAAACGAGGACATAATTATTACACATTTTTAATTTACATTCAAATGCTTCTATGTGACATTTGTATTGAATCATCTATTTGTTGTGTTATATGAACATAATTGGTACGCATATCTAATTTACATTACTTTAATATGTCATGCTTATTTAATTTATCTTTTATAGATGACCGAAGCATCCCTTTTTAATCTATCCCTTTTGACTTCGGATATGTGGGCAATATTCATCTGCATATTTTTCTATCATAAAGCAGTGAGTAAAATTGTATTCCATTTGTGTCAATGTTAAGGTTAAGCACATGGATTAAAGTTTTATATATTATATGAATACGCTATGTATTACATATGGTCTTGAATGAGCTTTTGGAATCTTTAGATATATATCTAAAGAGTCCAAATGCTCATTCAAGACCATATGTAATCGTCATCTAACTTAGTCATGGATTTGCAATACTGTATTTGAGTTGGCTAGCTCCATTTCAAGATATTATGGTTATCCAAGAGGGGATATAAAAAAAGAAAAGAAGGATATTGAACTGTAGGTTATCCAAGTTGGAAATAGAACCAGTGGAGAAACCTGAGGAAAAACTATGTTTTCAGGTCGAACCTGAGAGTAAAATCCAGTTTGGGACTGTTAAATTCTAACTGTACTGGTAATTGTGCTAGGGGGGAGAAATAGGATGTAATTTCCTCATCAAATTCACCTAGGACTAAAACCATTATTTTTAAATTTGAAATAGATCATGGTGTGTTGTTTCAATGCCTGAATCTGAAATCAAATTAAATCTATATTAATTAATTTAATAGTTTAAATTCCTATTTGTGGTGTGCCAAATAGAAATATTCAAAGTGAAAGTTACAACTTACAAATATTACTCAAATATATCACAAAAGGAAATAGAATAACAAACATAATGGACAATATGAACCAAAGTATTATACCTTTATTGATATGGATGGATTCTTAATTACAAACATTTGATTAAAATATGTTGAAGCTTTGGGGGAACTTTAATGAAACACTTTGTGGACAATATCAAAAGAGTTAAGAAAGTGGCTACTAACTAGTCTAAAAAGAAGGCAACAAAAAATAAAAAGGATCTTTTAGAAGTAGAAGAATTCATTTCTAGGCTTTTTGACAATAATGTAAATGCAATTTTTACTGAAAAAGACTTGCAGTCTTTGAAAATTTTGGAGGGGAGAAAGCAAGCATTATTAGAAAAGGAAACAGTTTAATGAAGACTTCAAAGTAGAGCCATCTAGTTCACTGAAGGTGATAACAACACTAATTTTTCCAGAAACAATAAGAAATGTTCTTGGCATGTTTTCCTGGAATGTTCCTTCTTTCAAAATGTTTGGAATATGTAAAAATTGTATTAGGTCATTCAATATTGGTCTAGTTCAAATCTGGAGGTGACCTAGCATTTGTGGAAATCATCTAGAAAGACCTGTAGGTCTTCAAAAGCTCTTCCGATGGGGGATTTTGACTCGCTAAGGAGAAGGTTTCCTTTCAAAATAAAGATGTGATCCTTCATGCACTAACAATTTCTTAGCCATTTGCTTCAAGGAAAAGAGTCTAATGCCCCAGTAATAATCCAAATCCATGGAGTTACTTTAGTTAAAGTGCATCAATTGCAAATGGCCATAAAAAAGGGGGTCAAATTATTTTATTTTTATCTTCAAATCACCTGCAAAAATCGACCACTATTTACAAACGAAAAGGAGCTTTCACAAATTCACATTTTTGGAAACTCAAAGTTTACAATCAACTAGCTATACAGGGGAAAAGGGAAAAGAAAAGAATCAAGACAAAGAATTTATCTAAAATTGACATCCATCTGGAAAAGGATATTCGAACAATGTTTGAACGATAGTTGAAGAGGAGGAGATAAAGAAGGATATGAGCCAAAGAACAATGGAAATATTGAAGGAGTTTCAATGGTGCATGCTACAAGTTTATCCCTCCATAAAGTAATGATAATGATCAATCGAAAGCCATGGAGTTTTACTTTGACTATGCATCAATTCAAATGACCTTAAAAATAGGGGCCAAATTAGTTTATTTCTATAAAATAATTTAGACATATAGAAAAGGATATTTGAACTATAGTTGAAGAGAGAGACATAGGGAAGGATATTTGAACCATAGTTGAAGAGAAGAACAATAGACATATTCAGATTTTTGGAAACTCAAATTTTACAAGCAACTAGCTATTCAGGGAAAAAAAGTAAAAAGAATCAAGACAAAGAATTTAGAAGTTGGCATTTATGTAGAAAAGGATATTTGAACGATAGGAATTTAGAAGTTGGCATCCATGTAGAAAAATATATTTGAACTATGGTTGAAGAGAAAGATATTTGAACTATAGAAAAAGATATTTGAACTATGGTTAAAGACAAAGATATTTGAACTATAGATGAAGAGGAGGACGAATTTAGAAGTTGGCATCATTGTAGAAAAAGATATTTGAACTATAGTTGAAGAGAAGGATAAGGATATTTGAACTATAGTTGAAGAGAAGGGTAAGGATATTTGAACTATATTTGAAGAGAAGGGTAAGGATATTTGAACTATAGTTGAAGAGGACATAGAGAAGGATAGTTGAACCATATAGTTGAAGAGGACATAGAGAAGGATATTTGAACTAGAGTTGAAGAGGACATAGAGAAGGATAGTTGAACCATATAGTTGGAAGAGAAGAATAAGGATATTTGAGCCATGGTTGATATTTGAACTACAGTGTTGGTGAAAAGGACATAGGAAGGATATTCAAACCATAGTTGAAGAGGACATAGAGAAGGATAATGAAAGAATATTAGAAACCTTCACAATATTATATTGCTAGTCACAAGTCACAGATACATTAGAAACCACATACCATGCTGATGACCTATTTTATAAAGAAAATATGTGGACATAGAGAAGGATATTTGAACTATAGTTGAAGAGAAGGACATAGTGAAGGATATTTGAACTCATAGTTGAAGAGGACATAGAGAAGGATATGAAGAAATACTATTAGAAACCTTCACAATATTTTGCCTTTAAAAGTTGTACAAGGAGCATTAGAAACCATGATATCATGCTGATTAATCTATTTTATAAAGAAAATATGTGGACATAGAGAAGGATATTTGAACTAGAGAAGGACATAGTGAAGGATATTTGAACCATAGTTGAAGAGGACATAGAGAAGGGGATAGTGAAGAATACTATTAGAAACCTTCACAATATATTGCTCTTAAAAAGTTACATATTACATTAGAAACCATGATACCATGATGATTAATCTATTTTATAAAGAAAATATGTATATAATCATATTACAATGAAAACCATAATTGTTCATTGCTCTTCGAAAGTCAAAACATAGTATTAGATACCATGATGATATAACTAGTATTAAAAAGGTATAGTAAGTTAAGCACCGAGCTTACTATGCAAACATTTGAAATATTCCTAAAAATATGTTTATATTTGGAACTGTTTTCATACCTGCTTGATGGCATGTATCTGACTGTATTAGTTTTTTGGACTGATCAGTTGCACTACACAGCTATATGTAACATGTAATCTCTCTCTAATGAAAGTTTACGAATTTTTTCTCTTTGAAAAAAACTAGTATTAAAAAGTTGAAAACTACAATAAAAACCATGATATCATTATACAACACCTACAAGGAAAATAGGAGAGCTTTATATATTTGAAATATTCCTGAAAATATGTTTATATTTGGGACTGTTTTCATACCTGCTTGATGGCATGTATCTGACTGTATTAGTTTTTTGGACTGATCAGTTGCACTACAAAGCTATATGTAGCATGATGGCTTAGCTAACGTGACAATTGAAAGTTATTATGAGTTTTTCTCCTTACCGCACCCCTCTTTAAGAAAAAAAAAGAGTATTCCCAATTTGATCTCTTGCCAAAATTAGTATCCACATTGGTGTAGACAACTTACTTTAGTCCTTGCATTAATTCGATAATTGTTTCATTGCAGTTGGTTTGTGTGTTTTGTTATTTTCCTCAATTATGGGAGTACCATTATCTTCATGGTCACTCAGAGTTCAACTGGTACAGTTTCAAGCAAAGAGAAAGATGGATGTTCCGTTCAGACAAGGAGCTAGGAAAGGAGAAGATTATCTTAAAGAAATAGAGAGGATAGTGAAGATTACATTTCCAGATTCTTCGAGGGTTAACTATTTGGGTGACAATCTCTGGCGAGCTCGCCTGAGGCCTGTCACATTTTTCACCGTTACGGCCATCCCCTTCTGTGATGTCGAGTGAGTTCATTCATGTTTAAAAGCTTCTTAAACAACACCCAGTTTCAATCTCTTTGTTTTTTCATCTTTTGAAAGAGAACAGATCTAATGTAATCTCTCTCTAATGAAAGTTTACGAATTCTTTCTCTTTGAAAAAAACTAGTATTATAAAGTTGAAAACTACAATAAAAACCATGATATCACTATACAACACCTACAAGGCAAACAGGAGAACTTTATATATCCACGAACATCGTGACAATACCACATTAGGGTGAATAAAAGAAAGGAATATTTGCAAAATATTACAGATCTATTTGGATAAGAAGTACTAACATATAGTAGACATATATCAGGAGACATTGCGGATATATTCCAGTAGATAGTACAAAGAAAAAGGGAGTGTTACAATGCAGATAAGTGAAGGTCACAGTGCAGAGTATAGAATGCGGATCTGAGACAGTGATACAGAAATAGTAGCAGATGCAGAAACAATAGCGTGCACGCCAAGATCTAACTGATTTTCAAGATCACAGCATAAATTACAAACTGATTTTCAAGATGGCGGACGTAACTACATACCCGACATATTTTCAAGATGGCGGACATAACTACGTAACAGCAGGAACAGAGCCCCAGTGCAGAACATAGCAACAACTCAGCCAGCAGGAACAGAGCACCAACGCGGCAATCTGAAACAGAGCAGCAAAAATCAACAGGAACAGCAAAAATCGCGCCAACAATGAAAACAGTAACCTTACAGCTTTCGCGGGCGATTTATTTATAGAAAATAGTTCGACTAAAAGTAAAAGTTCGGCCGAACTCCTCTTTCCGGTTTTCCAAACCTCCGGCAAAAATTTTGTTTGCTGCGCCATCACTGTGCCGTCAATCTAAATGGACTCAAAAGTTCGGCCGAACTTTATAAAATGTTTGGCCGAACTATTGCCGAAAATTTTTTTCTGCTCCCGATTCTCACAAAAGTGTAACCCAGCTTCATGTTTCCGTCCTGGAATATATATAGCTTGGTGGAGAAATATTACAAAATTAAATTTCATTAGTGCTAGAACAACACTTGAAATTATTCTCTTGATGACAAACATAAGACTCATATTTTGAAATTTCTTTCAACTCGGGAAAGTAGACTCCATCCGAGCTTCCACAAAAATAGTAAATAATTGTAAGTTTGATGGAAAGGTCAAATAAATTACTCATTTTGAACCTAAAATATATTTGATAGCATGTGGACATAGAGTATACACAATGCACGCAAGCATATTTGACTATGTAAATCTATCTGACTATAGGAAAATGAAGTGTTCCCTCCATCGGCGGAATATCATAGCTCACTTAAAATTTTAAATATGGGAGGTAAAATTTGACTGTTTCGTCATCTTCATCATATTCCAGCCAATAATTTTCAAGAATCTTTACTGCCTTCTCATAAATTTCATTATTGTCATGACTTTTCAGGTTCTCAATCTTCTCAATACCTTTAGCATCATCAATATATTGTGCATAGAGATGTACACCTCCAGTGTTGCCCAGAACCTTCTCTTCTTCCCCAACTTTCAAAATATTCTCTAGGCCTTCAAGACAAACAGTTACAATTCTTGGGTTTGGATAGAATAGAAGATCACATAGAGGCCTTATGCATCCTTTATTCACAAGATATCTACAACCAAAGGCAGGAATCCGTAGTTTTTCTCACTGTATCAACTGACATAAATTCTTGAACATCTATCCATCACACTGACTATTATCAACAAACACATCTCATTACATAGCATCTTGTAAGTTGACCCCTTTATTCATTACTAGACAACCCATTTTAGCAATATGATTGTTTTTATCATATATATTAATTAAATACATACTTGATTTGATCATGTGTACCAGTAGAAGTAGCATTAGATATAGCGCATGCTGCTTCTTTCTTGATATCAAACTCAACAATTTGCAGCAATTGTACAAGAGGAGGAATAATGTTTGCATCAATCACAGCCTGTAAGAAAATCCAAACTCGAGATATATGAACTTAAACAACATTTTACAAGGAACAAGATTTTCAATGAAGTGTAATTCTTAATCTATAAAGCAGTATAGCTAAGGAACCTGTATTTGATCTTTGTTTCCTGCAATTATGTTTGAGATGCTCCAACATTCTTCCTTCTTGATACTTTTCTTATGATTATGGGTCAACAGTGCCAAGAGGTAGGGAAGTGCCTGATTGTTGGTAATGTATTAAGGCAATACACATCCCCACAAAATTACTTTAGAACATAATATAGCAAATAAAACACAAGTATTCACTCTATTCCAAAGAACTCATTGAAACATTTAATTTATGTGTGATTGTATAAATTCTAGAAGACTAATTAAATCTGCACTTCGATGTGTACATCATAGATTGAATTTCAATATTTTAAGTTTCAAACCAGATGGAAATAGAGACTGGATATACCTGAGTCTGTACATCATATCTAGTTACAATATTGCCCAGAGTCTGGAGAGCATGAATAATAACATATGGATATGGATGACTGTAGAGACAAAACATGTAGAATTGAAATTTTCAAATGCATTTAAAAAAATATTAACTTTGATCAATTTCTAACCTTTATCTAAAAACATAAATTTGGAACTACCAGAACACATTATAAACCATAACATTAATATCCTTGCATGAAATACACCTGTCTACAATTAAAAACATATACCAATTATATATAAGAACATTTATGGTTCTCTAGAAAGGGTATATGATCGATTGATCATAGAGTAGAACAAATGATCACATCTACCAATAGATATCTTAGAGTATAACTTCACTGAATGCCACATAACATAGTAGAAAACAATTAAAAATGTCTAACAATTAACTACCATGAGCTATACTAATTTAAAAGTATTATTTGTGGCTGGGGTTTAACCACCATGAGCTATAGTAATGTAAGATATTTGTGGCTAGGGTTTCACTACCACCTCTGTGGATTCCTTAATAGGCCCATATCCTTGTCCAATCCCACCATGTTGTTGTCCATCTAACAACATTTATGGTTTTGTAGAAGGGGTATTTGATCCACCTCATAGATCGGTGCTAAATCTCTCCAGTGACACTTGGATGTTTCAAATTTTATCATCACAGATGGACAGTAGCAGTAAGGATAATTCCATCCCCAAACTAGATGAAAACTTGGGCACTTGTAGTAGGGAGAATGTCATCCCCAAACTAGATTGAAACTATAATAGAATGTTTTTCGTTCCCTGGAAGAGAACCAAGACACCGAGTAAACAATAGATGTTTATTTTATTATAAAAGAACAATATTTCACACTGAATCCTGCTCAGAGGCTTTTGAATGGCATGCTCATAAGAGAGTAGCTAAACATCAGATTTATAATTGGCATAATCATAAAAGAATAGATGAACATCGAATTGCTAGAAAATATTTAGTATCCAAAGTTAGTCAATTGAAATGTAGAGTACAGATCTTTCATGTGCTAAAGATTATCAGATTCAATTTCCAGTGATAACTGATAAAAATGAGCATGGCAGTGCCTTCACTTGAGCTCAAACACACTGGTGATTGATTAGGCTATTGCATACCAAATGTGCATGTCCCATGCTACCGACTAATAGTTATAAGTTCTACTCTCAACCTAATGGTGATTGAATGGGCCATTTCATTCCCGGTGTCCATATCCTATGTTACTTACTAACCATTAGGGTCAAAGTTCCACTGCCTCGATGAATTTCTAGCCTTCTAGTTAGTAGCTTATTTTGATGCAATTGGAAAGTGGGTAAGGTAGTTTTTCACTTATGGCAAGAAGATGAGAAAATATTAAAAAGCCAGGGGATATTGTTCTTGAGTATAAACTAACTTGAAAACCAGAGAAAATGAAGTAACTTACAAATTTCGATGAAGACACTTGTATTAACTCAAATTAAGAATTTAGACACAACAAGGATGTCATTATTTGAAAAGTAGAGAAAAATTTCTCTAGTGTAACATTTAATTTGTGGATTGCTTCAAGTAGTCAACTATGGCATCCAAAATTCAAGATTTTAGAATCAATCAACACAACATATGCAAGTCCCTTTGGAATAATCGGGTGGGTATGGCCTTTTAACGCCTCACTTTTGAGCAGAGCATATAGGGAGGATCTGCATGTAGTTTTCCATGGTAAGATGGGCGATCAATGCTATCCTTCACCCTGCCCGCATAGGAAGGCTAAGGGAAGGTCAGGCTGATACTAAATTGAAAAAGACCCTTGGTATGGATACAGCCCATAAGGGATCATGCACACCTACCATTTGCTAAAAATTTTCATAGAAACAAGCCAACAGGTCTTTGGTCACAACAAATCTAACAACTCCTTAATTGGACATGGATCCTTGGAAATCCCACCCAACTCACAATCTTCCAATTTGGGACCCATATTGATGTAATATCTAAGTTACATATATGCACTTGGGTGTAGGTGCGGGTCAACGGATACAACAATTTCCCTTCGTAAATAGGTCATTTGGATGGGGTATAGAGAGATTCTGGGAAGAGATAGAGGTGTACAAATGCAATTGTATACCACAAATTTTAACTAGTTTAATTCCATAAACTTAACTATGTATATTATTCAATTGTAAGAGAAACATAAGATATGATAATAGAAAATGGAAGGTATGACCCAAAATGGAAAATAAATAGTAAGATATTTGCAGCGGAGTATGGGAAGAGAGAGGTGTACCAATGCAAGTGTACACCACAACTCATTTTAACTAGTTTTATTCCATAAAATTAACTCTGTATATTATTCAATTGTAAGAGAAGCATAAGATATGATATCTAAAAACGGAATGTATAACCCCAAAAAGGAAATAAAAGATTAAGATATTTGTAAATTAGTGGTAATGAAGCGTTATGCATTTAATGTTCTACGTTCAATGGAATCGTTGGCTACTTGAACAATTGAACCTAAATAATTACAAGACCAGTGGATTAATTTTCCCAAAAAGAGTACTAACATATTTAACTAGTATGATTCCTGTGAAAAAAAATATTACCTAGAAAATCCTAACTGAACTAGATGATTGCCATAAAAGTGATAACAAGACTTTCAATAATATACAGATGAAAATCACATCATTAGTATAGAAAGTGATAATGTAAAACCAATAACCAACATTTCAACAGTATGCAAAGACCGCAAACATAACATCAATTTGATATGAAGTGATGGTAGATATATTAGAGGGCAGTATTGAACAATGGCCAGGTCGGTGAAATAACACAACTTCTACAATGTAATCATTTGTCCTTGTAATCTAGACACTCCCACCACAAGCAAATAATTGAGGCTTCAAACTTTTTGGAATTTGGACGCACTATTTTATGGGTAACAAAGATTAGACCTGGAATTTTGAATAGTTAACATAATAACCTATTACCATGATTGAGCCAATTATGGTCTCCCATACACTAGAAAAAAAAATTACAAGCATTTCAAAATTAAGGCTACAAATATGATCTTGGAAAATGTTAGGCATCTTCAAAATGTAAACAATTTTACATAGGTATGTGACGAAAGAGCCATAAAAAGAATATATTAAAATATGCAAATCCTTGAGGATCTGCCAATTTTAGTCATCAATCCAACCTGATGAACTCTGATGTGGATAAGGATTTTGTCATCCTGGTGGCAAACCCCGTGAATCAAAAGGAAAGTTTTGGGATCCATGTACCCAACCCCATAAATGTTCCTAGGTGTTTGATCACTCTGGTGAAAACTTGATCTTGTATAGTTCATTTGTTGATCTAGTCAAGGAGCATAACATTCCATTGCAGATGAGGTAAGCCTTGTGAGTTCATAAGAATCAAAATGATATGGAAATCTAGAATGTAGTTGAGGGGAATCATCATGCTGTTCGCCTAGCATTAATAAGCAAGGAATATCAGGCATGAGATCAAAATTTCTGGAGTAGATGTTTTTTACATGGGAGCCCTGGTCGATATAATATCTGCCCCTTTCAGCAGTATCATCCATCAACCACTCAGAACCTATGTCATCTTGAGACAACCTTGGTCGTTCATAATCAAAATCATGTTTACCTTGTTTGTTGTATACCCTGTCGCCACTCTGCAGCACTTGTAAATATGTGGGAGACCCTGAATATTCTGATCCCAAACTACTAGGGAAATTCCTTTGAATACCTCTATTTATTTTTCCAGTTGCATATTCCTCTTCAAAATTACCAGGATGACCTAGTTGCAACCCCCTTCCATATTCCTCAGAAACCCCTCTATGCATTCCTCTTCTAAGAGAATCATCTACACCACCAGAAACCCTCCAATAACCCACACTATAGCCTTCATCAACGATATTAGGTGGCACTCCCTGGTAACCTCTTACAAAATATTGACCCAAATTAGTTGAACCAATATGATGTCCTCTAACAAGGTCTTCCCTATTACCAGGTCCTTGCTCATATACCCTCCCAAAAATATCTGGGGCATCGATAGGTAAAGAACCCTGCTCTTGAAAATTATTTGAATCTTGATCTCCCAAATTCCATTCTTATTGATGGTGGTGATGTAGCAATTTGTTCTTTCTCAAACTGACCCTTTTCAGACCTCTCATTTTTAGATCTGTCTTTATCATGTTTGTCTATTTCATGCCTACCTTTCTCATATCTCCCCTTTTCATATTTTTCTTTTTCTAGTCTATCTATTATTTCTCTAGACAGTGATATTTCCTTTTTATTTTTCTGATGCCCACTTTCATCATCATGACCTCCTTTGTCCTATCTCCTTGCATGATTCTGCTCCAAAAGTTTACATGGGTGATCATTGGTAGGATCATAAACATCAGAGTCCTTTTCCTTATCTGCAATATGTCTGTTGTATGGGGATTCCTTGTGTTCCTCTTTAATTTTGAAAGATGAACCATATTTCCATTGTAACTCATCTACTCTTTGTACAAAGGATAGAGAGTAAAGTTTTGATTCTTTCTCATTTTCTCTGTTGTCAGCCCCATAAATGTTAATAGGTTTTAAGCCAATGCTAGAATATTGATGATATTTATCATAATGTATTTCTGAGGTGGATTTCCCTTCAAACATCTGAAAATCATTTCCTTCTCCATCATTGGGAGGATTTGTATCTAGAACATTGTTCTGAGCTGTTACCATATTTTTCTCTTGTGTCCCCTTACAAGTATGCCCCTGTTTAATTTCTATTGTCTTGTGTGTTTCAGTCCAATCTACTCGACTCCATAGATAAAGTGGTGGTGCCACCAAGTTCCACTAGCTTAGTCGATTTTCCTCAGAATCAACAGAACCAAGAATAAAAAATGACTGTAAACAAACACAATAATTATTAAGGAATGAATTAAAATTGTCTAAACTTGTGTAATATATTGCTAAAAGTTATTAGAATCAAATTTCTCAGTGCCTAACTATCATCAATGTACACAATGAAGTACATTTTTGTTATATGAAGTCTGCAGAAACACTTGGCCTCTCAAAATCTCTGGATCCTCCCAAATAAGATCATCTTTATTTGGTCCCATTTTCTCATCAAGTATGTTCAAGAAAAGTTTCAAACGAAGAAATGTCATATCACAGAAACATAACAAATATTGGCCACATAATTGATTCAAGATGTATATATTTTGTACTATTCTCAGCTTTAAAATGTAATAGGGTTTATTACGAGATTTATGATGAACTAACTTCATTGACCTATAGTTCTACATTAAAAGAGTTCATCAGTTTTGTTATTCATCAGTATTTTTCACCTGTTGTTGATGACTAGATTCCCAGCTGAGTTTTCTAGAAGCCGATCTCCATATGTCAATTTGTCATCTAGAAAACCCCCAAACAAATTTTTGCTTTCCTAGCCCTTCCTATCATCCTATGATTAAAGCAATATTCAGTTTTAAAGTCATGTCTTGTTTCAAAAAAATATCCCTGTCTATAGCTGTCTTGGTCTTGCTAGTCTACTATCATTTTCCCCTTGGTTCTCATGAAACTCACTGTCCAATGTTTGACAAAGTGTCTACTTTCCTATCATTGATCTTCTTGTCAAACACAATCAGAATCAATGAAATTTTCCCCTAAGTTAGGCAGTGGCGCTTTAGAGAAATCCCTTCCTCGACAAAAATAGCCTGAGCCAAAATCCTTTGTTCAATACCAACCAACCCTGAATTAGCACTTAATCTGAAAAAGCAAACCTTGATATACCCTTAGGTCGCGCCACTAAGAAGACTTGTTGTCTCAGTCAGGAAGAAATTCTACAAAGATCTAATACAGAAAGAGATGAGCATGTGCACAGTCTAAAAGAATGTGCTCAAGATTGGGAAAAATCTCCATAGAACACTAAAGGAGATTTTAAAGTTTCAAAGTCATATTGTTTGCATCTCTGCAGGGGGGAAATTGAATGACAAACATTTTCTAGACAAAAGCAAAGATGCAATTCCGAATAAGTCTCATGTTGAATAATTTTCCATCAGCAGGTGGAGAGCTGCAATGATAACAAAGCAGGAGTGCATGTTTCAAAGGTCAAAATTTTCCCTAAAAGCTAATACCATCCTTCAAAGCCACACAAATATAGAGGACTGATATAAGGTTGATCTATAGTGTTCCATTTTTTCCTTCAGAGGTAATGATGCATAAGTTTCCCCAAGGAAATCAGCATAGTACATAAGAAGACAGTTGCTTCTTATGCTGCCTTGAACCTAGGATAAAAACACTAGTCAAAGAAAAACTCAAATGTACCTCTGCAAACACAGTCCAAAAAAGGTTAGTAAATGTGGTTGGGAACATGCTGATAACCTCCTCCAGTAAAGAGCAGATGGTTAGGAACAGGATCAATAGGACCTCCCTCATTTAAAAGCAGAGGGTCAAGGTGTTTTAAATAACTTCAGAAATTGTAGATCACCTCCATTGATGAACAACAGTAAGGCAAATTTTGGTTTAAAGAAGCCTCCTTGCTTCAACAACAATGGATACTTAGGGGTTTCGAAGGCTGTAGTGATTGGTATTTTTATGAACTTCTTCAAAAAGATACAAGGTCCCTATTTCAAAATAAATGGAGTAGTATGGTGCTGAAGACCTTCTTCAAAAAGTATAGTTGGTATGGCAGTTTTCAAGCATAGGCCTCCTTCACAAATAAGTAGAGGGCCCACCATTGTTTGAGGATATCCAAAATGACAAGCAGAAAATCAATCATGACCTCCATCAGTAGATAATGAGGAAAGCTTCATGACAGGTCTGAAGGACCATTTGTAAAGGCTGAAAAAATATTTTGTAATAATCTCCCATTTTAAACAAATCAAGCATAACAGAGTCCTTATGGCCACTTTCATAGAGAGCAGAGTTTGGAAGGACAAAATGGCAGTATCTTATGACCTTTTCATTTTATAAAACAATGAAGGCATTATGGTTGTAAAGGGCTACATCGGTGGTTTTAAAGGTGAATGATTTCCTTGATTCAAAAATAAAGTTTTTAATCATGGTTTAGAGAACTTCCTACCTCATAAAATATAGATTACCACATCATTCTGAGGATTATTCCATTCAATATGACAAAGGTTGCAAAAGACAGAGGTTAAGGAGTGCCCGGGCAGTTTGTTTCAAAATGATTTTATGACCAAACAGAGATGAAATTTACAAAATTGAGAGAGGTTTTTGTCCCTCATAGGTTCAAGAAGAAATACCTCCTTATTTTTCTACACAGGTATCATGGTTTGTGAGAAATGTGAAAAATACAGATGTCACAGGAGAATTTCTGCACCAGGATTCACCATTTTGACCAGTGTTGGGACAGTCAGATTTTGAACAACAAAATGGACTCCAAATGAAAAAATTAAAGTTTTTATGGAAATTATACTTCCATATATTTCCTAAGAGCCATCTTGGGCCAAATTCCGACAACAGGAAGGCATCCAAAAGTAGCTTGGAAAGGGCACTATGTTTTTCTGCACCAGCATTCACCATTTTTGACCAGTGTTGGGACAGTAAATTTTTGAACCATAAAATGGACAAAAAATGAAAACAATCAAGAATATTTGGAAATTATACTTCCATATCTTTCAAATGAGCCATCTCGGGCCCAATTCCGACGCCGGTAAGGCATCCAAAAGTGGCCTACAAACAACACTATGCATTTCTGCACCAGGATTCACCAGTTTTGACCAGTGTTGGGAAAATGAATTTTTGAACAATCAAATGGACTCCAAATGAAAAAATTCAAGTTTTTCTAGAAATTAAACTTTCATATATTTCCAACAAGCCATCTCACGACCAATTCCAACACCAAGAAGGCCTCCAAAATGGGCTGCAAAAGTGCACGGCATGTTTGAAAAATTGCGCGGCGCGCCTGGGTTTTTGCCCGGCGCGCCTAGGCAGCAACACATCTACTCCAAAAAAATGATCTAGTTCCCCTGCTATATGGACCAAATTACTTTGGAAATCCAAGAGATGAAGGATGGGTAGGTTCTTAAGATTGAAATTTGTGTAGTTGGCACACATAAGCCCCTATGGAGTTTTGGTAAATAGTGTCCAGAGAAAATTTTACAAAGCCCTTGCTGTGGATCCTTATTCACTAATAAATAAAATGGGAACATATAGTATGTGCACTATATATGAAATAATCATTCCTGCTAACACTGATTCTAAGGAACCTATTAATGGTGTTTCTGCTGATTCAAGTGCAGTCAAGAAAACAAAAACGTTGTGTTGCTGTTATAATGTGAGGGTTGTTCATATGACATTGCTCAATCTATGAATATAGATGGAATATTTTATACCTTTCATGGTATCAGTTGAAGAAACATTCCATTCAATATGACAAAGGTTGCAAAAGACTATTTTAAAAAGGAGGCATCAGCAGGTTTTAAATTGTGCTTGAGTATTTTTTCTATTGGAAAAGACTGCACATTTGGAACAACTTAAAAAGGATATGTCTCTTTTATACACAGAAGAAATCATAAAGGAGAAGGCTGCTGCTGGGATCGACAAATTTTGCTGACAGATTTAGGTCCAACAATTTTTTTAATCCATTTTCATCACAAGATGGGAAAGTACTTTGGCCAACATTCCTGAGAGATTATGAAAAGTATTGCATGCAAACATCTACATATCAATATGTTAATTTGTTGTTTATACTTTTTCATGAAGTAAGAAAAAGGGCTCAGTTTCTTTCAGGGCTGAAATTTACAGATAATAAGAATGAAAAAATCGATGGGCGCTTCAGTAAAAATGACATTTGTGTATTTTTGTGGTTCTGTTGGGTTATGGAACATAATGCATGGTTTCCAGATGTACGTGGAGAAAAAAATGATGCAACTAGTATGCAGCCCTAGAAATAAATCACCTTGTAAGATCAGCAATGGTGATTTTGTTCTGGATCTGATAGAGAAGAATTGCACCAAGAAAATTCAAGTAAAACATCATGTGCAGATTGTTGAAATAATAGCAGCAAGTTTTAATTCTTGGATTTTTGCAACAAATTCCAGGCCTTTATCATTACTTTCCATAGTAGGTTTGGGGTGTCACTCAAAGAGCCAATACAAGTCTCGATGTTGCAGTCCATACTCCACCACAAAATGAAGTGCATTCTTCAGATGTAGCAGGGTTGTTCACTTCTGGAATAGCATGAGCTATTGAGGTTCCATTAGGAGGAGAATGGTTGATGGAAGCCTTTGTGTCTGAGATCCTTTCTAGCATCCTTCCAGATCTCATATATCGGTCTTCTTAACATGGCAAAGTATTAAACAAATTCTGGTCCTAGGTTGAAGGTTACAAGGGCTTACAAAGATCATTATGAAGAACAGTGTAAAATATGTAATGAAAGGGACAACTGGAGATTTGCAGTTAGCTATGGATCTTTGTCTTCATCTGGTGAGGAGAGGTCATGGATCAGTTTGGGACTTATGTACTGCTCTCGGAAGAAGACCTAACCTAAAAATAAAAAATAAAAAAAAAATTGAATTTATAGTTTCGAAAAGCATTTCTTGTTTCTGCTCTTATTCACTATGATGATGAAGTAGTTGGTGAGTTGCTACATATATGAACATAGTTTGATTTGGTAGATCAATGTGAGAACTTAGGGAACCCTCAGAGATAAAGCACCAAATTTATTCTGATCAAAGGGACATTGACTGTTTCTTTTCACATGAAAACCATAGAAGAAACTTAAAGGATTTGAGTAAAAGCAGACTTAGGTTGAGGTCTTTAAATCAGTTTGCAAGGGTGTTAAAACATTGATTTCAAAGCTGATTTGATCATCTGAAACCACAGAGAGAGAAATTTATTGGAGATAGGTCTTTTTGTCAAAATTATAGAGTTCTTCTTGCTGTGGGTGTTGAAAGAAAATTATTGGCTGAAGCAAGGATAAAAACAGTGATTGAGAGAAAGAGGTTTTTGGTGCCAAAAACACAAGGATACTTCCCTTCAAAAACCACAAAAATGTCTTCATAAATACCTCTTGGCTCAAACACAATACTGAAGAGATGACTTTAGTGATGATGAGGAACAAGGCAAAGAGTCTAAACATAGCAGTGATAATGAAAAGCAAAGTGATGGGCAGTAAAGCAGTGACAAGGATAGACAAGAAAACCCTCAAGCAAGCAATGATGAGGGCAAGAAAATAGAAAACATGGATCATGAAGGGCATTCTCCAAAGCATGTGCTATCTGCCTCTCCTAGGCAAGGGGCCATGACTTCTTCACCAAAGCTAGAATGCCAAACAACAGAGAAGAAAACCAAGAAAAGCTCAAAATTGCCCAAAGAGGGCGCCCGGTGAGAAAAAAGGAGAAAGACACCTTTAGGCTTGGAATTTTGGCCCGAGCTTCTAAACATTTTTCTAAAAACCCTTGAGGGACTTGCTCACCAAAGTTGAGCAAATTTTGACATGTTCTTGTTTTTCGACATTTTTGGGCTTAATTGCATAAAATCATGGGCGCTGCCATTTTAGTTTGGAGCATCCTCAACTCTTGAGAGTGGTACCATTGGATGCATTAAATTTAGGGGCATCTACTCAGAAATTTTTAGAGCATTTGAAGTTGTTTTGGCCCCCCAAATATGCAAAAAACACTCACTTTTTCGACACTCTGCCCACATATCAGCAAGGCCTATTTTTTGGGTTTTTACACACAAACCTATTTTTGAAGGACTTCCAGGCTTCAGTTTTGGAAAATTCAAGTTGTTCCAGAAATTATACATTTATATTTTTCCAACGAGCCATCACAGGCCTCATTTTGACATCGAGAAGGCTTCCAAAAGTTTCCGGCAAGTCAGGGAACCTTTTGCTGATGTATTTTTTGAGTATTTTTGTAAAAATTGAACCTTTCAAAACTACTTTTTCCTCATGTGCGTTTAACTATTTTTGTACATGAGAAGTTATGAAAGGTCAATTTATTTCCCTCTTTTAGAATTTTTTAGATATTTTATCAGATATTTTGTGCCTTGGGCTTTGCAAATCCTGAAGGACAAAATAAGATATTTTGGATAGGCCAATGAGATTGCAAGTTGAACTAAGAGGTTTTCCTCACTTTGGCCTATATATTCCAAAGGATTTCATTGTAAACGGGGCTGAACTTGATAATAGAAGCAATAAATGGTCATATAAGCTTTGGAAGAAATACTTGTCTCATGCTTTTGGATAGTCTCTTGGATGTTCTTGGATGATGAAAGAGGATTGTTGTTGGATTCCATGACTTGGTAGAATGGTATAGTGTCTCTCTCTTTGTTTTGTTTCCTAGTTTTCATTCATAAATCCATGTTCTTGCTTGCTATAGGATAGTAGAGAACAAATTTAGACATGCCCTTGGAGGCACCTCAAATTTCATGTTTCTTCATAGCTTCCATGTTTTCTTCATTCTTAGTCACATTAAAGAATTCTTGATTTCTCTTTAATAACTTAAGGATATTGTTGCTTGTTTCATTCATGGTTTTATGCATGCTAAGTATGATTTACGGTATGCCTTGCTTACTCATGGCTAGCCATAGCTCCATCCATGAAATTTCTCTTTGACTGATTAGATTTTCATTTGTTGAACCAAGGAGGTCTTGTTCTGATCTTGCCCTTTGCCTAAGACTATGCAATCTTGTTTTCAAAGTGCCCAATAACTTGAAGTACTATGTTTAGGCGTTTTGGAATAGTAATTTGAGTTATTTGTCTTTCTTAAGTGTATTTCCCCAAAGTCCGATAGCCATTCCCCAAATTTAGAGAGTTATATATCTCTATGCATGGCTTGAATGTTTATTTCTATGTATTGATTAGCTTATAGTTACATTTCTCATGATTAATGGTTTGCCCTACCATGTTTATGTCAGCTA
Organism: Pinus albicaulis; assembly: GCA_034641835.2. Classification (NCBI taxonomy): domain Eukaryota; kingdom Viridiplantae; phylum Streptophyta; class Pinopsida; order Pinales; family Pinaceae; genus Pinus; species Pinus albicaulis. The sequence continues at coordinate 701,345,605 of CM076583.1, read as the reverse complement.
TTAAACTAGTTATGTTTGAAATCCTTTGTTGTTCACAAACTTGATGTCCATCTTACTCCATTTTGCCCAAATATCCTTTCTACCTCGAATCAAATCAGCCCCTCAACAACCTTGTATCACCGTCTAATAGCTTTCTTGACCTCTTCGACCCCATAGCCCAGTTGATCTGAGATCTTTTTACCTATCTTATGTCTTTGATCAATTCATCCCTCACAACCTAAAAACCAAAACCAAAAACCTACTTCGTAACTAACCTAAAATTAGAACACAATAAGAAAACACACAGATATCCCTTACACAAATAGAGAGAGCCCTCTCTGAGTCTAAGAAGGCTAGGTCCTTGGGCTCCAAACACTGGTTTGATGTTACACTGTCATTTGGCTTTCCAATCAGCCAAATCACGGGACACTAACATAATGGCGATCACGGTGGGACAAACTGAGTACATAACAGTCTAGCAAACTCTTGTAGATTCATTAGTCTTTAAACAGTTAAATAGGCAAGTAGTCCATATAATCATTTAGAGTAAAATATTTTGTTCTCACCACCCTAGCAAAGTGATGAAATAGGTTTAGAATACTTTAATAAACCATAGGCTGCACATAAAACTCAAAAGACCCCAAAACATTCCCAAATTGGTTTTTCCCTAGTTACTGGTGGTGGACCATAGCTACACCTTTACAAAAACAACCAAGTTCCACCTGGCGACTCCAATAGCCTCCAGTAGGCCTAAAACTCCATAAAAAAACAAAAAATTCATAAACCATATCGTTTTGTTGACTCATCCTCTCCAAAACTTAAAACTTAAGGTGCAAACCCTGTAATCAGCGACAAAATAAGTATAACTTAGCGATTCAGAAGACTTCACCTAAACATAGGAGATAAACAGAAATAATCTTGCAAATAGAACCATTAGCTTGTCGAAACAGCTTAGCAAACTGTTAAAACCAAGTGAATCACTCTTCCTTGCAAGTCTTCATCCCAAAGTTTGCTAGAAAAAATTTTCACGAAAGCATCTTTGATAGTGTTGGTGGTGGACCATAGATCTCAAAGAAATCCACCTGGAAACTCCACAACTCTCAATAGACCTAAAGACTCCACTGGAGGAAGAACCTAAAACATGACCAGTCATCCTAGAAAGAAAAAGCACTCAGACCTTAGTTGGATTCAAGAAATTATTGTCTTTATCTATAACTATGTTCTATCCTACTTTGAGCCTAATCAAGAATACACTGATGAGATCTACATTTATCATTGGAAAGATCTCAAACCTCAAAAAGCTAAGCCTCAAATTTCAGACCATGAGCAGGCTTGTACACCTGTGCTTACCCCAGATTCACTTATGGAAAACCTAGCAAAACATGAGCCTCGTGCTACCTTTCCCACTTTGGTTGAAACCTCAAATAGTCATAAATCTCTTTTTACACTACCTATATCCACAAAGGTCCCAGAAAGATACCAGCCTCTAGTTTTACCTCCCATCTTCCAAGCCCTTCCTGCAAATCTTCAAAATAAATTACCCAGATTTGATGGAGAAAGCTCCAAAGTCACCGCTGAAGAGCACGTCCAAAATATTGAGGATTTACTTGACCTTTATGAAATAGAAGAAGATGATGTGCGTATTAGAATGTTTGCCTTATCATTACAAGGAAAAATTAAGAGTTGGTTTAAAGACCTTCTAGCTACAAGCATTACCAATTTTCATCAGTTCACTCAAATCTTCCTAGATAGGTGGGTGGTCATGGGTAATAAAGTTCTCATCATAAAAGAATACAATCAGTTAAAAAGACAACCATGGGAGACAATACAAAACTTTTCAGCTAGGTTCAATAAAGTATACCATGCAATGCCTGCTAACAGAAAGCCACCCCTCGGATGTGCTCTCTTGCACTACCCAGATTCTTTTGACCCAGAGATGGTTTTCCGAATAAGAAATAAAGATCCTTTGAATCTAGAAGAAATGCAAAGGATCGCAGTTGATGTAGAATTCAACATACTAAATAGGGAGGCACAACTAAGAATAATAGAGAATGACAAAGCAAATCAAGAGAGAATAATATCTTCAGAGGAAAAGTTGAAAAAATTGGTATGCATGTTCGGCAAATTAGAGCATCTACTTGACAAGAAAAGAGAAAAACACAAAGTTAAGGTTAACACTGCTTATTCAAACCAACCTACACTTCTTCCTTAGGATGAACACACTCGACTATTACAAGAAAAGAGTTATAAAAAAAATGTGCCTAATGGGAAAGTTGCAAATAAAAACATAGAGGAATGTTCTAAAGAGACTATCAGCCATTTTGAAATCACAGATTCTGAAATGGAAGAAGAATCAAAACCTTTAGGTTCTCTACCCTTATGCTTTAAATCATTCCATACTTTGAAAGAAAATTTGCATCCTAAAGATCTCTCAGCAGTTATTCAGGAAAACCCTGCTCAAGTTAACTCTCACCTAAATCAAGAAGAGTTGATTGAAGAGGAATTCAAATCTGAGATAGAAGATAAATCAAAACCTGTAGGATCTCTACCTTTATGCTAAGAGTCATTTGAGTTCATAAAAGCAAATTGGCCTCCTAATAATCCATCAGAGAAAACTCATGAATTACATGCTAACTATCCTCAACATCACAAAGAATTGGTTGAAGATGAAAACAAGAAATAAATGAAAGAGAACCCACAGGATCTCTCTAAGGGCATAAGTGATGATTCATCATCTCTCATAGGTGAAGCCCAAAAATACATTCATCCTTCAAATCAGATTTCCCAAGAGAAAGAGGATTATTGTAGAGAAATGAAAATGCATCCCTTTTTAACTGAAGAGGAAATAGATCAACTTATAAACATGCAGACAACCTCTGAAACTTCATATAACCAAAACTTTTCTGATCTTTCTCCTGTTAATATTGCATATCATAAGTCAAAAAATAGATTTTTAAATCAATTTGAAGAAAATAAATCTGATAGTCCAATATGCATGGTTGGTGACATTACTTATATTAATGATTCTCCAAGGTTTGATCAATATGTTGATGATTATGATTTCCAAACAGAAGCTAACTTTGCAGAATACTTAGTTTTTTTATTTTTGGGAGGAAGCTCAGTTTCATAAACTTGAGAAAAGTGAGCAGCCAATACAGGTCATCTATGACACTGATGAGGAGAGCCTTGAGAGTTTAGAAGTAAGTGAAGAGTCTCGGACTCTTTGCTCTACTTCACTTCTGTCCATTAGAGATAACATTCACATCATTGTAAATCAACAGTCTTTCAACTTTGATGATGAGGTTGAGAAGGATGATGAAATTCTCAAGCATGTTGTAAATGAGAAGCCTTTTCCTGAAATGGTTGAGGAAATCATTTTGGACATGGAATCTTCCTTAACTCTAGATTTGCAGCCACCAAGTTCCATTGAGTTACAAATTGAAGATGAAGAAATAGAGGTTGATAAACACATGAGAGTTGTCACACTATCCTTTCAAGATAATTTACTGTCAAAGTGTATCCCTGCTCATCAACCTAATGACCTTCACATAGTTTTCAGTCCACTTAATCAGAACACACTAGCTTGGAAAGAAAACTACACTGCAATATATGATGAGTCTGATAGTTCAAGTGATCATGAGGAAGGGGAAGAGTTGCTTTACCAGGAGAGTCCCAAATATAGCCAAGTGGAAGAAAGAGTAGTCCTGAATGAAGCCTATATCTCAAATCCTCTAGATCAGGTATTATTCCAAGATCCATTTGTTGTTTTCCTTGAGAAGTCTGAAGGAGTAGTGGGTTCTACTATGAACAAGTTGCTACCAAGAATGAGAAAAAACTTAAGCACTACTGTCCGAAAACAAGCCAAATGGGAGTGGCCTTTTCATTACTTCAGCATCATGAAAGAACTAAACCAAGATCAACCATGCAATCATCTACTTGACTGGCTATATTGGAAAGAAGAGTTCACCAAATGAATGTATGTTGTGTATAGTTTAGACTAGGATAGATAGATAGATGTGAAAAATAAGCTCAGCCTTGTGAATATCTTTTCAGTTTTATATTGTTTGAAGAAAAAGTGAAAAATCAAAAAATTCAAAAAACAATAGCAAAATAGAAAAAGAGGGCGGTTTGAAAAATAGAAAAAAGGCCCGTGCTCAAAAAATAGTCATTCAGAAAGCGCGCAAGTCTAAATGCCGCTACTAGTGCTCAAATGTCTTGTTCAGTTATCTAGCCTAATCATAACTGAACATGTTTTAAATTTATTTGCTGATAAGTTAGTGAGAGGAAAAGATAGTCAACATTGTGTAAGCTTGACTTATCAAAGAGAGTAGATTAGGAAAATATACTGGTTCCACATGCTCAAAACAGAACCAAAGAGGGAAGCGGGAATGAAAAACAAATTGTGTATCTTAGCCCCATTTTTCTAGATTTCATTTTATGAAAAATAATGTTTGTGTGCAGCTTGTCTTTCATGCCACAAGTACATGACAAATCAGACTGTCTAACCCTGATTTGGTCATTTTTTCAATTTCAAGTTTAGATTAGAGAATAATATCCTGTCAAACAACTTAACCTTGAAAGTCGATCTAGCATAGGTAGAGAATCGAAGGAGCTCATCAGTTTAATCTGAACTCCCAGAAGGTATAAGTGTCGCATTAGATAGTTTATATTCTGAAAAATACCATGTCAAAAGGTTGCTAGTCAAAATGCACCTAAAGAAGAAAAATGTTAGGAAATATAACTGGGTAGGTAGAGATGTTTTTTAGGCTAATCATGCTGTCAATCTTTAGAAATGGCATCAAGAAAGAATGAAATTTGCGCCAATGGATAAGGCACTGGTCTTCATAAGCCAAAGATCTGCAATTCTGGACACCTCCTGAAAAGGAGCTACTCTCCCCAAATGGAGCCAATGTTAGTCATCAATATTTTTCACCTGTTGTTGATGACTAGATTCCCAGCTGAGTTTTCTAGAAGCCGATCTCCATATTTCAATTTGTCATATAGAAAACCCCCAAACAAATTTTTTCTTTCCTAGCCCTTCCTATCATCCTATGATCAGAGCAATCTTCAGTTTTAAAGTCATGTCTTGTTTCAGAAAAATATCCCTGTCTATAGCTGTCTTGGTCTTGCTAGTCTACTATCATTTTCCCCTTGGTTCCCATGAAACTCACTATCCAAAGTTTGAAAAAGTGTCTACTTTCCTATCCTTGATCTTCTTTTCAAACACAATCAGAATCAATGAAAGTTTCCCCTAAGTTAGGCAGTGGCGCTTTAGAGAAATCCCTTCCTCGACAAAAATAGCTTGATCCAGAATCCTTTGTTGAATACCAACCAGCCCTGAATTAGCACTTAATTTGCAAAAGCAAACCTTGATATACCCCTAGGTCGCACCACTAAGAAGACTTGTTGTCTTAGTCCGGAAGAAATTCTACAAAGATCTAATACAGAAAGAGATGAGCATGTGCACAGTCTAAAAGAATGTGCTCAATATTGGGCAAAATCTCCATAGAACACTAAAGGAGCTTTTAAAGTTTCAAAGTCATATTGTTTGCATCTCTGCAGGGGGAAAATTGAATGACAAACAGTTTCTAGACAAAAGCAAAGAGACAAGTCCAAATAAGTCTCATGTTGAAGAATTTTCCATCAGCAGGTGGAGAGATGCAATGATAACAAAGCAGAAGTGCATGTTTCAAAGGTCAAAAGTTGCCCTAAAAGCTGATACCATCCTTCAAAGCCACACAAATACAGAGGACTGATATAAGGATGATCTGAAGTGTTCCAGTTTTTCCTTCGGAGGTAATGATGCATAAGTTTTCCCAAGGACATCAACACAGTACATAAGAAGATAGCTACTTCTTATGCTGCCTTGAACCCGAGATAAAAACACTAGTCAAAGAACAAATCAAATGTACCTCTGCAAACACAGTCCAAAAAAGGTTAGTAAATGTGGTTGGGAACATGCTGATAACCTCCTCGAGTAAAGAGCAGATGGTTAGGAACAAGATCAATAGGACCTCCTTCATTTAAAAGCAGAGGGTCAAGGTGTTTTAAATAACTTTAGAAATTTTAGATCACCTACATTGATGAACAACAATAAGGCAAATTTTGGTTTAAAGAAGCCTCCTTGCTTCAACAACAATGGATACTTAGGGGTTTCGAAGGCTACAGTGATTGGTATTTTTATAAACTTCTTCAAAAAGATACAAGGTCCCTATTTCAAAATAAATGGAGTAGTATGGTGTTGAAGACCTTCTTCAAAAATTACAGTTGGTATGGCAGTTGTCAAGCATAGGCCTCCTTCACAAATAAGTAGAGGGCCCACCATTGTTTGAGGATATCCAAAATGACAAGCAGAAAATCAATCATGACCTCCATCAGCAGATAATGAGGAAAGCTTCATGACAGGTTTGAAGGACCATTTGTAAAGGTTGAGACAGTATTTTTTAATAATCTCCCATTATACAAAAATCAAGCATAACAGAGTCCTTATGGCCACTTTCATAGACAACGGAGTTTGGAAGGACAAAATGGCAATATCTTATGACCTTTTCATTTTATAAAACAATGAAGGCATTATGGTTGTAAAGGGCTATATCAGTGGTTTTAAAGGTGAATGATTTCCTTGATTCAAAAAAAGAGTTTTTAATCATGGTTTAGAGAACTTCCTACCTCATAAAATATAGATTACTAGATCATTTTGAGGAGTATTCCGTTCAATATGACAAAGGTTGCAAAAGACAGAGGTTAAGGAGTGCCCAAGCAGTTTGTTTGAAAATTATTTTCTGACCCAATAGAGATGAAATTTAAAAAAGTGAGAGATGTTTTTGTCCCTCATAGGTTCAAGAAGAAAAACCTCCTTCAGTTTCTACACAGGTATCATGGTTTGTGAGAAATGTGAAAAATACAGATGTTGCGGGAGAATTTCTACACCAGGATTCACCATTTTGACCAGTGTTGGGACAGTTGGACTTTGAACAGAAAAATGGACTCAAAATGAAAATATTAAAGCTTTTCTAGAAATTATACTTCCGTAGCTTTCTGACGAGCCATCTCCGGCCAAATTACGACAACAGGAAGGCATCCAAAAGTAGCCTGCAAAGGGCACTATGTTTTTTTGCACCAGCATTCACCATTTTTTACCAGTGTTGGGACAGTCAATTTTTGAACAAGAAAATGGACACCAATTGAAACAAATCAAGCATATTTGGAAATGATACTTCCATAGATTTCCAACGAGCCATCTTGGGCCCAATTCCGACACCGAGAAGTGATCCAAAAGTGGCCTACAAACAACACTATGCATTTTTGCACCAGGATTCACTAGTTTTGACCAGTGTTGGGAAAATGAATTTTTTAACAACCAAATGGACTCCAAATGAAAACATTCAAGTTTTTCTAGAAATAATACTTCCATATCTTTCCAACGAGCCATCTCGCGCCCAATTTCGACACCAGGAAGGCCTCCAAAATGGACTGCAAAAGTGCTTGGCGTGTTTGAGAAATTGCGCGACGCTCCTGTAGGTATTGAAAATGTTTTTTTCTAAAGTGCGCGGCGCGCCTGTGCAGAAACACATCTACTAAAATAAAATGATCTATTTCCCCTGCTATATGGACCAAATTACTTTGTAAATCCAAGAGATGAAGGATGGGCAGGTTCTTAAGATTGAAATTTGTGTAGTTGGCACACATAAGCCCCTATGAAGTTTTGGTAAATAGTACCCAGAGAAAATTTTACAAAGCCCTTGCTGTGGATCCTTATTCACTAATAAATACAATGGGAACATATATTATGTGCATTATATATGAAATAATCATTCTTTTTGACACTGATTCTAAGGAACCTATTAATGGTGTTTCTGCTGATTAAAGTGCAGTCAAGAAAACAAAAACGTTGTGTTGTTGTTATAATGTGAGGGTTGTTCATATGACATTTCTCAATCTATAAATATAGATGGAATATTTTATACCTTGCATGGTATCAGTTGAAGAAACATTCCATTCAATATGACAAAGGTTGCAAAATACTATTTTAAAAATGAGGCATCAGCATGTTTTAAATTGCGCTTGAGTATTTTTTCTATTGGAAAAGACTGCACATTTGGAACAACCTCAAAAGGATATGTCTCTTTTATACATGAAAGAAATCATAAAGGAGAAGGTTGCTGCTGGGATCAACAAATTTTGCTGACAGATTTAGGTCCAACAATTTTTTTAATCCATTTTCATCACAAGATGGGAAAGTACTTTGGCCAACATTCTTGAGAGATTATGAAAAGTATTGCATGCAAACATCTACATATCAATATGTTAATCTGTTGTTTATAATTTTTCATGAAGTAAGAAAAAGGGCTCAGTTTCTTTTAGGGCTGAAACTTATAGATAATAAGAATGACAAAATCGATGGGTGCTTCAGTAAAAATGACATCTGTGTATTTTTGTGGCTCTGTTGGGTTATGGAACATAATGCATGGTTTCCAGATCTACGTGGAGAAAAAAATGATGCAAGTAGTATGCAGCCCTAGAAATAAATCATCTTGTAAGATCAGCAATGGTGATTTTGTTTTGGATCTGACAGAGAAGAATTGCACCAAGAAAATTCAAGTAAAACATCATGTGCAGATTGTTGAAATAACAGCAGCAAGTTTTAATTCTTGGATTTTTGCAACAAATTCTAGGCCTTTATCATTACTTTCCATAGTAGGTTCGGGGTGTCATTCAAAGAGCCAATACAAGTCTCAATGTTGCAGTCCATACTCCACCACAAAATGAAGTGCATTCTTCAGATGTAGCAGGGTTATTGACTTTTGGAACAACATGAGCTATTGCTCTAGCTATTGAGGTTCCATTAGGAAGAGAATGGCTGATGGAAGCCTTGGTGTCTGAGAGCCTTTCTAGCATCCTTCCACATCTCATATATCGGTCTTCTTAACATGGCAAAGTATTAAACAAATTCTGGTCCTAGGTTGAAGGTTACAAGGGCTTACAAAGATCATTATGAAGAACCGTGTAAAATCTGTAATGAAAGGGACAACTGGAGATTTGCAGTTAGCTATGGATTTTTGTCTTCATCTGGTGAGGAGAGGTCATGGATCAGTTTGGGACTTATGTACTGCTCTCGGAAGAAGACCTGACCTAAAAAAAAATAAAAAATAAAATGAATTTATAGTCTCGAAAAGCATTTCTTGTTTCTGCTCTTATTCACTATGATGATGAAGTAGTTGGTGAGTTGCTACATATATGAACAGAGTTTGATTTGGCAGATCAATGTGAGAACTTAGGTAACCCTCAGAGATAAAGCACCAACTTTATTTTGATCAAGGGGACATTGACTATTTCTTTTCACATGAAAACCATAGAAGAAACTTAAAGGATTTGTGTAAAACCAGACTTAGGTTGAGGTCTTTAAATCAGTTTGCAAGGGTGTTAAAACATTGATTTCAAAGCGGCTTTGATCATCTGAAACCACAGAGAGAGAAATTTATTGGATATAGGTATTTTTTTCAAAATTATATAGTTCTTCTTGCTGTGGGTGTTGAAAGAAAATTCTTGGCTGAAGCAAGGATAAAAACAGTGATTGAGAGAAAGAGGTTTTTGGTGCCAAAAACAGAAGGATACTTCCATTCAAAAACCACAAACATGTCTTCAAAAATACCTCTTGGCTCAAACACAATACTGAAGAGATGACTTTAGTGATGATGAGGAACAAGGCAAAGAGTCTAAACATAGCAGTGATAATGAAGAGCAAAGTGATGGGCCGTAAAGCAGTGACAAGAATAGACAAGACAACCCTCAAGCAAGCAATAATGAGGGCAAGAAAATAAAAAACATGGATCATGAAGGGCATTCTCCAAATCATGTGCTATCTGCCTCTCCTAGGCAAGGGGCCATGACTTCTTCACCGAAGCTAGAATGCCAAACAACAAAGAAGAAAACCAAGAAAAGCTCAAAACTGCCCAAAGAGGGCGCCTGGTGAGAAAAAAGGAGAAAGACACCTTTACGCTTGGAATTTTTGCCTGTGCTTCTAGACATGTTTCTAAAAAGCCTTGAGGGACTTTTTCGCCAAAATTGAGCAAATTTTGACATCTTCTTGTTTTTCGACATTTTTGGGTCTAATTGCATAAAATCATGGGCGCCGCCATTTTAGTTTGGAGCATACTCAACACTTGAGAGTGGTACTATTGGATGCATTAAATTTAGGGGCATCTACTCAGAAATTTTCAGAGCATTTAAAGTTGTTTTGGTCCCCCAAATATGCAAAAAAAACTCACTTTTTCGACACTCTGCCCACATATCAGCAAGGCCTATTTTTTTGGGTTTTTACACACAGACCTATTTTTGGAGGACTTCCAGGCATCAGATTGGGTAAATTCAAGTTGTTTTAGAAAGTAGACATTCAGAGCTTTCCAAAGAGCCATCACGAGCCTCTTTTTGACATCAAGAAGGCTTCCAAAAGTTGCCAGCAAGTCAGGGGACCTTTTGCTGATGTATTTTTTGAGTATTTTTGTAAAAATTGAACCTTTCAAAATTGCTTTTTCCTCATGTGCGTTTAGCTATTTTTGTACATGAGAATTTATGAAAGGTCAATTTATTTCCCTCTCTTAGAATTTTTTAGATATTTTATGAGATATTTTGTGCCTTGGGCTTTGCAAATCCTCAAGGACAAAATAAGATATTTTGGATAGGCCAATGAGATTGCAAGTTGAACTAAGAGGTTTTCCTCACTTTGGCATATATATTCCGAAGGCTTTCATTGTAAACAGGGTTGAACTTGATAATAGAAGAAATATATGGTCATATAAGCTTTGGAAGAAATACTTGTCTCATGCTTTTGGATAGTCTCTTGGATGTTCTTGGATGATGAAAGAGGATTGTTGTTGGATTCCATGACTTGGTAGAATGGTATAGTGTCTCTCTCTTTTTTTTGTTTCCTAGTTTTCATTCATAAATCCATGTTCTTGCTTGCTATAGGACAGTAGAGAACAAATTTGAGACATGCCCTTGGAGGCACCTCAAATTTCCTGTTTCTTCATAGCTTCCATGTTTTCTTCATTCTTAGTCACATTAAATAATTCTTGATTGCTCTTTAATAACTTAAGAATATTGTTGCTTGTTTCATTCATGGTTTTATGCATGCTAAGTATGATTTACGGTATGCCCTGCTTACTCATGGCTAGCCATAGCTCCATCCATGAAATTTCTCATTGACTGATTAGATTGTCATTTGTTGAACCAAGGAGGTCTTTTTTTGATCTTGCCCTTTGCCTAAGACTATGAAATCTTGTTTTCAAAGTGCCCAATAACTTGAAGTACTGTGTTTAGGTGTTCCGACATAGTGATTTGAGTTGTTTGTCTATCTTAAGTGTATTTCCCCAAAGTCTGATAGCCATTCCCCAAAGTTAGAGAGTTATATATCTCTATGCATGGCTTGAATGTTTATTTCTATGTATTGATTAGCTTATAGTTACATTTCTCATGATTAATGGTTTTCCCTACCATGCTTATGTCAGATATTAAAATAGTTATGTTTGAAATCCTTTGTTGTTCACAAACTTGATGTCCATCTTACTCCATTTTGCCCAAAGATGCTTTCTACCTCGAATCAAATCGGCCCTTCAACAACCTTGTATCACCGTCTGATAGCTTTCTTGACCTCTTCGACCCCATAGCCCAGTTGATCTGACATATTTTTACCTATCTTATGTCTTTGATCAGTTCATACCTCACAACCTAAAAACCAAAACCAAAAACCTACTTCATAAGTAGCCTAAAATCAGAACACAATAAGAAAACACACAGATATTCCTTACAGAAATAGAGAGAGCCCTCTTTGAGTCCAAGAAGGCTAGGTCCTTGGGCTCCACAGTCTGGTTTGATGTTACACTGTCATTTGGCTTGCCAATCATCCAAATCACGGGACACTAACAAGTTTAATACACTTCCATAATGAAAAATAATGTACCTCTGTGTTTCTTTTGGAGCAATAAGGATGAACAACTTTGGCTTGAACTCCAAGGCTTTGTTAATAAATTTGTTTGCAAGAGTAGCTTTAACAAAAAATGGAGGATTCAACCCCATAATCTACAAATAAATTCAAGAAAAGACAACACAAATTACAAGGCATTTTATTGAAGGGGACAATTTGAAAATACAAGATTCCTCCATATAACCACCCACAGATTCAATCTGCACAACTAAAAAAAGCAAGGCGAACAAAAATTATTTCTAGTTAATAGTGGCTTTGCCATCTTTGTTAAATAGAATCATGTGTGAAATCATACTTACCAATATAGTACCGATTGGTAATTCATATTTACTAACAGTAAGCCAATCCCGTTTTTGAAACTCAAAATCATTCTGTAAATGTAACATAAAATGCATCCATTTCAGACTAACTGTGATAATGACATCAAAAACGAATTTCGTATTTTTGTCGAGCGCCAAAATCTACATGCTCTCAAAAAATACTCAAAAGAAAAACACTTGAATTTTACATGCTCATTTTGGGGGTAGAATTTCCCTGTGGCGAAGGCATGCAATCTGTGAGGAAAATGTGCATGAAGAAGTAGGGGTTCGCAGGTGGTGGCACCAAAGGTCTCTCTCACACACCCAAATATTCATCCTAAGAGCCCTCATAGATAATTCAGTATTGTGTCTACAAAATTTTCTTAATGCATGGTTGGTTTATTCCACTATTATATTCTATTGTAAATTAATCAAATTTGCAATTGTCAAAGTAGGGAAATTAAGTTTTGTACTCAAGCTTTTGCTTACACACTTAGATACTTGGGTCCCCTTTGCACCTTGGGAAGCCTTTATGAGCCATAGTATTATTCCTACCTCCTTCGGCGATGCCCACAACCCTACACCTTATCCTCTCCAACTTTAAATTCATTTATGCTCAGACTTACCTGGTGTTTACACCATTGAAGCTCCTTCCTGTTGGACATGGCTATATCCATTTGAAGGCCTCACCTTTGTGCATACCCATACTCTATTACTCCCCTGCTTGAAAACTCCAATTCCATGACAAAGAGTCAAATCCTGTTGAGGGTCCTCTTCTCAAGTAGAAGGGAGCACTCAAGGCACACTTCAAGCTCATAAGGAAGCACAGAGATATCATTCCCAAACCCCTGCTCCAATACAACAGGAAATCAACTATGTTGATATTGAATTTTGTGTTGAACATGATGAGAAATTTGATGAGGAGGTCTTGGCCTTTATCATTGAGTGGGTGATTGATTCAGGCCATACTTTAGGGCCCCAGAACTAATATCTATGTATAATAGAGCTATACTAGAACATGAAATCACTCCCCAACAATGTCTTACTAGAGCATAATGAAGCTCGTAGGGAGATATTATTACAGATTGATGAACTAAAAATGGAGCACAAGGATCTCAGTTTGCAACACTATGACATCTCTACCAAGTTGGGCCTTCAAATTTAATAGATGGGATGGAGAACAAAGCCAAGTACTAAATATCAATCTTCCATGGTGAGAGATGAAATATCTTGGTATGTTTTCTTTTTGTGCATGGGCTTCCTTATTTTGTAGGGAATTGAGTAGGAAGTATGAAATATTGACATTGTGACAGTGTCTGAGATGGTCAAGGAAACAAATGTGTTAAAATTTCACAATCCCATAACATCTCCAGCAAGTGATGTTACCAAACTCTTTCCTAGCTCTAGGATTTGTTACAAAATTTCAAGCTTGGATTTTTTTTTCAGTACCATTTCTCCACTTCGTGAGGAAGCTTAGTTACTTTAGATGGAGTCTCCTCTAACTTATACAATAACTCCAACAACTAAAAATTGTTTTTCCCTAAATGAAGGAAAAATCCAGTGTTATATCACCATCATAACCATTTATACTATGCACAGATTCCATCCGTCATTCCTATTAAAAAAAACATGAATGTGGTCGAAAGATCCTAGGATCACTACTTCAATGGGTTCATTATATATAAGAGAACCTCCCATGGTACCTATATCTATTTTTCTCTTGGCTATCACTGTTACAAGAGAAATTTGAAAATTTAAAAAATTTTGGGAGGTAGTTTCCAATTTTAGTGCAGAGTGATGAGTTTAATGGTTTCTGATAAACAAGTTATAATTTGGGAATATGATGTAAAGGAATTATGGCAGGAGGTAATGATATATAATTACTCTTTCAACTTTAAGACTCATTCATGATGAAATAAGTTGGAAAAATTACTTATCATATCTTAACTTTGCAGCTCCTCCTTCGTGCAATCAATTAAGTTGATAGTTGGTACACCCCTGGTAAACTGATTGGTATAAAAATAACCAAGTGGCTAGAAACCTTGCTGATAGGTGGTTTAGAGAATCCCTTGGGCTAGCAGCTTCATCAATAACTTCCTCTATAGGAGGACTACGCTCTGTCAAAAAAACAAAACCAATGGTCAGATGCGTGATGGAAAAAACATACACAAATAAAATGGCAATTCATTGACAATTAATACATAAGATTTGATGTAAATACCAATTGAAAGCAAATTTCAGAATTGAGTAGTTGCTCCAAGTTGCAGGTTAGGTTCATCAGACCATACTCCTGCAACCATAGCAGGAAGACTCTCCAACTGCAAGAACAAAAAACAAAACAAAATAAAATAAAAGTCATCAAAAAAGGAAAAAAAATGTCAAATAAGGTCATCATAGATACCACGAAATAGTTTTATATATTCCTCTAAGCCAAATGAAGCACATATACTATCAGAAACCTAGTGAATTGACTATGGCTCAAAGTTTTTAGTAAGAATTAAATATTAGTTTTAGCTTTCACTAGATACATAAAGGAACCTCTCAACTGTCTATAAATTCAGTAGATAGCCTGTTTATAATGTGTCAATGATACCAACAAAGAAATGGTAAGAGGCTACCATGGTTTAATGTAGACTCTCTGACCCAAAGCCTACACGATCTCCTTGAGGCGCAATTTGCATCATCTCAATATTATCTGTAGCCTGAAAAGTAGAAACCAAATTTAATAGAAAAGTTTGCGAAAAATAAATATAATAAAAATAATAAATATGCTTAACGAAAGTATTGATACCTATGTCACGACTTGAACCTGAGAACGAATAATCTCTTCAGGCAGCCCTAGATGTGTAGCACATACTTGAAAATTCAACAATGTTAAGACCCACACTATATAAAATTATGTTCATCTTAAAGTCACTTACAATTTAACGTAAAAATCTAGATAGATAATACATGTGAGACCACTGGAACATATGAAGGTATCATGTCTTCGGGAAGCCCTTCATGTGTAGCGCTAACCTGAAAATTCCATAATGTTAACACTCATACCATATAAGATTATGTGACATAAATTCATTTTAAATTTGACGTACAAAAATATATATAGAGAGTAATGAATGTGGCACCTGTACATGATCATGTCCTTGATCTACATAATGAGGATCAGGGGCATAGCAATGTTGCTCTAAGAATGTTATAAACTGCATATAAGTTAAATAAATATATTGGTGTAATTTTTTGGAGACTAAATGTATATACACCAAAAAAACATGTTACATGCACTCTAGCTCATATTGTAAATGTGTATTTTAAAATAGATCAAAATATGCTTGTACATACCTTGCCCATGGTGTGAATTTGTTGTCTAATGGATCGCTCATAGTGGTCTCTACATGAGGATGCACACTCCAGAAGCTCATCTCACTCCATCTCCCCCAACACGTCATTTGGAATACTCACAAATGAATGAACTCCTGCGCTAGATGAAGGTTGGCTTGTCCCTAAGCCAACTTCCACCCCTCCTAAAGCAGCTTCAATATGTTCTTTTATCTTCTCCCTCATCTGTGATGCAACACTGGAGATATAGGCTAACTCCTCTTGAAGTGTAACTACCTTAGGTGGTTGAGGTGCTAAATGAAGTGCTGGAGGCCTAAACCAAACATCTCGCATAGCATCAAGTCTTTCATATGTATGACCTTTTCCAGCTCCATAGAATTTTGACCCTGTATCTATATAGTTAGGGTCCATGTGCTCTCGAAATTGAGCATACAACATCCTAACAAAATATTGCAGCACCTCATCATTATTTGGGAACTTCCCGTATGTATACAAGAACTTCTCATAAATATAAGGTGCAATATTGGGACCATTGAATCTTGCAATCTTCAGTCGTTTTTTGTCTTCAGAACGCAAGTCAAATAGAAACAAGGCCATTTCTTTAGTGACCCTACTTTTAACTTCACTATAGGAGTGGATACTAATCACTGATGCTCTCCTCCTACACATCACGTCAAAAAAAACTTGGGTTGATGGTCCGAGTCCACGATAAGTCTCTATCAAACTCTCCAAATTGTGCAAAACAATTTGAAGACAATCTCAACTAGGGGTAGAGAGATTGCAACTTTGCAATTAATTGCAAAATCTCATGGAATTCTCCCTCATCCCATCAACAGTAAGTAAGGATATGGTATCTTCCCAAGGAATCTGCTCAGGAATATCATCGGGAAGGGTGTAAAGGGGATTATAGCTTGGATTTTGAGCAAACTCATGAACCTTACGACCTCTCCCCCTAGGAGAGCGATGACCACCACCTGTAACATGTTAAATTATTACACATATTAAAAATTAAATAATTTATAAGAAAAATTTGTATTTAAAAAACTTGTCTGGACATTTGAAAATATCTCATGGAAAAACTATCTCATCCTCTTCGCTCATACTAGAATTGTTCCCTTCTGAGGAATGAAGGTCTCTACTAGCCACTTTACAAAACATTAAATTGTTTTATAACATAATTAAATGAGACACACAATAAGTTTCGCATTAAACATACATCAAACGATAAATTTTCCTTTAAATTTTACCTGAACGAGAACTATCCAAATGTGGGATGGGTGCCACAGGCTGAGACATTGTTCTCCTTTGTCCCTCACCAGCAATAGGGCCAACCCCAACTCCTACATTTGCACCTATGGAGAATAATGTTTTCGAATTAAACACATGTCATTTGAAAAAATAAATTCACCTGTTCAACATTGAATATAACGTAAACTTGAACATTTTAACTAGAAATTGATCTAATGTGTACCTATACCATGTATAATATACCCCTCAGAATGGGCTCTATGAAATTGGGGATGAATGGGAACAGGTCTATGGGGCTACTCTTGTTCCATTTGGTGTCTGGGCACATGATTCATATGAGTGCGTCCACTTGTGCAGGAAAAAAAAAATTCACATTAATGAATTTTTGACAACGAACAATAAATATAACCTACTTGAAAACATGACATAACTAAACAACCAATGTACCTGATAATCCTCTCATGGAGGGGTCTTTGGAGGGATCGCCTGATGCTGTTGTTGCAATTGTATCAAATCAAATTTCTGCCCTCATAAACAAATTAGAAAACAAATTATCAATCGACATTCATGTCATTAACCAATGGATAACAGGTACTATAGCTCCTTTACATACAAGGGCTTGACAATAGTACATGGCATAATATCTCATGGCACTAACTAAGGCGGGTCAATAATTTTTGCTATTGTACAACTTGACTCTGATTTCTAATGAATCTCACATGTATAATAAATCTTAACATTTCTATTGAGATTATTATAAAATATGTTTACACTATGAGAGAAGATAAATTATGAGGAAAGTAGAGATGATTATTTTGAATCCTAAATGATTTGTTTCCAATGTTGTTGCAAAATTATGGAGGATTTCATGAGATGATGAATAGAGTTTGATCTTCATTTGTTGTATTGAATGTACATTATCCTCCTACTACATTTTTCATCAAGTAGACAAGTTTTAAGACCAATATCAACATTCCCCAACTTGGTAGACATAATTCCTTGGTAATCTATATGGAGTCATTATATCACAATTGATCTCAACCCTTGCAGAATGTGTGGCAATTGTCTTTGTGCCTTAGCCGCATTAAAGTGATCATACAACCAAATTGTGATGTTGTGCCTTTGGTATTGCTAAATTGTCCTAGAAGCATGTATGAAGATATTGTCCTGGCTTGTGAAAACCATAGTTGCACAACCTTCGTGGTAAACCCTTAGCTAACATTAATGCCCCACAAGATTATTATCTTGGAAGAGATGCATTACAAGGAATTTTTTTGGCCAGTTGGAAATCAAAGCTTGATGCTTTCAACTTGATCCCATTCTCCTCCACATAGGTTACTATTCTCTCTCCCTCTCTTCTTCTCGCAAAAAAATTAAATTGATCATACATATTTGTAGCCAAAGGATAATATTAGAAACATAAAAAATGTATTGAAAGAGAGATACTACTCTGGACCCCTATATAATCCCTTTATGCACCACAATATTGTCATTTTATGTTGTCTGTGTAGGATCATAATGAGTAGAAATGGATATAGTTGTATTCCACGATGAAGCACTGAAGGCTACATTTCTTGACTACGACCAAGGGTTTAGGCATTAATTTGAGGCCAAATTGATGAATACACTAGAACACATTTTACATGCATGCCACAAAATAAGGTTTTCAGTCTACCAATGGGCATGATACAAATAAACTATGTGTGTGTTTCTCTGCTAGTATGTTAAGCCACAATTAGTTCTTTAACTTCTATTTCAAACATGTGATTTCCCATATACATGCATATTAGTCCTATATTTCTTCTAATGTTCACCTTCTCCTGACATTGTTTTTATCTAAGAAAATGTTGGTACTGGTTATGTCGTATCCTTTGTGATCCATACCAAAATATGTCATGAAACTTTTGGGTTTATTGTTTCCCTCAAGATTTTCCTTTAGGTATTAATAGGTGTGATCTATAGTTTTTCTTGTGAGTATGAGTACCAGACTCTACCATACCACATGTTCTAGGGTTTATTACTACCTAATTAACCTTGATTCCCCTTGGATTTCCTCCAAGACATTTCCATGATGCATTCAAAATTTTCACTGTGATCACACAAGCCTTGTTTGATATTTCAGTAAAGATAATTCCTCCTTGGGGGAATGAATTTTAATGTGCTCACAGTCCTTGATTGATCCAATTTCATATTGTTCCATTTTTCAATTGAGAAGGTAATAATTTCAAACTTTAACTTTACATGCCTCATCTTTCATAGAAATTGTTTTTGGTTCTTAGACGACTTTCAATTATAAACACTCAATAAAAACATCCTCCATTTCAGATCATAAAAGCTTATCCTTTAGATGTTTCAACCTTAGAAATAGGAATTTGAATTATACTATTATTTTTTGGTCATCTTGCCCAAATGAATCCAAAATTGGTTATTTTGTGTTGTACCTATGAGCCTCATTGTATTTAACTGAGTTAAAAATAAAATATTTGACTTACCAATTATTGACCTCTGTAGTTTTCAAAATTGCTTCTTGACATGAGTGTTGAGAGGACAAACATTTCAAATCAATGAAATAATTATTGTCCTATTTATTTCTTGCCATGTACTTCAGTGTTTTTCATGATATTAAATATTATACCATGTTAATATATGCTACAAAATTCAATAGTATAGTTCGGGGCATTATAAAAGATAATGAAGATGAGGGGGGCATTTATTCAAGGGTGAAAACTTCAAATATCCTTCAATAATGCTTTGGTGATGTTTCAAGACAAGCCAAAAATTTCTTCAATAGGTTGTTCCATAAGGTATTCAATTATGTCTTCTAGATCTTTAATCATGATTGTGCACACAAGGAATGCTACTTTTCTTCTCCAATGATGATTGTACTAGGGCTCAACAATGTTCCCTTCAATAGTAATTCAACTACTCCAAATGATACTGTTCTTAGGGTCTATCAACTTCACATGTCAAGGTTATTTTCCATACTTCCTTTCAAAAATATTCAGAGGATTGTTCCAAGCCTGCTTTCAAAAAGGACTCTTCAATACACTTCAGGGACTGATCAAATTTTACTTGTAAAATCCAATAATTGCATCCAAAAAATATTTTTTAGAGCCTTAATGTATGCTCAAGGTATGCCTAGAAAGTGGGTTGAAGATAAATATTAAGAGAGTTGAGTGTACTAAAAAATCTACCTCATGGTCAACCATAAAAAAATTATGAAGCCCAAAATTGTTACCAAGGAGTAGAATGATATTTTACTGAAAGGTATAACAATTCAATAAGTAGAAGATTTAGTTATTGACATGTTCAAATGAAAATATCAAAAACCTTATGGACTAACTATAGAGTTTCATCACTTGCTAACCAATCATAGGCCAAGTTGTATGACACATTGTTGAAGACTCCATGCATTCCTTCTTCAAAAATTTGAGGACCAACTCTCAGCTTTCAAAATATTTTTCCTTATCACCAGATACCTTGGTGCCCCTCTTATCGACAATCCCCTCAGAAAATCGATTCAAGAAAACCTTATTAAAAAATTTGAGGACCAAATCTCTTGTTGAATCTATCAGGTCCATTCACCCTCCTTAAATATATTCTCCAATCCCTTGTTATTTATCTTATTTCTACCTTTTCTTCCCCCAAAGATATTCTTAGAAAATTTTGAAATTTTGGATGCTTCCTATGGGGAGGAGCCAAAAGGGATAAAGATTGGCTCTAATTGCTTGGGAAAAAATTTTTTGGCCAAATTTGAAAGGAGTGATATGGCTAAGAGATGCAAAAAACATCAACAAAACACTTTGTGCCTAAACATGTTGGAGATGGATCAAAAATCTAGATGTCGTATAGAGAAAAATGTGGTGGTTCAAATGGACCTCAAACAAAAACAAGATTCCATGGAACAAGCCACAAAACTGAGGTCTGGTTCATATCTAAGTTCTATTACTGGTTGCAGGCTCGAAATTTCATAGAACTAGCTACAAGTCGAAGGTATAGTACTAGTTGCAGACCCAAAATTCCATAGAACCATTCGTCCTCTACAGGTCTGAAAAATAATAAATGAGGGTTGAGTTTTATTTTTGTATTCTATCGAGATCCTATTATGGCTCTTGAATCGCTTCTCTACAGGCTCCGAAACTAACTCTAGAAATGGAAGGGATGCATTTGGCTATGAGAACGTAGCCCACAGAATAAAGTAAAAAATACCACCAAGATATTCAAAGAGGCCACCACTAATCAGTTCGCAAGGGTGTTAAAACATTGATTTCAAAGCGGCTTTGATCATCTGAAACCATAGACAGAGACATTTATTGGATATAGGTATTTTTTTCAAAATTATAGAGTTCTTCTTGCTGTGGGTGTTGAAAGAAAATTCTTGGCTGAAGCAAGGATAAAAACAATGATTGAGAGAAAGAGGTTTTTGGTGCCAAAAACACAAGGATACTTCCCTTCAAAAACCACAAGCATGTCTTCAAAAATACCTCTTGGCTCGAACACAATACTGAAGAGATGACTTTAGTGATGATGAGGAACAAGGCAAAGAGTCTAAACATAGCAGTGATAATGAAGAGCAAAGTGATGGGCCGTAAAGCAGTGACAAGGATAGACAAGACAACCTTCAAACAAGCAATGATGAGGGCAAGAAAATACAAAACATGGATCATGAAGGGCATTCTCCAAATCATGTGCTATCTGCCTCTCCTAGGCAAGGGGCCATGACTTCTTCACCAAAGCTAGAATGCCAAACAATAAAGAAGAAAACCAAGAAAAGCTCAAAACTGCCCAAAGAGGGCGCCTGGTGAGAAAAAAGGAGAAAGACACCTTTAGGCTTGGAATTTTGGCCCAAGCTTCTAGACATGTTTCTAAAAAGCCTTGAGGGACTTTCTCGCCAAAATTGAGCAAATTTTGACATGTTCTTGTTTTTCGACATTTTTGGGCCTAATTGCATAAAATCATGGGCGCCGCCATTTTAGTTTGGAGCATCCTCAATGCTTGAGAGTGGTACCATTGGATGCATTAAATTTAGGGGCATCTACTCAAAAATTTTCAGAGCATTTGAAGTTGTTTTGGTCCCCCAAATATGAAAAAAACACTCACTTTTTGACACTCTGCCCACATATCAGCAAGGCCTATTTTTTGGGTTTTTACACACAGACCTATTTTTGGAGGACTTCTAGACATCAGATTGGGAAAATTCAAGTTGTTTTAGAAATTATACATTTAGATCTTTCCAAAGAGCCATGAAGAGCCTCTTTTTGACATTGAGAAGGCTTCCAAAAGTTGCCAGCAAGTCAGGGGACCTTTTGCTGATGTATTTTTTGAGTATTTTTGTAAAAATTGAACCTTTCAAAACTGCTTTTTCCTCATGTGCATTTAGCTATTTTTTTACATGAGAAGTTATGAAAGGTCAATTTATTTCCCTCTCTTATAATTTTTTAGATATTTTATGAGATATTTTGTGCCTTGGGCTTTGCAAAGCCTCAAGGACAAAATAAGATATTTTGGATAGGCCAATGAGATTGCAAGTTGAACTAAGAGGTTTTCCTCACTTTGGCCTATATATTCCAAAGGCTTTCATTGTAAACAGGGCTGAACTTGATAATAGAAGCAATATATGGTCATATAAGCTTTGGAAGAAATACTTGTCTCATGCTTTTGGATAGTCTCTTGGATGTTCTTGGATGATGAAAGAGGATTGTTGTTGGATTCCATGACTTGGTAGAATGGTATAGTGTCTCTCTCTTTGTTTTGTTTCCTATTTTTCATTCATAAATCCATGTTATTGCTTGCTATAGGACAATAGAGAACAAATTTGAGACATGCCCTTGGAGGCACCTCAAATTTCATGTTTCTTCATAGCTTCCATGTTTTCTTCATTCTTAGTCAGATTAAAGAATTCTTGATTTCTCTTTAATAAATTAAGGATATTGTTGCTTGTTTCATTCATAGTTTTATGCATGCTAAGTATGATTTACGGTATGCCCTAATTACTCGTGGCTAGCCATAGCTCCATCCATGAAATTTCTCTTTGACTGATTAGATTGTCATTTGTTGAACCAAGGAGGTCTTGTTTTGATCTTGCCCTTTGCTTAAGACTATGAAATCTTGTTTTCAAAGTGCCCAATAACTTGAAGTACTGTGTTTAGGCGTTCCGACATAGTAGTTTGAGTTTTTTGTCTGTCTTAAGTGTATTTCCCCAAAGTTCGATAGCCATTCCCAAAAGTTAGAGAGTTATATATCTCTGTGCATGGCTTGAATGTTTATTTCTATGTATTGATTAGCTTATAGTTACATTTCTCATGATTAATGGTTTTCCCTACCATGTTTATGTCAGATATTAAAATAGTTATGTTTGAAATCCTTTGTTGTTCACAAACTTGATGTCCATCTTACTCCATTTTTCCCAAAGATCCTTTCTACCTCGAATCAAATCGGCCCTTCAACAACCTTGTATCATCGTCTGATAGCTTTCTTGACCTCTTCAACCCCATAGCCTAGTTGATTTGACATATTTTTACCTATCTTTTGTCTTTGATCAATTCATACCTCACAACCTAAAAACCAAAACCAAAAACCTACTTCATAAGTAGCCTAAAGTTAGAACACAATAAGAAAACACACAGATATTCCTTACACAAATAGAGAGAGCCCTCTTTGAGTCCAGGAAGGCTAGGTCCTTGGGCTCCATAGACTAGTTTGATGTTACACTGTCATTTGGCTTGCCAATCATCCAAATCACGGGACACTAACAAGTTTAATACACTTCCATAATGAAAAATAATGTACCTCTGTGTTTCTTTTGGAGCAATAAGGATGAAAAAATTTGGCTTGAACTCCAAGGCTTTGTTAATAATTTTTTTTGCAAGAGCAGCTTTAACAGCAAATGGAGGATTCAACCCCATAATCTACAGATAAATTCAATAAAAAACAACACAAATTACAAGGCATTTTATTGAAGGGCACAATTTGAAAATACAGGATTCCTCCATATAACCACCCACAAATTCAATCTGCACAACTAAAAAGAGCAAGGCCAACAAAAATTATTTCTAGTTAATAGTGGTTTTGCCATCTTTGTTAAACAGAATCATGTGTGAAATCATACTTACCAATCTAGTACCGATTGGTAATTCATATTTACTAACAGTAAGCCAATCCTGTTTTTCAAACTCAAAACCATTCTGTAAATGTCACATAAAATGCATCCATTTCAGACTAACTGTGATAATGACTTCAAAAATGAATTTCGTATTTTTGTCGAGCGCCAAAATCTACATGCTCTCAAAAAATACTCAAAAGAAAAACACTTGAACAACAAATGCAGTTCATTCCCAAAATTACCTTGGCAAGGAAAGCATCTGACATAATTATTGAGATAAGAGACACCTCCAAATTATGTTCTCTTAAAGGGTCATTAGAATTCACAGGGTGATATTTTCCTATGGTTCTGCATCTCACTCCCATCTTGGGCACCTAGGTGGGCTTGGAAAATTCTAAAAGAGTGCTCGAAACATTACTGGAAATGAACAAGGCCCAAAACTCCTTGGAGACGCCACTGGCCATACCACAACATTTTCAATACCAAGGTGATATTCCTCAAATAGCAATCCCCTATCTATGTTTTGCCTTAAATGATCATTTGCATGCATACGCCAATAATTTGATACGGTTCCTGCAAATCTCTAATGGTGACAAATTCCACTGTGCATTAATTATGGTCACAAATTCTCCTAAAAACCAAATAAAATATATCTCTATTCCATGGTCTACTTCAAACTGGTCAGACTCCACATAGGAGCTTCCCATTCTTACCAAGCTCAACCTTTCCCCTCCCCTTCCCTCCTATTCCCCGAGCTTTCAACCTATTCTCACCTCTCCACTCTCCTGGTCTGTTTTTGTGTGTTATCCATACTTTTATTTCCCCTCTGGGTCTCTTGTTTCCAACTTGGTTGAAGGGGTTGGCCACCCATTTCCTAAGTTGCAAAATATCCTCCCAGGGTCCATAACCTTCTGAGGTTCCTTAATTTTACATGCTCATTTTGGGGGTAGAATTTCCCTGTGGCGAAGGCATGCAATCTGTGAGGAAAAAGTGCATGAAGAAGTAGGGGTTCGCAGGTGGTGGCACCAAAGGTCTCCATCACACACCCAAATATTCATCCTAAGAGCCCTCATAGATAATTCAGTATTGTGTCTACAAAATTTCCTTAATGCATGGTTGTTTTATTCCACTATTATATTCTATTGTAAATAAATCAAATTTGCAATTGTCAAAGTAGGGAAATTAAGTTTTGTACTCAAGCTTTTGCTTACACACTCAGATACTTGGGTCCCCTTTGCACCTTTGGAAGCCTTTATGAGCCATAGTATTATTCCTACCTCCTTCGGCGATGCCCACAACCCTACACCTTATCCTCTCCAACTTTAAATTCATTTATGCTCAGCCTTACCTGGTGTTTACACCATTGAAGCTCCTTCCTGTTGGACATGGCTATATCCATTTGAAGGCTTCACTTTTGTGCATACCCATACTCTATTACTCCCCTGCTTGACAACTCCAATTCCATGACAAAGAGTCAAATACTGTTGAGGGTCCTCTTCTCAAGTAGAAGGGAGCACTCAAGGCACACTTCAAGCTCATAAGGAAGCACAGAGATATCATCCCCAAACTTCTGCTCCTATACAACAGGAAATCAACTATGTTGATATTGAATTTTTTTTTGAACATGATGATCAAGTTGATGAGGAGGTTTTGGCCTCTATCATTGAGTGGGTGATTGATTCAGGCCATACTTTAGGGCACCATAAATAATATCGATGTATAATCAAGCTATACTAGAACATGAAATCACTCCCCAACAATGTCTTAATAGAGCATAATGAAGCTCGTAGGGAGATATTATTACAGATTGATGAACTAAAAATGGAGCACAAGGATCTCAATTTGCAACACTATGACATCTCTACCAAGTTGGCCCTTCAAATTTAATAGATGGGATGGAGAACAAAGCCAAGTACTAAATATCAATCTTCCATGGTGAGAGATGAAATATCTTGGTATGTTTTCTTTTTGTGCATGGGATTCCCTATTTTGTAGGGAATTGAGTAGGAAGTATGACATATTGAAATTGTGACAGTGTCTGAGATGGTCAAGGAAACAATTGTGCTAAAATTTCACAATCCCATAACATCTCCAACAAGTGATGTTACCAAACTCTTTCCTAGCTCTAGGATTTGTTACAAAATTTCAAGCTTGGATTTTTTTTTTCAGTACCATTTCTCCACTTCGTGAGGAAGCTTAGTTACTTTAGTTGGAGTCTCCTCTCACTTATACAATAACTCCAACAACCAAAAATTGTTTTTCCCTAAATGAAGGAAAAATGCAGTGTTATATCACCATCATAACCATTTATCCTATGCATAGATTCCATCCATCGTTCCTATTAAAAAAAACTTGATGTGGTCGAAAGATCCTAGGATCACTACTTCAATGGGTTAATTATATATAAGAGAACCTCCCATGGTAACTGTAGCTATTTTTCTCTTGGCTATCACTGTTACAAGAGAAATTTAAAAATTTAAAAATTTTTGGGAGGTAGTTTCCGATTTTAGTGCAGAGTGATGAGTTTAATGGTTTCTGATAAACAAGTTATAATTTGGGAATATGATGTAAAGGAATTATGGTAGGAGGTAATGATATATAATTACTCTTTCAACTTTAAGACTCATTCATGATGAAATAAGTTGGAAAAATTACTTATCATATCTTAACTTTGTAGCTCCTCCTTCGTGCAATCAATTGAGTTGATAGTTGGTACACCCCTGGTAAACTGATTGGTATAAAAACTAACCAAGTGGCTAGAAAACTTGCTGATAGGTGGTTTAGAGAATCCCTTGGGCTAGCAACTTCATCAATAACTTCCTCTATAGGAGTAATACGCTCTGTCAAAAAAACAAAACCAATGGTCAGATGTGTGATGGAAAAAACATACACAAATAAAATGACAGTTCACTGACAATTAATACATAAGATTTGATGTAAACACCAATTGAAAGAAAATTTCAGAATTGGGTAGTTGCTCCAAGTTGCAGGTTAGGTTCATCAGACCATACTCCTGCAACCATAGCAGGAAGACTCTCCAACTTCAAAAACAAAAAACAAAACAAAATAAAATAAAAGTCATCAAAAAAGGAAACAAAATGTCAAATAAGGTCATCATAGATACCATGAAATAGTTTTATATATTCCTCTAAGCCAAATGAAGCACATATACTATCAGAAACCTAGTGAATTGACTATGGCTCAAAGTTTTTAGTAAGAATTAAATATTAGTTTTAGCATTCACTAGATACATAAAGGAACCTCTCAACTGTCTATAAATTCAGTAGATAGCCTATTTATAATGTGGCAATGATACCAACAAAGAAATGGTAAGAGGCTACCATGGTTTAATGTATAATCTCTGACCTAAAGCCTACACGATCTCCTTGAGGCACAATTTGCATCATCTCAATATTATCTGTAGCATGAAAAGTAGAAACCAAATTTAATAGAAAAGTTTGCGAAAATAAATATAATAAAAATAATAAATATGCTTAACGAAAGTATTGATACCTGTGTCACGACTGGAACCTGAGAACGAATAATATCTTCAGGCAGCCCTAGATGTGTAGCACATACTTGAAAATTCAACAATGTTAAGACACACACTATATAAAATTATGTTCATCTTAAAGTCACTTACAATTTAACGTAAAAATCTAGATAGATAATACATGTGAGACAACTGGAACATATGAAGGTATCATGTCTTCGGGAAGCCCTTCATGTGTAGCGCTAACCTGAAAATTCCATAATGTTGACACTCATACCATATAAAATTATGTGACATAAATTCATTTTAAATTTGACATACAAAAATATATATAGAGAGTAATGAATGTGGCACCTGTACATGATCATGTCCTTGATCTACATAATGAGGATCAGGGGCATAGCAATGTTGCTCTAAGAATGTTATAAACTGCATATAAGTTAAATAAATATATTGGTGTAATTTTTTGGCGACTAAATGTATATACACCAAAAAAACATGTTACATGCACTCTAGCTCATATTGTAAATGTGTATTTTAAAATAGATCAAAATATGCTTGTACATACCTCACCCATGGTTTGAATTTGTTGTCTAATGGCTCGCTCATAGTGGTCTCTACATGAGGATGCATACTCCAAAATCTCATCTCACTCCATCTCCCCCAACACGTCATTTGGAATACTCACAAGTGAATGAACTCCTACGCTAGATGAAGGTTGGCTTGTCCCTAAGCCAACTTCCACCCCTCCTAAGCAGCTTCAATATGTTCTTTTATCTTCTCCCTCATCTTTGACGCAACACTGGAGATATAGGCTAACTCCTCTTGAAGTGTAACTACCCTAGGTGGTTGAGGTGCTAAACGAAGTGCTGGAGGCCTAAACCAAACATCTCGCATAACATCAAGTCTTTCATATGTATGACCTTTTCCAGCTCCATAGAATTTTGACCCTGTATCTATATAGTTAGGGTCCATGTGCTCTCGGAATTGAGCATACAACATCCTAACAAAATATTGCAGCACCTCATCATTATTTGGGAACTTCCCGTATGTATACAAGAACTTCTCATAAATATAAGGTGCAATATTGGGACCATTGAATCTTGCAATCTTTAGTCGTTTTTTGTCTTCAGGCCACAAGTCAAATAGAAACAAGGCCATTTCTTTAGTGACCCTACATTTAACTTCACTATAGGAGTGGATACCAATCACTAATGCTCTCCTCCTATGCATCATGTCAAAAAAAACTTGGGTTGATGGTCCGAGTCCACGATAAGTCTCTATCAAACTCTCCAAATTGTGCAAAAAAATTTAAAGACAATCTCGACTAGGGGCAAAGAGATTGCAACTTTGCAATTCATTGCAAAATCTCGTGGAATTCTCCCTCATCCCATCAACAATAAGTAAGGATATGGTATCTTCCCAAGGAATCTGCTCAGGAATATCATTGGGAAGGGTGTAAAGGGGATTATAGCTTGGATTTTGACCAAACTCATGAACCCTATGACCTCTCCCCCTAGGAGGGCGATGACCATCACCTGTAACATGTTAAATTATTACACATATTAAAAATTAAATAATTTATAAGAAAAAATTGTATTTAAAAAACTTGTTTGGACATTTGAAAATACCTCATGGAAAAACTATCTCATCCTCTTCGCTCATACTAGGATTGTTCCCTTCCGAGGAATGAAGGTCTCCACTAGCCACTGTACAAAACATTAAATTGTTTTATAACACAAGTAAATGAGACACACAATAAGTTTCACATTAAACATACATCAAACGATAAATTTTCCTTTAAATTTTCCCTGAACGAGAACTATCCAAATGTGGGATGGGTGCCACAGGTTGAGACATTGTTCTCGTTTGTCCCTCACCAGCAATAGGGCCAACCCCAACTCTTAGATTTGCACCTATGGAGAATAATGTTTTCATATTAAACACATGTCATTTGAAAAAATAAATTCACCTGTTCAACATTGAATATAACGTAAACTTGAGCATTTTAACTAGAAATTGATCTAATGTGTACCTATACCATGTATAATATACCCCTCAGAATGGGCTCTATGAAATTGGGGATGAATGGGAATAGGTCTATGGGGCTCCTCTTGTTCCATTTGGTGTCTGGGCGCATGATTCATATGAGTGCATCCACCGGTGCAGGACAAAAAAAATTTACATTAATGAATTTTTGACAACGAACAATAAATATAGCCTACTTGAAAACATGACATAACTAAAGAACCAATGTACCTGATAATCCTCTCATGGAGGGGTCTCTGGAGGGATTGCCTGATGCCATTGTTGCAATTGTATCAAATCAAATTTCTGCCCTCATAAACAAATTAGAAAACAAATTATCAATCGACAGTCATGTCATTAACCAATGGATAACAGGTACTATAGCTCCTTTACATACAAGGGCTCGACAATAGTAACTAAGGCGGGTCAATAACTTTTGCTATTGTACAACTTGACTCTAATTTCTAATGAATCTCACATGTGTAATCAATCTTAACATTTCTATTGAGATTATTATAAAATATGTTTACACTATGAGAGAAGATAAATTATGAGGAAAGTAGAGATGATTATTTTGAATCCTAAATGATTTGTTTCCAATGTTGTTGCAAAATTGTGGAGGATTTCATGAGATGATGAATAGAGTTTGATTTTCATTTGTTGTATTGAATGTACATTATCCTGCTACTACATTTTTCATCAAGTAGACAAGTTTTAAGACCAATATCAACATTCCCCAACTTGGTAGACATAATTCCTTGGGAATATATATGGAGTCATTATATCACAATTGATCTCAACCCTTGCAGAATGTGTGGCCATTTTCTTTGTGCCTTATTCGCATTAAAGTGATCATACAACCAAATTGTGATGTTGTGCCTTTGGTATTGCTAAATTGTCCTAGAAGCATGTATGAAGATAGTGTCTTGGCTTGTGAAAACCATAGTTGCACATCCTTCGTGGTAAACCCTTAGCTAACATTAATGCCCCACAAGATTATTATCTTGGAAGAGATGCATTTCAAGGAATTTTTTTGGTCAGTTGGCAATCAGAGCTTGATGCTTTCAACTTGATCCCATTCTCCTCCACATAGGTTACTATTCTCACTCCCTCTCTTCTTCTCGCAAAAAAATTAAATTGATCATAAATATTTGTAGCCATAGGATAATATTAGAAACATAAAAAATGTACTGAAAGAGAGATACTACTCTGGACCCCTATATAATCCCTTTATGCACCACAATATTGTCATTTTATGTTGTCTGTGTAGGATCATAATGAGTAGAAATGGATATAGTTGTATTCCATGATGAAGCACTGAAGGCTACATTTCTTGACTACGACCAAGGGTTTAGGCATTAATTTGAGGCCAAATTGATGAATACACTAGAACACATTTTACATGCATGCCACAAAATAAGGTTTTCAGTCTACCAATGGGCATGATACAAATAAAATATGTGTGTGTTTCTCTACTAGTATGTTAAGCCACAATTAGTTCTTTAACTTCTATTTCAAACATGTGATTTCCCATATACATGCATATTAGTCCTATATTTCTTCTAATGTTCACCTTCTCCTGACATTGTTTTTATCTAAGAAAATGTTGGTACTGGTTATGTCGTATCCTTTGTGATCCATACCAAAATATGTCATGAAACTTTTGGGTTTATTTTTTCCCTCAAGGTTTTCCTTTAGGTATTAATAGGTGTGATCTATAGTTTTTCTTGTGAGTATGAGTACCAGACTCTACCATACCACATGTTCTAGGGTTTATTACTACCTAATTAACCTTGATTCCCCTTGGATTTCCTCCAAGACATCTCCATGATGCATTCAAAATTTTCACTGTGATCACACAAGCCTTGTTTGATATTTCAGTAAAGATAATTCCTCCTTGGGGGAATGAATTTTAATGCGCTCACAGTCCTTGATTGATCCAATTTCATATTGTTCCATTTTTCAATTGAGAATGTAATAATTTCAAACTTTAACTTTGCATGCCTCATCTTTCATAGAAATTGTTTTTAGTTCTTAGACGACTTTCAATTATAAACACTCAATAAAAACATCCTCCATTTCAGATCATAAAAGCTTATCCTTTAGATGTTTCAACCTTAGAAATAGGAATTTGAATTATACTATTATTTTTTGGTCATCTTGTCCAACTGAATCCAAAATTGGTTATTTTGTGTTGTACCTATGAGCCTCATTGTATTTAACTGAGTTAAAAATAAAATATTTGACTTACCAATTATTGACCTCTGTAGTTTTGAAAATTGCTTCTTGACATGAGTGTTGAGAGGACAAACATTTCAAATCAATGAAATAATTATTGTCCTATTTATTTCTTGCCATGTACTTCAGTGTTTTTCATGATATTAAATATTATACCATGTTAATATATGCTACACAATTCAATAGTATAGTTCGGGGCATTATAAAAGAGAATGAAGATGAGGGGGGCATCTATTCAAGGGTGAAAACTTCAAATATGCTTCAATAATGCTTTGGTGATGTTTCAAGACAAGCCAAAAATTTCTTCAATAGGTTGTTCCATAAGGTATTCAATTATGTCTTCTAGATCTTTAATCATGATTGTGCACACAAGGAATGCTACTTTTCTTCTCCAATGATGATTGTACTAGGACTCAATAATATTCCCTTCAATAGTAATTCAACTACTCCAAATGATATTGTTCTTAGGGTCTATCAACTTCACATGTCAAGGTTATTTTCCAAACTTCCTTTCAAAAATATTCAGAGGATTGTTCCAAGCCTGCTTTCAAAAAGGACTCTTGAATACACTTCAGGGACTGATCAAATTTTACTTGTAAAATCCAATAATTGCATCCAAAAAATAATTTTTAGAGCCTTAATGTATACTCAAGGTATGCCTAGAAAGTGGGTTGAAGAGAAATATTAAGATAGTTGAGTGTACTAAAAAATATACCTCATGGTCTGAAATATGATCCTGGTTACAGAAACAAGATTCTAACTCAACCCACCCCTAATAGATGGTCAGCCATAAAAAAATCATGAAGCCCAAAATTGTTACCAAGGAGTAGAATGATATTTTACTGAAAGGTATAACAATTCAATAAGTAGAAGATTTAGTTATTGACATGTTCAAATGAAAATATCAAAAACCTTATGGACTAACTACAAAGTTTTACCACTTGCTAGCCAATCATAGGCCAAGTTGTATGACACATTGTTGAAGACTCCATGCATTCCTTCTTCAAAAATTTTAGGACCAACTCTTAGCTTTCAAAATATTTTTCCTTATCACCAGATACCTTGGTGCCCCTCTTATCGACAATCACCTCAGAAAATCAATTCAAGAAAACCTTATTAAAAAATTTGAGGACCAGCTCTCTTGTTGAATCTATCAGGCCCATTCACCCTCCTTAAATATATTCTCCAATCCCTTGTTATTTATCTTATTTCCACCTTTTCTTCCCCCAAAGATATGCTTAGAGAAATTTGAAATTTCAGATGCTTCCTATGGGGAGGAGCCAAAAGGGATAAATATTTGCTCTAATTTCTTGGGACAAAATTTGTTGGCCAAATTTGAAAGGAGTGATATGGCTAAGAGATGCAAAAAACATCAGCAAAACACTTTGTGCCTAAACATGTTGGAGATGGATCAAAAATCCAGATGTCGTATAGAGAAAAATGTGGTGGTTCAAATGGACCTCAAACAAATACAAGATTCCATGGAACAAGCCACAAAACTGAGGTCTGGTTCATATCTAAGTTCTATCACTGGTTGCAGGCTCGAAATTTCATAGAACTAGCTACAGGTCGAAGGTATAGTACTAGTTGCAGACCCAAAATTCCATAGAACCATTCATCCTCTACAGGTCCGAAAAATAATGAATGAGGGTTGAGTTTTCTTTTTGTATTCTACCGAGATCCTATTATGGCTCTTGAATCGCTTCTCTACAGGCTCTGAAACTAACTCTAGAAATGGAAGGGATGCATTTGGCTATGAGAACGTAGCCCACAGAATAAAGTAAAAAATACCACCAAGATATTCAAAGAGGCCACTACTAATATAAAGTAGATCCTAGGTTGATGCAAAGCCTTAAGGTGAATCTTTTCAATGTTGGAGCCATTGGTTGTATTGATAAGTCACATGCAATATTCAAGGAGGCCGCTGCTAATATAAAGTAGATCCTAGGTTGATACATAGTCGTAAGGTGAATGTTGTCAATGTTAGAGCCATTGGTTGTATTGATAAGTCACATGCTCCCCAAAGTATGCTCGTTTTCGAGACTTACCTGGCTAGAATCTATCCATGGTGGCTCGAAAATGCTCCAGCGAAAACAATAGTGCTCCAGCGATAATGACAGTGCTCCAGTGTAAAGGTTTGCAGAATGTCAGGGGAGACAGGATTTTGGTGGTTTTTTATAAGAATAAAACTCTTGGACAAGAGTTAAAAAAACTCTAGGCCGAGAGTTTTACAACTCTCGTCCGAGAGTTTACCCAAGAGTTTATGTCAATAAAAATCTCGGACAAGAAAATACATAACTCTCGTCCGAGAGTATTTTAACTCCGATCAAGCCCAATCAAACTCTCAGGTGAAACATTAAAAATCTCTCGGATGAGAGTTCTAAAAACTCTCAGTCAAAAAATTGAGTTGACTATTTTCTCGACCGAGAAATTAAAAATTTCACCCAAATTCTGGCCATCTGCCAGAAAGTGTTTCCCAACTTCGGGATTTCACCCAATTATAATATTGGTTTTATAATATTAAGTTTACAATATTATGGTTTAATATTAGGCTTTACTATATTATGTTTTATATTAGGGATTAATATTTTAACCTTGTAATGGTACAAAAATATAGGCAACGTCGCATTTGACAAACATTGTCTCAATATGTCAATCAATTTGAAAATCATTGTCATAATGTTATATGAAATGGAAACTTATTTAACGTCACATTGTTACATTATAAAATTGGGGTATAATATTTGGTTTATAATATTAAGGATTTTTAATATTTTGTTTAAAATATT
This sequence comes from Pinus albicaulis, assembly GCA_034641835.2. Taxonomy (NCBI): domain Eukaryota; kingdom Viridiplantae; phylum Streptophyta; class Pinopsida; order Pinales; family Pinaceae; genus Pinus; species Pinus albicaulis. The sequence goes on along the minus strand of CM076583.1, from coordinate 701,311,110 downwards.
AAGGTTTAATATTATGTTTATAATATATAATATTAGGGTTTATAATATTAATGAATGTGACAATCATTGGCATGATGTTTATAATCCCTTAGGTTTATAATATTAATCTTGGGGTTTATATTCCTATGGTTTAATATTAATCCCTTGGGTTTGTAATATTAATATTAGGGTTTATAATCTTAAGGATTATAGTATTAGTCCTAAGGATTACAATCCCTTAGGTCTATAATATTAATCCTAGGGTTTAAAATTATTCCCTTAGGTTTATAATCCCTTTATTTTATAATTTAAATAATCCATTGGATTTAAACAATGTAAACTATCAAATGGGAACTGTGTCGAGTACCCATTTTTTTCAGGTAGCAAAAAATCATTTGATTTTGAAAAGTGTTGATTCATAATTGATCCAGGTGGATATTGGTGGCCGCCTACCTATTCCATTTTTACCCCCACCATCGGTTATTTCAATTTTTCAGTTTCAACACAACTTACTAATTTTAGCAGCTTTTCGAGTCCTGAACTTCTGGAGCCGTTTTGAGGACCAAAGCGACGTTTTTTGCGAAAACAGGGAGAAACATGGAATTTCATTCAATGTTGCTCACTTCAAAAGTTGTAGTCCTTGGATAGATATTTCTAATGAGGTATTGATTGAATCAAACAAATATCATATGCCAAGGTTACATCCCCGAGAATTTGATGTACCAATTTACCCAAACGAGGCTCATAGTTTTGGCACATTATCTCCTAGGATTAGGTTTTTGGATGTTTAGGGTTTTCCATTATTTCTCAACAATAAATAGGCCTTCGAGCCTCATTGTAACATAGTTCAGAGGCCTGTAGCCGCCACATCGCTTATCGGAGATAAGCTACCAGCACCCTATCTAGTTTAATTTTCATTATGTTTGTAAGAATATTTTTGTTATTTGATATTAATGAAATGATGTATTATTTCAATTGAATCTTCGTGTTTATGTCTATTTCTATATTTTATTTTGTTCTTCCATAAACCCAGATCATTGGTATCAGAGCGATCTGCTCTTTCTCTCTTTTTCTTTGCATGTACCCAACAAGGTCAAGGTATAAGGAGCTAGGGATTCATTTGGTTGAACCTTTGCAAGATCAACCTCACAAACCCCAAAGAACTCCCTTGGAAGAAGAAAATAAAGGCGAGGGAGTAGGAGATCTTATCAAATTATTTCTTGAGGAGGCCCTTGAGAAACAAAGGAATGCGATGATGGATAACTTTTCCTAGATCCTTCAACGCCTGCCCACCGATGGTGCATCTACATCCAACAGCCACTCTGGATGCACCTCTCCTTTCAAGGTATAGGGAAACTTCAACATTATTATATTTGGGGGCAAGATAAATGCAGACGTCGTAGATAGATGGTTGAATTTTCTGGAAGGTTATTTCTCGGTCCATTATTTCTCCGACCGATAAAAGATTACTTTTGGACTCCTCAAAGCTGCCCCCCATGTCAAAGACTGGTGGGAAACCTACTATGAGCAGAAGGACAAGAGGGAACCCTCTCTGTTCTCGGCCACACCCACTTGGAATTTGTTCTGAGACGAAAACAAGGAAGAATATTACCCTGTGGGGAGCTATGAGGACAAGTACATCCATTGGACTACTCTACGGTAGCAAAGGGATCAAGATGTGCATGAACTGAAGAATTTGTTCCATACTATGCGCACACAGTTGGGAATTAAAGATTCAGAGAGAAATTTGGTGCTAAAGTACCACAATGTTTTGCACAGATACATTAAGTAGGAAATGGATTTCCTCAACATTGCCTCGCTTGACATGACATATCACTATGTCCCAATATCGAGCATTAATTTAAGCATAAGAAGCGAGACTTTGGATCCGCAAAACTAAAGCTAGGGAAAGGTGCCCCTAAACTACAGAACAAGGGTCAAAGCCAAAGCAGGGAGACACGAAACAACACCACAAAGCCAAAGAAGGACATGAGGAAGTGCCGTGAATTTCATAACAACCCCACTCACAACACAAATGAGTGTCGGACGAAACAGTGGCTAGTGGCCGAACTGAAGTCACCTGAATCAGATGCATGTTCTAATCCCGATTTGTTCGTAGACAAGGGCAATGAAAAAGGGAATCAGATCATTAATGCGGATCCCAGTGCCAATGTTGCCACCAATAAGCTCCAGAGGGAGAAGCCCAAGGATCCGGAGGAGGGGGAGTGCCTCTTGCATTCACAGATGTGGGTGAAGGGTTATCCACTGCAATTCCTTATCTATAACAGAAGCCAAAAGAGCCTCATTTACCAACCATAGCACACCCTCAGTCGTATACCATTGGATCGCTTCACCAAGGAAGAGATCTCTGCATCTGCCAACAGGTTTGCCTTTCGTACAACATCAAGCCCTTCACGAATGAGGTATTGTGTGATGTATTATTGGGCCAACCATACTTCTGGAAGCGACATGATGTGTATGAGTCTAGGCCTCATTTTGTTGTTATTACCTTGGGGAATAAATTGTACAGGATACCAGAGGTAGTACCGCCTCCTGCAATATCTTTGAATACTGCAAAAAAATGCAGTAAGATTGTTTCCCAAACCAAGAAATTTATTTTCATTACAATTCACCCACAGGACAAGAAGAATATTGTGGCCACAACCTCAAAATAGGGCTCCCCTGCACAACAACAGTAGATGGAAGAAGTCATGGAGGAACACGAGGACATTTTCTCCTCACCCACAGATGTTCCTCTACAGTGCTAGGTCAAGCACTCCATTGATCTGACCCCTGGCGTGCCGCCGTTTGCTGTTTCCATATCTCATGCAACCACACAGACATAATCCACACATGTACTATCCGAGTCTGATAAAGCAACCAAATTTATTGAATGCATCCAACACATCCGCTAGTAGGTCCATGAGATCTTCGACAAATCCAATACCAAGTTCAACAGAATTTGCCTCATCTCATGGAGGAACTCAATGGAATGGGGACCATTGCTTCCTAAGGTGGGAGGAATGATCCAAGTGGATATTGGTGGCTACCGACCTATTCCATTTGGACCCCCACCATCAGTTCTTTTAGTTTTTTAGTTTCAACACAACTTACTATTTTTAGCATTTTTTTGGGTTCTGAACTTCCAGAGCCATTTTGAGGCCCTAAATGACGTTTTTTAGGAAAACCAAGAGAAACATGAAATTTTGTTCAATGTTTATCAGGTAATTTTTTTTTATTCCTCAGATATATCTTTCTAACGAGGTATTGAGCACGTCAAACAGAGATGATATGCCAAATTTACGTTCTCGAGAAGTTGATGTACCAATTTACCCAAACGGGGCCCATAGTTTTGGCGCTTCATCTCCTAGGGTTAGGATTTTGAATGTTTGGGGTTTTCCATTGTTTCTAAACAATAAATAGGCCTTCGAGCGTCATTGTAACACAATTTAGAGGCATGTGACTGCCACATCTCTTGTCAGAGATAAGCTACCAGCGCCCTACCTAGTTTATTTTCATTATGTGTGTAAGCATATTTCTGTTATTTGATATTAATGAAATGAAGTATTATTTCTATTACATCTCTGTGTTTATGTCAATTTCTATATTTTATTGTGTTCTTGCATAAATCTGGATCAACAATACACATTTTTTTAGCATATTTTTGACACATTAAATTTTTTTATGTATCTAATATGACCAATTGTTTAAAAATGTTAGTGATTTTCATGCTGATTTTGAAAAATGTTGATGCAACATCACCCATGTCTTTTATATGGTTTATTTTTGACACCTCAAATTTTCTAATGTATTAATTGTGGATAATTTTTTTAAATGTTGGTGACTTCATGCGGAATTTTAAAAGCATCAACAGTTTATTTTTTAAGGCATATTTTTGACACTTTAAATTTTCTTATGTCTTAAGTATGCACAATTTTCTTTTCAAATGTTGGTTATTTAACAAATTTTTCAGTTGTATTATTCCTCTTCTTGTTTTTTGTCCTAACATGTTTGTTTTTCAAGGTTTTTCATCCGAACATGATTGTTGTTCAAGGTTTCCCAAACATGTAATTTATTTTTTTTACAATGTTTTTTATAATGAAATTTTTATTTATTTTTTGCCAAATTTAAGAAAATAATAACAACAATAATATTTTGAGGTTAAGATTTTTTATATATTTATATATCGTTAATGAATACTTCAATACACAAAAAAATTTCTACTAAAAAATAATAATTTTAAACACTCAACAAAAAATATACATTTTTCATAGAGATATAATTAAAAAAGATGCATATCTCAGGATCTTTTCACTAAAAAGGACATGTTAAATAAAAAACATTATGAAAAAATTGAATGGAAAAATTAGAAAAATAGAAATTTTTATGAATTTTATATAAAAATGATAACATTTAAAGTTTTTTTTTCCAAAAACTGGGTTTCAAATAAAATTTGAAGTAAAAATAACAATTTTTTTTTTAAAAAGAAAAGTAAAACATACAATTTAAAAAAAATAAAAATAAAAAACATAAAAAAAAGATTGAATTTAAAAAGAAAAAGAAAAACATTAAGAATTAAAAATAATAAAATTATTAAAAAAATTAAAACTAATATATATATATATATATATAACAATAAAAAAACATTAGAAAAAAACAATTGAAACAATAAGAAAATTTAAAAAAAAACATCTAAAAAAATTAAAATTAAATCAGATTAAATTTAAAAATTATGGTCCCCTAGGTCTGGGTGGGTGAGATCCAATTCAGGTCCAGGGCAGCTCTGCAGCCCCCGACCACCTCTTTGGCGCAAAAGGCTCGGGGCCTGGGAGGCCCGATTTAGGCCTAGGATGAGGGGAGTCACGATTCTGGGAATGAGATCTCCCCCCGCCCTGGGCCCATAGTGCCATAATTTTTAATTTTAATTTTAATTTTATTATTTTTTTAATGTTTTTACATGCTATTTTTTTAATTTTTTTATTCTATTAATTTTTTATTATTGATATTTATGTGCTTTTTTATTTTTTTTTAAAGTAGGTATAATGTATTTTTTATATATTTAATTTTGATTGTTTTTCCTTTCACTTTAATCGCATTTTTTATTTTTGTTTTTCTTTCTTTAATTTTAACGTTTTTTTTTCTTTCAATTTTTTTAACTTGTTTTTTTTTAATGTTTTTTTTTTAAAGTTATTTTTTTATTTTATTATAGTGTATTATTTTTTTATTTTAGTGTTTTTTTATTTTTCTTGTTTTTATTTATTTTAATTATCTTATATTTTTTGTCCAAAATTAAGTTTATATGTTTATATATATATAGACATTCCAAGGAAAAAAACGAACTCTTTATATTATAAAAATTTAACTGTGTACATGCATTTAAGCATTTATTGGTAAGAGTCTATGCTTTCCAAAATATCACTCGAGTAATCAGCCTGTCTCAAAAAACCCCATCATATTTAGTATAATGAGAAAGATTCGATCCTTCCCAAACATAAGGGTAAAATTCCAACATACCGTCGACACATAAAGACATTCTCCACAGCAGGTTCCTGAGCCTCCTCTTATGAGTAAAAACTAGCCTGGAGTGTAAAAACTCTGGTAAAATTGAATAAGTATATATTATTACTGATAAAAGATGAGATGATTACAATTTGGAATCACCAAGGCTTTAAATACAACCTTACGGCGTCCCTTGGTGAAGAGGAATGATCATTGATCATGCCCTTTCACTTAATAAACCTAAGATAGCTATATTTAACTAATAATTAATAAATTATACATAACATTGTCCCTCTCTTAAATATTCTTTGTCCTCAAAGCATACGTAATGATGGACATTGTTGAGGAACGCCTTGGTTTCTCGAGAGGCGGGCTCTTGCTTCCCACATTTTTAAAAGATCGTGGAGCATCTTCTCGAGTTCAATCTTTTGGTGATGTGGATAGTGACAATATTTGATATTGGCAGGGTCGAGTCCTTTCTTGACTTCTATTGGATGTTCGTGTTCCTTATTAGGAGGTATTTTCATTGGCAGGTCTTGGAAGACTTTTTCGTGTGTCTGAAATATTCATTGTGCTTTTGGTGACCCTTCGCTGATATTTTTTGTAGATAACATTTCTAACTGATGACATTGTACTATAGAGGATGGCGCTCCTTTTCGAATCATCTTCGTCATCTGAGATGACGATATGATTTTATTCTCTGGGGCTTGGAATCCATATAACTTGTGCTTCTGCCCTTCCCACTTAAAGCTTATAAACTGCTTCTGATGGTTGGCAGAATAAGTACCTAAGGTTTGTAGCCATTGAATTCCTAAGACCACATCTACTCCTTATAATGGCATGGTGTAGAATGGAGATTCTAAATTAAAATTTTGAATCTGCGATTTGAATTTATGGCTTTTCCCTACCTTCTCAATTTTCTTACCATCGACCACCATTACCTTCATATTGGGCATGGGAAACATAAATATGTTGAGTCTTTTGGCCATCGTCAAATCTAAAAAATTGTGGGTACTGATGGTTTCAAGGAGAACCATTACGTTGTTATTCTTAATATTTCCTTTTAGTTTTAGTGTGTGAGGTTGTGATATACTTGTTATAGCTGATAAGGACATTTGTGTAATGCTTCCTTCATCTAGTTCTGAAGTGGCTGCATCTGATTCATCATTATTAGAGTCATTAGTTGCTTCACAGTTATACAGATTCTTTGTCTCATTTCTTTTTGCACACCTATGCTTAGGGTCCCACTTTTCACTGCAATGTTTTCACTTTCCCTCTCTCATCCTTTGTATTTTCATGTTAGATTTTTCTTCTCCATGAAGATGGGGTGGGACATATTTTGTGTTATTTATAATTTTAGATTGATGAAATATTTGTCTCGAATATACTCTGTCTGATTTTGACCACGATAACCTTTCAAATTTCTTTTCAGCAGCTTTTGCTTTTTGCCTTGCTAGTTATACTAATGTAATGTTGTGAAGTTCGAGCTCTTCTTGTATATGGATTTTAAGTCCTGAGATGAAAGACTGGATTAAACGAGATTCTGACAATCCAGGTACTCGTGTCACTAAGGTCTCCCATTCTCGAGTGTACTCATCCACATCTCCTTTTTGGCGTAATTTGATGATGTTGAAATTTTTTTTTCTTCTTTTATACCTTGAAATATTTTAAAGAATGCATCTTTAAATTTTGTCCAAATAATAGCAAGCGTCGTCTTTTTCCATCACCTATACCAATTATATGCTTCTCCTTCCATTTTCATGGAAGCGTGCTTAATTTTTTCGTCATCACTATTAATGTCATAAATTGTAAAATATTCTTTGGCTTTATTAAGCCATGCAACGCTATTTTTTTCATTACCGTCAAACTTGGGTAGCTCAATTTTTGCTCTTCGATGATATGCTAACAGTGGGACAAGAAAGGGGTATTGATTAGCAAATGCATTCCAGAGCTTCTTATTTTGAGAATCTGCATTAGTATCTTCTTGATGATGTGGGGAATCATTTTTTTCCTGATGCTCTTCTGAGTTCCCTGAATCTGCGGAATTGTTCTGTTGCTTGTGTTCCGTATTAGGGGATATTGGTTGATGTGTCGGCTTATATTCTCGCAGAGTTCTGTCATCTTTTGCATTGCTTGGCTAAGGTTTTCTGTGGCCTTGTGATGATTTAGCCACATTCGTCTTTCTATTCGATTCGTCGTATCTTGAAGTTTTTTGATATCGTTGGAGTTTCCTGCAACTGTACCTTAGAGACTGACTAATCTTTTGCCAAAGTCTTCGGAATTATTATTGATCTGTTTCTCAAGATGCAACAATTTTTTTTGGAAATCGGCCATCAACATTGATGACAACATTGAACGTGTATGCGGTGGTGAATATTTATCCGCCAGTTTTTTTTTTAAATATATATAATAATAATAATTTTTATTATTATTATATTATTATTATTATTATTTTAAATTTAAATTTAATTAAGTCTTATATAAAAATTTAATTGAGATTATTTAAATTTTATATAAAAATAAATTAAATTTTATTTAAGTTATATATATATATATATATATATATATATATATATATATATATATATATATATATATATATATATAATGTCTCACGGTTTAACTTTAAACAATAAAAACTACGTCGGCTATCCTACACGCATTAGATGTCAATCAACTGTCGTGGCTCTTGGTCGAAAATAGCGATGCTTGAAGACCGTAGCCTATTTAATAAACCGGGTTTAGTCAGTGAGATGTCGACTTGTAATGAAGGTGTTGGTGGCAAGTTTGACAAGGACGCATTACGACAACAGACTGCCAGGAATGTTGTTTTGACGAGCAGATGTTTGAGGAATGGGAAGACAAGGACGCGGGAAGGGCGGAGACAGCATGGACAGGGATGCAGTGGACGTGACAAGGACACGGGAAGGGTGGAGGCGGCATGGAAAAGGATGCGGTGGACGTGACAAGGACGTGGTGGATGATGGGTGCGGCATGGACAGGGGAAGTGTCGGGGGAGGGAAGTGGGTGGCGGGGTCAGGGGGACGGGACAGGCGGAAAGGTGGGAGGGTGAGAGGGCGGTGGGCGAGAGGGAGGGAAGAAAGGCTGAGGGACCAGGAGGTAGATGGACGGAAGGACTAGCGGGGGAGATGGCCGGAGGACGACAGGAAGGGGGTGGGGAAAGGCGGGGAGGAAAGGCCGAGCGGGGGGTGGGGGAAGCCACAGGTGAGGGGGTAGGGCTGAGAGGCAAATGAGGCCAAGGGATGCTGTGGGCTGGGTGGGGAGATGAGTGATGAGAGGGTGGAGTTTTGGGGGGTGCACAGGGGTGAGGTCGAAGGGTTGGCCGAGGGGTGAGGGCGGAGTGTTGGAAAATGCAGACAGGGAGGTGAGGGGTAAGGGAGTGGAGGGCCGAGGGATGCGTGAGGGGGCATGGATGAGGGCTGTGAGGTGTGGTTTGGGAGGGGCGAGGGGTGAGGGATGAGGGGTAGGGTTAAGAATTGGTTGCGGGTTAGGGGTGAGGGCCGTGAAGCCGAGGATGAGTGTGAGATCGGGTGAGTGTGTAGGGCTGTGGGATGAAGGGATGGCAAGAGAGGAAAGGGAATGATGACAGCGGGGAGAAAAATCTGCAATTTTTTTGTAATTCTTTAATTTCCTTGATGATCACACAGATCTTGAAGAGCGACTGCTCCGATACCAATGGAGTGTAAAAACTCTAGTAAACTTGAATAAGTATATATTCTTATTGATAAAAGATGAGATGATAACAATGGGGAATCACCAAGGCTTTAAATACAGCCTTACAGTGTCCATTGGTGAAGAGGCATGATCATTGATCATTCCCTTTCACTTAATAAAACTAAGATAACTATATTTAACTAATAATTAATAAATTATACATAACATAGCCCAAACAGGAACGGTTGTGTGGAATGAGTGGAATATATACAGTTACAAAACTGAGTCTGCATATAATTTTATATAGTACTGAGTTTAAAGTAATGTTTACTTCATAAAATTAAATTAAAAACATAAAAATGTTGTTGAAATACAGACATAGAAGCCAGATGAAGAAATCTAGACAAAAGGAGGATCGTCTGAAGCCACAGAGCCTTTCGGTCCTATTTATCGAGTCCTCCAATTGCCCAGATATTGCTGTAAACCCTCCTTAGAAAGGAAGTCTCCAACAACATTTATTTCCCTGTAAATGTGACATAAATCAATATAAGTAAAATGAGTCTTCAAAAACCACAAATCCTCAAGAATAGGACTTAAAATATAATTTGAACAAACATATTCCTTGTTGAACGAATTGTTAATGTTGAGTGAGTCCCAAAAATTCTAAACTGACTTTAAATCCAAGTGTGTGAGCCAGAAAAAAGGAGGTGTAGTTATTTTATCTCGGCATAGTTATTGGAACACTAGCCAAGGCCAATGGAAGCTTCCAACCTCTAATCCTGATTTAGATGAATAACTAATCTAGCCCCACAGACATTCTTGGGATCAGAGGCACTATCAAAATATGCCCAAGGGATATCTCCCCTAATCTGCTCACAAGTGATGGTCATGACCTTCATGATGGAAACTTGATGTGGAAATAATTCGTAAATGACCGCCCCTTCCTCGGAAACAACATGGAAGGGGATTTATTCGTCCCTGAAGATAGCTAATTTTCTAGCTAGCTGGAGCACCCCAGGAGATAAGCAAGGGAATTGATTTCAATTTTTCTTCTTAGCAGCTATTCCACCACGTCTGTCAGGCATCCTTCATCAAGATACCCCTCCATTGCTGATTAAAACCAAACCAGGGATCAGAAAGTGTCCGACACCTTTATTTTGTACGAGTAGCTCATAACCAGATGAGTCGTGGATTAAGATTCGAGTTTGCATAAAGATAATCTTCCTGGTCCTTCCTTCCTCCATTTCTACAGATTATCCTAGGTGGGGATCTTATTTTCCAGGTAGCACTAGAAGAAAAGGTGGCTTTTAGCTGGGAATTTCATCTTCCAAAGTGGTTTATACCACCACTCAGGCTCCGCCCATCCTTTCTTCCCCATGAGATATGAGTAACCATACTTGGGTGTGTATTTATCAGATGGGGCAAGAGCCCATCTAATAACATCAGGCTCATCCCGCAAGCGAACATTGGTCCTGAGAAGTTCGTCAGTGTACGAGTTCCATGCCTAAAACCATATCGGATCGAGTTAATGCTCAGCCCCCGACTTCCAACCTTGTGTCCATATTGATGTTGCTTCCAGCTTTTCAAATTTATTTAAGAACATGAGACCTTTGTCAGTTAGATGGACTCTACATGCTTCCAGAAGGGAAAATCCAGCATTGCATCCGACCCATGGGTCCAGGCCTACTCTAATTTGTTTCCCGTTTCCTACCTTCCACACCAGCCCATCTTCAATCAATTCCATGGCTCTGAGGGAGGCCCTCCAGACCACCGAGCCTTCCAAGGGTTTTTTGTCAGGGCTCCTCACCCATTCAATTAAGGGTCTGGGGTCTATATACTTCCTTCTCATAAACTAGGACCATAGGGAATCCTTAGCCAACAGAGACTATCCCATTTTGGCAGCAAGATATGAAAGGAAATATGGCAGCACCTTGATTCCCCAGCCTCCCCATTCTTTGGGTCTAGCAATTTTCTCCCATGCTACCCATGGAAGCGCAAACTCCTCCTTTGAGCCTTCCTACAAGAATTTGTGGCATATTTTATGGATTCGCTCCATTATTCCTTTCGACATACATGATAACAATGCTGAGAAGACCAGAATTTCCATTAGCACTAATTTGATAAGAACCAACCTACCTGCTCTAGACAGCCACTTGTAACTCCAACAATTAATTCTTTTTTCAATTTTGGCCACCATCCACATCCAGTCCATTATTCGGTATGATTCAAGCTTGAATTGAAACTCGAGATAACGGAAGCTTTTCGATAGCTGCTTGATCTCGAAAGGAATAAATTTAGCTACTCTCCTAGTGTCTTCCCTCGAGAGGCCTTCAATCATGATGTATGATTTATGGAAGTTTATACTCATACATGTATCAATAAGGAAGAGGTCCAGGGAGGCTTTAATATGGAGAATGTTCCTTATTCTACCATTTCTAAAGAGAATAATGTTGTCCAAGAAAAAAAGGTGGGTGATTTTTAGATTTTTGGCCACCTCCACTCCTTGGATGTCCCTTTCCTTTTAGCTTCTAGGATCAGCTGACTTAGGCCTTCAACTACTAGTATACAAAGGAGAGGAGAGGAGAGAGGGGGCATCCTTGGCGAAGACCTCTTTCATTCTTAAATAAGGGGGCGGCTGCTCCATTTATAAGCACAGTGAAATTAATGTTTCTAATACACCCCATCACCCAACAGATGAAATCATAGTGGAAACCCAGGTGGGTATGAAATAGTCTGATGTACATCCAGCTTATTTTTTCATAGGCCTTTGAAAGGTCGATTTTGATTATCAGCCCCTTCCTTCTGAATCTTTTCATAATGTGCATGACTTCTTGGGCCACCCCAATAGCTTCATGAATCTATCTCCCTTCCAAAAACCCAATTGTTCCTTAGAGATGTGCTTTGATAAAATTGTTTGAGTTTTTCAATGATAGCCTTAGCTATGATGTTTTATAAAGAATTGCACAGGGAGATTTGGAAAAAGTCTTCGAAAGAAGAAGAAGAGTCCAACTTTGGGATGACAGCAATGAAGGTCGATTTCAGGGACTTCGGGATGGCTCCTTTAACCCTAGAATATTCCACCACCACTATTAGATCATCCCCAATTGATTCAAAGAAATGCTGGTAGAATTCTATGGTCCAACCATCTGGCCCCGGGCTTTTATCGTTTTGCATAGACTTAATAATTCCCTCCACTTCTTCTTTGGTGAATGGATAGGTTAGCATATCGTGGCCCTCTTCATCAATATATCCTGGGAAGAGTTGTGCCACTTTGACCACTTCTGCAATAGTGATTTGCCTTGGGGCCTTGTAACAATTCCTGAAGTGGTTCTTTTCCAATAATTCCAGATCCCTGAATGAATTCACTATACTGTCATCCTTATATTTCATTCCCCAAATTGTTTTTTAAATTCTCCAGCCCTTGGCATAGTTGTGAAAGAAATTTTTATTTTCATCCCCCGCGGACAGCCAGATATCCCTGCCTTTTTGTCTCCATTCTTCCTCCCTGATTTTTATTTTTTTTTAATTCTTTCTCCTTCAAATCCTTTTATGACCTCCCTTTTCTCCACAGTCTCATATCCATCCTCTTCTGGCTCTTCCAACATTTCAAACTCCTTCTAAAGCCATGATAATCTGGCTTCCTCTTCTATTTTTTTTCTTTTAGCCCAAAAATTGGTAGCTTGTTTCATTCTTTTAAGGTTGTTCAATAAAGATTCAGTAACATTGTATTTCCCTTCGTTAACGAAAGGGGACTAGGTCTCTTTGAAGGGAGTGCTAAACGAGTCCTCTGTAAGCCATCTAGGGTTGAACTTAAGTAGAGACCCTGACTTTTGATTCGTCCCTTTGATTTCGAGGAGGATGGGGTGATGATCCAACTCCCCCCTTCCCCGATCCATTTTCGAAGCAACGGGACACTTTCGAGGAGATCTTCCTTAATCAAAAAATGGTCCACTCTCTTAGTAACCATGTCTTCCCTAGTTATCCTGTTCTGCCAAGTTGGCCTCATTTTAATGGGTTTTAGATCCAACAGTTTGCCTTCGCTAATATTGGATGAGAAAAAATATGACAAGGGGTCAAGCCTAGCATTTGGGCCCCATGATTCTGATTGGCTGGTAGAGAAGTTAAGTTCCCCTCCGATAATAAGATTAGGGCTATTCATGAATGATTTTGACTAGAGTTCATTCCAAAATGGCAGCCAGTCCTAACAAGGACCATAAATATTGAGAAGTAACAAATTTTTCATTATTATTTATTTAAATATTTATTTATTATTTTATTTTATTTTATTTTTTTGGCAGGGTCCATTTCGATCTTCGACTAGCAACCCAATTCCATTATGTGTCTATTTGATAGTTGATTTTAAATTTTTCGTTAATGGATTGAGCCTGTCCCCAAAATGTATCAATTTCATGGTAATTATTCAATTTTTCATTACAATGGGTTGAATTCGCCTACACTACATGTCAATTTGATGGCTTATTTTTATATTGTTGTTGCCATGTGTCAAGTTGTGTTAGGATACAATTTTAAAGTCGTTTTAATTTAGCATTTAAAAAGGAAATTACTCTTGTAGACTCTTTGATTCAAGTGTTCATTTTTAAAGATTTTTTAGCCTTAAAAATTTTCCATAATGTCATGGTTGAAATATGTTGAAAATTTGAGGTTTTTTGTAGTCACAATCTTTGGTTTTAATTCCATGGTTGAAAATTTGTCAAAATTTCAAGGTTTTTCTAAGTCATGATATTTTATCCTTAATGCTATCTTTGAAAATAATTATAAGAATTTTATCTTCAACACCGTGGCTGAAAATTATTGGAATTTTAAGGTTTTTGAGAGACGTGATATTTTATCTTTAATGAAATTCCTAGAAATTGTTGGAATTTTAAGGTTTTCGAGAGCCACGATATTTTATCCTTAATATCATTGCTTAAAAGGGTTGAAAATTTACCTAAAAAATGTTATTCCAACATTAACGCTTTTTGTTTTTAGGGTGTTTTTCACACAGAAAAAAATTGTTTTATTAGCTTTTACTGCCATTTTTAAAAAATGTTGAAAAATTACCCTAAAAAAGTAAATAAACATTATTCTAGCAGCAACACTTTTCATTTTCGAGTTGTTTTTAATGTCTTTTTTGGGCTATTCTGCTAAAGTTCTTGTTTTGTGTTTACAATTATTGTTTCAATGTTTACATTGTTTTTATTAATCCCTTTTGTTTATTAATCCCTTTGGTTCATAATATTAATCCTAGTGTTCAATATAAATCCTAGAGTTTATAATCCCCTATGATTATAATATTAATCCTTGGGTTTAGTATTAATACCTTAGGTTTATAATCCCCTAGGATTATAATATTAATCCTAGGGTTTATATTCCTAGGGTGTAATATTGATCCTATGGTTTAGAATATTAATCTCAACATTTATTATATTGGGTTTTAATGTTAAGGTTTTTTTAGGGTTTAATTTTGTGAAATTTAAATGCCACAAAAATATATCCAACGTCGCATTGTGTAAAACATTGTCTCAGTACGGAAATCAATTTAACAATCATTGTTGCAATGTTACATTACATTACATTACATTACAATTTATTCAATGTCACATTGCTACATTATAAAATTGGGGTTTAATAATATTATGGATTTTTAATATTTGGTTTATAATATTAAGGTTTAATATTGAGTTTTTAATTTATAATATTATGTTTTATAATATTAATATTTAATATTATTCTTTATAATATTAATCATAGGGGTTACAATTCTTTGGGTCTATAACATTAATCTTAGTGTTTAATATCATTCCCCTAGGTTTATAATGTCTTGGGTTTATAATACTAGTAATCCCTTTGGCTTATTAATCCCTTGAGTTTATAATATTGTTAATATTTTGGGTTTATAATATAAATAATATGTTGGGTTTATTAATCCCTTAGGTTTAAAAATTTAGTTTAGGTGTTTAATATTAATCCTAGAGTTCATAACCTCCTTGACTTATAATATTAATCCCTTATGTTTATAATACCTTCGAATTATAATATTAATCTTGGGGATTATACTCCTAGGGCTTAATATTAATCATATTTTTTAATATTAATGATATGATATGATATGATATCTAATTTTAAGGTTATATCCAAGACAGACACCAAACTAGTGTATGAGACCCCATTATTTATGGGACAAGTGACCTACGTCCGTGCTATGATTAACAGTATTAGGATTTGTATTCTTAAGTTTTATATTCATAATATTTATAATATTAATCCTAGGGTTTCTAATCCCTTTGGTCTATAGAATTAATCCTAAATATTATTCCCTTGGGTTTATAATCCCTTCAATTTATATATATATGGGTAGCAATTTTTATAAAAAAAACTAGAAACGGGTGAGGTCTATTACATTCATGAGAGTATTAGTCTTAGGGATATGTAGAGAAATTTTCAAAGAGACCTTACTACCACCCTCTTGTTTCTATAGACTCTCATTACATCGCTTATAATATATATTTTCAAATACACTGTAGAGCTTAACTATATGATATAGCATATAACATAAATAAGGTTACCCACGACTACCATGATCCTTGGCTTCTTGATCAACTTCAAGAGCATAGCTCAGGTTTGTGATTAACTCACCATCAGGCTCTTCAGAATTGTTCATTGCTTCCAGGAATCCCTACCCCATTCGACGAGTTGTATCACATAGACCAAAGAACTATTTCAACACTCCTATAGTAGTCATTTATACTTTTACCTTAATGTTAATCCACTTTTAACTTCAATTTGATCATCCTAATATTCATATTTTCCATGGCCTTCTGTGAAAAATTCCATGTCTTTCCCTAAACCAACCAAATGATACAACACCACATTCATCTGATCCTGAATCTCTTTCACAACTTGCTTGGTTTATTTTTAAATCATCTTGATCACAGTTCCACTTCACCTTGGATCCTCAACTCCATTTCTGTTGTCGATGTTTTTTGATGTCATCTTCCTTGCGATAATTTCATGCACTAGAAAAATTCTATTCATGAACTGCATTACCCAACTTCTATAAATAACCAAGTTATCATTTTGAGATGCGACTCCCATATTTTCAAAATTAAATGAATTCCCTACTCATAACTCCATCATGACACACTCCTCCATTCGAGCCACCATAGAAATGCATTTGGTATGATACACGAAGGTACTGAGGTTAATCTCACCTGCCTTCTGAATTAATAACTAACCAAGAAATAACCACATCTCGTGCATCATGATTGTTGTTCTCTGACGCAACCATCTGTAACTTAGAGCACAAATACCCTTGATAGCTTCTAATGGTCCCCTTTCCATCCTTGAGGTATTAATTAGGTTGATATTCCTCTAAACCATGATTATCCTGATGTTCCATCTATACTCCATTATAAATTTAATTGATTCCTTCATTATGGTACGTGAAAAATTACAATAGATTGATCAAAAGGTAATTCCGCTTGTTCTAGTGTCACACAAAAGTTAGTTTGAAGGTCTTCCATTTCGTTATTGTCCCTTTTTACATGAAATTTTTTGAATTCATCTAATTTTCTAAGCATAATCACAATCCTTGTTATCAATGAAGAAGTTTTAGTGTCTAAATGATGCTCACTTCTCGAGAGCCTCATGGAATTTCGGATCACCACCATTGAGTCACCAACAATAATCAAATTTTTAATGCCTTTGGAGATGCTTATCTTCAAGCCTTTCCAAAGAGAGAGAGATTTGGCTTGGTTACTCAAGGCTTTCGAAAATCCCCAAGTGTACTTTGTTTCATAATTCTCTTCGAGGTTATAAATCACCCCTCTTGCTCCTGTCTCCCCAGGATTACCTTTCGAAGCACCATTGAAAAAGAGTTGAAATTTTCCTATATTTATTTTCCATTATTCAAAGTTTACCCCAACCAATCTAATATAATATGGAGGAACTTTAATTTTTTTACTAGAGACAAGATTTAAATTGATGGAAATTCAGAGCCAATATTTTCCATTTATACTTAGATCATTCAATTCTAATTCTCCATATCCCATGGAGGAGATCAACTCAAAAAGTGATGGCGTCATATTCTAGAGAGCATTGTTTTTCTTGGAAGATCGCTTGATTTCGACAAATCCAAATCGACCAACAAAGATATTTAGGAACAACCATCCAAAAATTCATAAAAGGGAGCTTTATTTCTTATGAAAGGGGTTTTAAGATCGCCATAATAAAAACACCACATTCCATTCCTTAGGAATAAAAATAAGATGAAAGATATGCATGACATAAAATTTCTAAGTATAAAATTTCCAAGATATGCATGCAACAAGAAGGGCCATGGATGTTTCTTTTTCTATGATTATCTGCTGTCATTATTTTATCGTGGGCCAGATCCCAACATAAAATTTTGACCTTTGGTAGTCCATCCTTATTCCAAATCTTTTCCCAAATTCTTGTTGGAGAAGGAGAGGAAAGTTTCTTAACAAGAAGAGCATATACCTCCTTCACTATGTAATTTTTTAGCTTCCCTCCAAGAAAAATTTGTTTATCCAGTTTACTGGTAGCTAAAGGCACAAAACCTTTAAGATTAACACTAATTTCCAATGCTGCAACAAATGCTTGGGTAAATTCACTGATCTCCATCCATTCCAAATTCCTTGATCATCCCAATCGGAAATGTTAGCAAAATGGGTAAGACCATGCTCCACCATCCAATTATCTAAATCCATAAACCATTGATCAAAATTTATAAGATCTGAGAGGGGAGAGTGATATTTCCATAGATGAATACTCTTCCCATTACCCGGTTGCCAACCAAGTTAATCCACCAAAAACTAGGCCATCATTTTACATAGTTTCTAAATTTTGGTTCCTTTCCCTTCTCATAATTCTCCTTTATGTATAAGAAAACGATTTTTTAGGAAATACTTCCTTGTAAAGGCATTTTTTCACCACTAATTTAACCTCAAAAGTAACCTCCAAACCAGTTTTTGCAACAAGAGCCAAATTCATGAATTTAGGGTCTTTGATTGTTAAACCACCTATACTCTTTGGTTGTCTTACCATTTTCCAGTTAACAATATGGAACCTTTTTTCATTGTTTTTACCTCTGCGCCAGAGGAAATTCTGGATTAGACTACTTAATCTGTCAACTATATTCTTTGGGGCTAATAGAACTAGCCCTAAATACACTTGGAGAGAGGAGAGAACCCATTTGATAAGAATAACTCTCCCAACAAGATTTAACTACCTTTCTCACCATGATTGGATTATTCCATTCAATATTAATCCCTTGGGCTTATAATATTAATAATCCCTTAGGTTTCTTAATCCCTTGGGATTATAATATTAATTTAGGTGTTTAATATTAATCCATTATGTTTATAATCCCTTAGGTTTATAATATTAATCTTAGGGTTCATATTCATAGGGTTTAATATCAATACCTTGGGTTTATAATATTAATCCATAGGGTTTATTAACCCCTTCGGTTTATAATATAAATCCATTGGGTTTATAATCCCTTAGGTATTTAATGATATGATATGACATCAAATTTTAAGGTCATAGGCAAGCTATATAGAAAATTGGTGTATGAGACCCACTTGTTTGTGGGACAACGAGTGCACCTCCGCATAGCGATTTGACTGTTAAAGCATATGAATACATACATATTATACCACCCACTGGATTTGAACTTGTGACCTATTATGAGGAAACACATGCTCTTATCCATTAGGCTCACTCAAGCTATTAATACTTTGGGTTTATAATATATATATTTTTTAAAGGAAGAGTTAAATTTATATTAATGAAGATGGAATTTGTCCAGTGCCATTACATTCAAAAGAATCAGAATTTCCGTAGTCCTCTAAAATTTCTTTGACCAGTGCCTTTTGATATTTAGTGATATATTTTCCATATTATATACAACATTATTCTTATAATTTCTCCAAAAATCCCCATTTATACTAACACATCTACATAACATATTATAACTATAGCTATGAAGTCAACTACCTAGTTCCCTCCTCATTGTTCTCTTCGTATTATTTAATGTTCCCATTGTATGCTTCCTCTTGCTGAGGTGAATCCATTGGAACTTGCTGACCCTGTGGTGTTGCGACTCTTGTTGGTCAAGGAAAAACACAGGGATATCCCCACCATCCCAGAATCCATGTCCTTCTCAACATTATCACAAAGGCCTAATGCCTCCTCTAGAACATTAATAACTGCATCCTCCACCTTAACCTGTAAGTTGTCAACTTTGAAATCCAAGTTTTCTATCTTGGTTGTGATTACCTCCACTGCAACCTACACATTTTGAACATCCTTTTTTAAGATTTCAAGTTGGCTTGAAACTAGAGAAAAATCTGAATGAGCCTCAAAGATAATATGCCCACCAATCATGGAAATCATCTCCTCGAATTCCTGCTTTAATGCCCTCTCAATCTCATCTAGAGGGATACTGGTGCCATTTCCTGATGAAGAAGCCATACCTTCAACTTGGATGGAGAGCCACTACACTTGAAGCATGCACAACCATACTTTTATAGTGAAACTAGAATCCAAATTGACGGTGGGAGGATTCCATTTATATTTAATGCCTATTTCATTCTATTTCTATTAAAATAACTGAATTTTAATTATTTCTTGGGCTGGAATATAAGAACACATGATTGAATAGGATTGACCTCCCTCGCTAATGGTGCTAACAAATTATGCTCAATTGGTCGGTCTTAAGACCTTGCCGATGCCATCCCACTTATCTTTATGATTAACCTTGCACCTCGCACTTCCCCACATGTTGAATGAAGGATCTAGTGAATTTCAGGAAATATCACCAAAGAATATATGTGCCTTGGGATTATTTTCATATCTATGTTTCTTGTTATAATTTAATTCCTCCTTAATATCCTTCAACCAAATTGATGTCCTTGAATTAATTATGATCATGGTATCTGACAATTTGATTATTCTTCCATGTGCCTCCAACAAATCGCCTTGATTCAGATTAAACCTGATGTTAACTTGGTTTTTTTCCAACATGTCATAATTTCGCTTGATATTATAGAACTCAAGGTTTCAAACTTTTCCATAAATAATTGGATTCTTTGTAAGTTTGGCCTTGTTTCATTTTCCTTGTGGGTCTTCATTTTGTATCATTTTTGTATAGTGATGAAAGAGTCTCCAAAGACACTTAAATGGAGGATTCATTCATTCAAAAAAATATTGATCCCATTCCAAAGTCCAATTTATTCCGCCTAGTTGTTTAAGGAGAAACCCAATCCCCACACAATTTTTCTCAATTTATCCATCAGGGTGAAGGATAACCCCTCCTAGTCCTACCTTCCGTGGATTTCCTTTTGAGGCACCATCAAAGAAGAGCTAAAATATTCCGAGTGATTGCCTCCATGTCGCAAACTGGTTACCTGGAATTTGAATGAGAAAGGGAATCTTTTTTTACTGAGGATAGTTATACCATCTTGAACTGGAAACTTTTTTACATTAAGCCATTCTCTCTGAATTTTTGATAGATTATCCACATCATCTTAATCAATTCCTTTGGAAGAAAATTATTTAAATATAATTTTTGATGCTTTCAAAGAATTTTATGAAATAAGATTCCTAATTTCCCTAAATATAGCATTATTTTTGGAAAGCCAAATTTCCCACAAAATATATTTCAGAATGGTTGCCCAACATTTGGAAATAATTGAAGTGGGACCATGGTTCCACGGGGGGTGTGAGCTTCAATTCAAAACTCTGATCTCCACACTTTTAAATAAAATGGGCATTAAAAAAATACATGAGAAATATCTTCCTCAACATTTCCACATAGCACACACCTTTACAAGCCCTAGATCTGTCGTTTTTTTAAATTATCTGCAGCTGAAATTTTTTCGTGCACCAACTCCCAGTAGAATGTGTTAAATTTCGAAAGACCGTCCTTGTTCCAAACCTTACTCAATATTCTACAGGGTTGTGGATGTAGAATCTACTTTATTAATGTTTCATAGCCTTCCTTCACTGAGTAATGGATTTTTTTACCTCCCACCCATATTCAATGATCCAATTAATTAAAATAAATTGGCGTACATAACCTTTTAGGGATTTTACTAATAATACCCAGTATTGGAGAATATGGGAGGGAAGATTAGGGAAAATCCAATCCACCCACAATCCCTTTACATCCTAAATAGATATTTCTGGCAAAATTCTCATTCCATATACCTCTATCCATCTTTCCAAATCTCAAACCTTTTGATTATCCCTCATTATATCATCCGGAAGGATTCAATCCTTCCATATTCTGATTCACCATCCATTTCCTGTTTTTCACCCCATATTTTCTAACACTACAAAGGTTGAGGCTTTGCATATTTTTCAAATTTTAGTCCCATGACCTTCCCATTCTCATTCTCCATCTTGAGTAGACAATTTTTTTGAAAGTACTTCCTCAATAATCCTTACTTCCACCACTCTTTGGAGTCTTTCAACAATATCCAAACTAGCTTGGCTCTTAAAGCTAAGTTCTTATATTATGGGTCCTTTATTTCCAATCCCCATAATTATTTTGGAAGCTTGAATATATTCCAATTTATCAAATGAAATATTTTCTCATTATTTTTCCCACCCCGCCATAAAAATTTCCTAATCATGCAAATCATGCTATGGATAATAATTTTAGGATCCAATAAACCTGATCCAATATAAATGGGAAGATAAGAGAGAAATAATTTTATAATAACAACTTTCTTAGCCACATTCAACCATTTGGCTCCCCAAGACTGAATTCTTTTTTGAATTTTTTCAAGAACTGCATCCCAATCCTCACCGAGGATGGCACCAAGGAAATTGGGATTCCGATCCCCAAATTTTGGAAATAGGGAACCCCAATATGTGTGAAATTTCTTGCAATGTATTTTATGAGAAATTTCATCTTATTAGGAAGCTTTTATTATTATTAACTAGACCTCTAGAAACCTGCAAATAGTTGTCTAGAACCTCTTTGAATTGAGTCTCTATGAATCTAGAGGCCTCTCCAAGAAGGAGAGTATGTTAGGAAAACTAAGAGTGATTAATCTCTTTCACATTCCTATCTATAGTGAGACCAGGAAGATAATCATCCTCCCTTCTCATTTCCAGTCTTCTACTAAGGCTTTCCACCATAATAGTATAAATGAGTGGGGACAAGGTACATCCTTGTCTTAGACCCCACGACGCTAAGAAGAAAGGAGTTGGGCGCCCATTGATGAGAGGAGAAATCTAAGGAGAACCTATACATGCTCTTATGCACTGAATAAAATCTTGGAAAAAATCAAATTGGTCAATAGTTGAGATGAGAAAACAATGATTTACCTAATCAAATGTGTTTTCCATATCCAACTTTATGACCATTCCTTCGTTTCCCACCTCCTTGCTGGAATGAACTGCTTCCTGAACTAGGATAATATTATCCATAATATTAATTTTCTACATGAATCCACCTTGATTCTCTGAGATAAAATAAGGGAGAAAGGGTTCTAATCTGTTGGTTATAATTTTAGTCATAATTTGTAGGATGCATTACAAAGGGAGATATGTAGAAATCTAGAAGAATTCACCAGGTTGATTCCATTGTGATTAAAGCCAAGAAAGAGGAGTTATTACCTCCTCCCAGTTCTTATTCACTCTGGAGTGGTTTAAAATTATTAAAAGATCAATTTTAATTAATGGCTATAAGTAATGATAAAATCTAAAAGGGAAGCAATTCATGCCTAGAGCCTTATTCGGATTTAATGATTTGATAACCTCAATAAATTCTTCCTCAACTATGGGTTTGATCAAGTTTAAATTGAAAGAGGGGGGAATTATCTTTGGCATGTACCTGATAAACTCACTTTCCTAGTCTAGAGAGATCTTCTCTTCAGAGTATAAATCCCCGAGGTGAAGGAACACTTCGTTCTTAATTCCATCAAAGTATAAAATTTTTGGCTTACCTTATGGAATGATTTCTTTGACCATATTTCCTTCCTACCTAGCCTTTTCTTGTTTATGAAATAAGGTAGTATTGATATCCCTTTCCTTTAGCCACAAACTCTTGGATTTGAGCCGCCAACGAGCCTCTTCCTATCAACCAGCAGAGAAAATATCCCTGGTCATATTTTTTTCCTTCCATGGATTCCATTCTTCTATTGGAGGGTTCTCTATCAATTTATAGTTGATATCAAGATGAACAAATAATTATTTATTCTTTTACCCATAGGTGCAAAGGATTCCTTCAGCTAGTTTGACGTTCTGAAGCGAGGATTCCCATACAAAATCTGGGGAGCCTTGAACTGAGATTTTCCATACTTGGGATATTAATTCCTTCACTCATTTTTCCTATATCCCTAGTGTATTAAATTGAAATGGAATTGACTCATAAATTATCACTTTATATACTTCAAAATTATTGGATGGTTGTTCAAGGTACCATTGGATTTTATGGCGGCTGAGTAATTGATCCCTTTCAATAGCCAGTTGTTGTGGATAAAATAACGTTCCAAGCGAGCCACAATGTGGTTGTCCAATGCCTTCATATTTTTCTACGTGTCTTACTCAATTTTGGGAGCACATCAACCATATCACAATCCCTAATCAGGTCTTCCATTTTATCCATGAAATGGTCTCGAACTATTGAGCCCCCTCTTTTTTTTCTAAGGCATTCAACACTGTATTGAAATCTCCTCCTATACTAGAATTTTGATACCTTCCCCTTCTCTGTATCTCTTCTATTGAATCCAAAAACTCCATGTTTAGCACATGCAACATTGGTGCATACACATTAAGCACCATTTACTTTATTTTATGACACCACCAAAATCAAAAATTCATTTTTTATACTATCGACTAATGAGAAATTATTTGGGGACCATAAGGTGTTGAGCCCCCCTTAGATTCCATGAGATTTTTGAACCATACATTCTCTTTATTTCCAAAATTTTCCTGCCAATTTACTCACCTCATGTTCCTCCATTTAGTCTCTTGAAGCAATACAGTCTAGCGCGACTCTTGCTTAACCATATCTTTTACAACCAAGGACATTATGGGGATCCCCAAACCCATTAAATTCTAAGAAAAAATTATAATTTTAAGATGGATATTTTGGGAATCCCTCCATTTATTTTATCCTTGCCTCTAATCCCTTTATTTTTTAATACTTCAGAAATTACAGGTTGGTATCCCAATTTATTATTTTTTTCTGCTTCCTTTTCACTTAGGGTTTTTTGTTTCACCCTTTCCCTCTTCTTAGAGCTCTCAGTTTGTTGGCTACTTCCATTCTCTTCCCAAACTAAATTTTGGGCCATGTGGCTTGTACTTGCTTCAACGATTTCCTTCACAACACTAGAGGGGGAGCATTGCTGCTGAAGAGTAGATTTCAGGTTTTGGGGTTGACCCTTAACTTGGTTTTTCAAGCCTTCTAATTGGAGAGTGTCCTCTTTTATTTTTCCATATTCTGAATCTTGTGATTCATCCTCAATTTCGTGGTTCTTATTATCTCCTTCTTGTATGGAATTCACCTCAACCACTTCCTCCTGGTTCCTCAATGCATTAAAGGGATTGGTAGAAGTAGAATTTTAGTTGTTGCCTTTGGTTATTTGGGATTTGGAACTACCTGTGAGGCCCCAATTTCTTTTCCTACATTGATTCTGCCATTATTATTCAAGTTGAGAGGCTTTCTCAAAACCCTTAGATGGAGGGAAATTTGATAAATCGCAAGAAAATTTAATATTAATAATCCCTTGGGTTTATATTATCTATAATATCAACAATATTATCATATTATTATAAATGATATTATAATTATTATTGTAATTATATTTTCATTTACAAGGGAACCTACAAAGTTATTCACCATTTCAATGGGCGGATATAAATGATGAATAAGTCACCATTTATTCACAACTTGAATGGTGTGACAGGTGAAAACATGAAGTTGGGAAACACTTTTTTCCTTTCTTTGACGTTGAAAATTGTAATTTTCTATGTTTTTTCAACTTCAACTCCACTAAACTCATATTTTCAATGAAAATTACGCTTTGACATAAAACAAGATTTGTAGATAATTGTCTTACCTCCATACTCATATATATATATATATTGATAATAGAGGGGTAAATTTGTTGTTTACTAACTGCATCTTGAAATTTTCAGGCAAACATAATTAGTCACATTTTGAACCCTAAATTTTTTTAGGGATGGTTATTCATTTTTTCGAAATAAACCATATCATCATAATATACATAGAATCCACTACTACAATGACTATTTTTCCATAATTTTTAGATTACATCACTATTTTTTATTATTTTTTGAAATGGATGAATACAAACAAATGGTGATGTTTTAGTACATTTTATGAGCCCCACATTTTATTTTCAATGTAATCGTCAATAAGAAAAATGAGAATACCCTTTTGAAGAAGACATGGAGAGGAACTGAAATATAATTTTTTTGATTTTTTTGGTGTTGCCATTTTAAAGTTATTGAATTTTCATTCACTTCAATTTTCATAATAATGAAATTCCACAGTGACACAGTTTAGTATAAAATTAATAAAAAATTGAAATTTTTAATGAAACTCCACAAATATTACATCATTAGAAGCTAGGTTCAGAGATAAATCTAATAGTACCAGGTCTGAAAGATAACATTATGTTTTTGCAGGTGTTATGCCCCTCCAAAGCTATAGGTTCCTGAAAACTGCAGAATTTTCTGGGTTTTTCGTTCACCAGAAACTCTTGGGCGAGATGATTTCTCGAGCAAGACATTTAATAAACTCTCGGGTGAGATTTAAAATCTCGACAAAGAGTTTAAACCACCACAGGTTAAATTTAACCGTGTGGGTAAACTCTCACCCAAAAGTTTTACAAACTTTCGACCGAGAGTTTACCCAAGGCAGACTCATGGGCGAGAGTTATATAACTCTCATTCGAGAGTTCATTAAAATTTTGGTTGAGAAGTTTCATAAAAAAAAATTAACGTCGGCTGACGGAATCCTGCGAAGATTCATCGTATCGTCGCGATTTTTTGGGGGAGAATTGTATATAAATATTCTCGTTTGAAAGATTAAATCCACAATATTACACACACCATTCTGAACCAAAGAAGCGAAGTTTTTTAGGGTGCGAAGGTGCGAACTTTTTTTGGGTACGAAATATTTTTAGAAGTTTTTTTGGGTGCGAATTTTATTTTTTTAAGTAATGCTTTTTAAACATTCAAATTTATTTTTAATTTGGAGGAAAGGGAAGTGAAAATTTTATGGGGAAAAAAGTTACATTTTTATTTTTTATAAGAATTTGATTACTTGATATTTTGTAAAATGTTTCTATGAAGGCATGAAGTATTTTTGCAAAATTTCTTTATGAATTTAATTATTTATTTAATTTTCTCTCTTAAGAAATGGAATTCTAACAAGTTTTTTAAGTTATTTTTTTTGGTGGGAAAAATCACATTGAAATTCCATATATAATAATGGAGTTTAACAATTGTTTTTCTTTTTGCAAAATCACATTCCAATTCCATATATAATTAAGAACAACATGGTAAATAGACAAACATGTTTCAGAATCTAAAAATTTTGCAGTAGATTTGTGGATATAATGACACCTGCCACACTAACTTGATGTCCTAAATACAACAAATCCTTTGTAAAAAATACTACTTATGCATTGACCAATTAATAATCCATCACATCAGATTTTTTATGGCATTTTTTCATGATTAATACGTGACCTTACAAACCACATAGTCCTTTGGATTCTTTGGCTATTGACTGCTGAAATTCTTGGAAATTTACTGCAATGTCACTGAAGGCTGAAATAAGTTGAGGAACAATTTTAAGCAACATAACCTTGAAGCCAATAGAACTAATACTCTTGTTCTCAGACTCTTTTGCAACATTACTAGTACTCTTGTGCACAGACTCTGCTACAACATTACTAGTACTCTTGTTCACAGGCTCTGCTGCAACATTTGATGGCAATGTACAGTCTTCTAAAATTGATCCAACTTGAGCCCCTTTCACATACGCGTCACATACACGAAGAATATAATTACCTCATTTTTGAAAAGTCTCTTTAACAAACATTTAAAAATGTTGCACAAACAACAATCACTTGATTTAAAATGATTAAGAAGAAAAGGGTTAAAAACAAAATAATTAGAATTGAAAATATGCCCAAATTCAACCTTTGGGGGCATGTGTAGTATGTAAAACATTGACTTGCATGATAGGAGAAAGGATTTTTCTGTGTAGGCTAGAGACTCCTTCTCCCCTTTAGCTGAACCAAACTGTTTGTCATATCTAGGTTCATTAAAGTAAGGATTAGCATTTAGTACGAGTCCTTGAATGGAAGCAAGGACTTGTATAACGTTTGATAATGATGGGTTCCACACTTCATTTCCTCTGCCTGTCCATGTGTTTAAAATACTTAGACACACTTTCCCATTATCAGAGATATTCAGATTCAACCATAACCCACGAATGGTAGTGTACTAACTGCAAAATCAAAAACCAATAGAAAGTGAAATGAGACCTCCATATTAAAGTTAAGAACAAAATTATGAGAGCTCCATATTGAAGTTAAAAACAAATCGTGATCTCAAATTCAATTTAAAACAAAACAGTTCTAATTAAGTGCTTACAGGTGGTATGTCAAGATATTCAGATGGAAAATGAATATCAAAGAAGAAACGCCCATCCTAATATGGAGTCCCAACTGCTCCAATAATCACAGCCCTTAGCAAATCCATCCTATCCTCATATATTCTCACTAATATTGTATTTGTCCAATCAATGAAAAATGTACGTAATAGGATGGGATAGGAATAAACAGTGTGCATACAGTATTATAGAACAAAACATTTCTTAGAACATTATTATGTTTATCAACACTGATAACCTCAAACTATCTTCCACCACATTAAAATATACAGGAACTCGATAATACTATGTAGAGAACATGCTTACATATTCTTTTCATGAACTATTCAAATATTATTTCTCTCAAACATTGGAAAGATTTATGGGCTCAACCCATATGATTGAAACCACTATATCAAAAACCTTAAATCCCAACCTTGATATATATTACATTAAACCAAAATAGTACAATAATATATGACATTGAACAATATATTACATTGAACAAGGAATTGGACACAATACCTTAGATTAAAATTAATAACATACAAAAGAGTAAGAGAGGCTCCATGGAATTTTGTAGAAAATAAAGAGCCAACAAGACATTTTGAATTGAAACAATGCCCAACATCTTCATTTTCGAAGGACTATCCAAGGTTCTCGTATGATGGCAGAGACATCCCTTTTTCTCATTCATTAAATCTCTGAGAAGCTCCAATACTATCTTTGGACAATAGAGAAATTTCAAGAAATTATGAGTTGAAAAGAAATTATTTTGGCATGGACACACCCAAGATTATGCACAACCACAACCATTGTAATGGAGATTTGACAGAAATGGAATATCAAAATAGTGAAATAAAAATTTCTCCAAGTGTTGTTGTTCATCTAATGGGCTTAGAAGAGATCCCCAGTACTTCAAACCCAACTTCTGAAAAAAATGGTGAATTATATCTATCACAATCTGAAGGAAAAATTGGTTTAATAATTTCTCCAGATACAAGGAAAAGCTTCCAATTTTGTAAGGTTATGGAATCTACTAGATACATTTAAGAAACACCATTTCCAAACTCAATGTACTGATGAGAGATCAGATTCTGTTGACGAAACAAATGAAAGAGTTTTGGGATCACCAAGCAGATGTCAAAGTTGGAAGTCACCTTGGCTTAAGCATCTTGATGCAATTTCAAAATCAATTATGATGCAGAGGTGTCCCATTGAACCTAACCCATGGAGACAACATAATGACTCTTATATTTACCAATGAAAATATTTTGAATCTCATAGCTTCTCAGATGCCAAAAAAGAATTAGAGGTCATCCTAAGTTCTTTACAGTGAAATTGAAAAGAGGTTGAAATTACTTGAGCATGAACATTGTGGTAAGGATCTCAAAACTCTCAAACAAATTCTGGAAGAAATGAAGAATAAAACTCTTCTGGATTCTACAAAAGAAAAAATCAATCATCATGAGAATGGATTTGATTACACCCCTAGTTCTAGAATCTCCCTAGAAGGAAAAATTATTTATAGAGCACATGAAATCCAAGACAGTCAATTGAAGTTTGGAATTTCTAAATTTGGAAAATATTTTCAAGCTCACAGTGATAATGAAGCCTGCCAAATCGGTAAACAACTGAAGTAATTATTTTTTATTCCCTTGGAAGGGTTTCGAAATAATCAAAGCAAAGTGAGCTCATTACCTCATCTTGGAAGTTCAAAACACCAAGATATCAACTATGGGAAACAAAAATCTCTCAAGGATCAACAATCAGGTAGGCCTAATTCCAAAAGATTTGCAAACCTCTATAATAATGAATTCATTTTTGTACAAAATCATAGAAGATAACATAATATCGGGACGAATTTCATAGGAAATTCAAATGATGTTTTGAAAAAGTACCTCATCCATCATCCCCAGTTTCAATTCCTTCCACATGAAATCAACAATCTTCTAAAGATATTATTAACAGTGTGAAAAATATTCACCCAAGTTGTTCTATGGAAAAAATCCAAAGGAAGAAGCCTGAAATTGAAGGGAAATCAAGACAATCAGGATCTTTTAAATCTTCAAAACAAGGAACCAAGAAAATTGGATTAGAAACAGAAAGTAGATCACTCCATATTAGAATAAGAGCTAAAGGAGGTCATGACTTGCAAATAGATACAATGAGTGAAAGTATTAGATATGGAGTGGCAGATCAATGCCCTGAAACACTTACAACATATGATTTCTATTTTCGCTGGGACATAAACATAAGCTCCATTTCACAAATGGATTATGAATTTACAAGTAAACTAAGTGATGTTAGTGAAGATTATGACTGCGGACTTGATAATGGATATAAATGTCTACTTCAATCAAATGGATCAGTAGATTCACATCCTAAGTTGAGGAGAACATTGGAGTTCATAAGAGAACCAAGGTTAAGATTACAACCTTATTTTTCATACAATAAAACATATTTTCCAACATTGATTTGTAGTTTTCTTATGCGCAGACATTAGGCACAAAGATACAAAATGAAGTTCATGTAGATTTGGTAAAATAAAATAAAAATGAAGAAGTTCATTATGACATTGATGAGGTTCATTCTGAAATGGATGAAATTCATTTGAATTGTTGTGAAGAACTATCTCCAACAAGCACTGCTCCAGCCCTATCTCTATTCTTGATGTTTCTTCATTCTATAAATATTATTCATTTGTATCACCTTTAAATAAATTCTGGATCATCTTTAAAGGTATTATTCTGCAATTTTGAAAATTTGTTGTGAAGATTGGATGTGTTTTAGGCTTACCAATCATGGAAGAGTAGAAATTTTCTATAGGGACATGTTTTAGCTCCCCACAGAGACCAAGGAGAAAATTGTATCCATGACTTTGCACCGAGGCTACCTCACAAGAGGATCAACAATTACCTCGGAAAATAAGTTATAAAATAATTTTATGTTCATATCAAAATCTAAGGACGAATTGGGGTATCTTATTTTAAAATAATGCTGCAACAGCAGGTGAAGAGTCGTTTGTTCTGGAATGTAGTGGTTGAATTTTGATCTCCTTCTGCAAAAAGTAAGCAAGAAGGGGCAAGCACTGAGATTAGGCACTGGGTTGATTATAACGCAACTAAGACAAATTGGAGTAGAGAAAACAAGGGCATGGGGAGTAAAGGAAATATTACTGTTACTTGGCCGAGTAAAATTTTCTATTGTTTAGCAGAGGAAGTGCTCAACCATGAGCAGGTCAGTGTAGCACGCAATTCAACAAAACCAATTTAGGCACACAGATATCAAATGAGCACATGGATGATCAAAAATCACCCACGTTACAAACATTTTCTTATGAAACCTGCATACTAATTATGAAGGAAATATCAAGTTTTCTACTAGTTAAATAAATAAGGCTACCAACAAGTTATTGATAAAGTGTACATCCACTCCCTAAAAATATTACACAATATTTATAGCATTTTATTATAAATTTCCATAGAAATATTTACTACATATTTAGGTTACGAAATGAACATACAATCATCCATCTAGAGGACTTGGATGTTCAAAAAGAAATGTAACAACAAGATTCGTAATTTCAAATGTTGATGCTAAAAAAATAAATTCACAAATTCACAATGTTTTTATTGATGAATAAATCATCCACATATAATGTAATAGTTAATATTTCAACTCTTACATCCAAACATAAATATTGTGACTCCACTCATAGTGCTTGAAGTTAAGATTGAGTAAAAGGATTTCAATTTTATCATATCATACCCTTAGGATCTATTTTAAACAATGAAATATTTCTTCAATCTACAAATAAGAGTAATATCCTTCATGCATCAACTCCAACAACTCAGTTTGTCTTGATAACCAATTCTGACTTCTTGCATCAACTCCAACAACTCAGTTTGTCTTGAATCTTGATAACCAATTTTGAAAAATGCGATGCAATTTTTCAAAGAATTTATATACCAAGGTTATGAATTTTGGATGTCCCAAAACATATAAATTTTTGATATTATGAGTCACCTATTGATCACATCAGGATATGAAATAAATTCCTATAAACTATTCCCTAACAATCTATGTAAACATTATGATTTCTATCTAACAAACCTGGTAAATTTTCTTGGAGAAAGTTCCATTCCCACTCAACTTTCTTCATCCATTTACACTTATTAATATTCTATGAAAAAAAGTTCAAAAACTTCATTCATACACCATAAAAATGGAAAAGAAAATTTCTTTTGGCAACAAAAATCACAAAAAGGGATGAGAAGAGCATGCACTTTAATAAATGTATACCTGGTTTGTTTCTTGGTCGTAGAAGTGATCCATAGGGTCCTTTACGCTGTCAAATTGTTTGAAGTGACCTAGGTCATGACAACTACTACTAGGAAAGAAATGCAGTGAAATTTCCTCCCTTTTTTGTTGCATATGCACTGTATCTTCCTCCATTTTCTGTTCCATATCAATTTTACCGAATTTCAACTTAACTAAATCAAAATCAACAACTTTCTAGCTTTCAAGGCCATCTTAATCATATTCTTCAGCATTATTGAAAATCGATGCATCATCTTCATCTCTACGAACCAAAAATATTTTTTGAGGTCCAACCTACATAAGAAACACAAAAAATTAACCTTTGGTAACAAAAATAAATTCATACTGTTTATTCTGTGATATCTTGTTTATAATGTGGCAATGATACCAACGAAGAAATGGTAAGAGGTTACCATGGTTTAATTTAATATTATAATAGTTGCAAAACTGTATATAGTAAGTTATAATTTAAATAGAATGGTAGGTAAGTATGTTAAATTTTATAATAAGGGTAAGTGTAACCTTGGGAAGAGAATTGAAAGGGGGGGAAATACCAATTATGTATAATAAAGGATGAACTTCTTGAAGAGGAAGTTGGTTGTTGGAAAGGTTCTTGGTCTACATATGCTTCCTAATATCTTAATAGTCCAAACATAGTTTGTATTAAAGGATTGTCTTTTAGATCATTTGGAAGGCATGGGACATGGCAAGACTAAAATGTTGACTATGGAAGTGAAGCCTGTGGCTTCATCCTTAATGACAATGTTGGGGATGTTGTTGACATCTTGAATCACCCATCACTTGTTCAGTCTTCTATCACTCACCTCCAAGGTGATGCATTTCCAAGCAAAGCATGAAATGATAAAACAAATAACGTAATTGCATTAATCGCTCCCTTCATGACATTATCAGACTACCTTTTTAGCATAATTTCGATTCGATAGCATAAATTCTAGTGTCAACTATTGAAATGAATAACAACATTGGAAGTATGTGCAACAAAAGTCCAACTTGTTGGTAGATTCCTACATCCACTACACAATTCAACTCACCTAAAAATGTAGACTCTCTGACCCAAAGCATACATGATCTCCTTGGGGCTTAGTTTACATCATCTCAATATTATCTATAGCCTGAAAAGTAGAAACCAAAGTTAATAGAAAATTTTGCGAAAAGAAATATAATAACATAATAAATATTCTTAACAAAAAGTATCGATACCTGTGTCACGAATGGAACCTGAGAAGTAATAATCTCTTCAAGTAGCCCTTGATGTGTAGCACATACCTGAAAATTCAATAATGTTAAGAGCCACACCATATAAAATTATGTTAATCTTAAAGTCACTTGAAATTTAACGTAAAAATCTAGATAGATAATACGTGTGAGACCACTAGAACATATGAAGATATCATGTCTTTAGGAAGCCCTTCATGTGTAGCGCTTGTTAGTGTCAGTCTAGTTATACTGCCATCAGTGATCAAATCTGCTATTTTTTCATTTGCATATTAGGTGTCTCATACCGAATAAATTTCACTATTCCATTAGGTCATGGAATCATTGATGGTAGTAATTTTCATCAGTTTTCCCTCATGTGAAACTTGCTGATTTTCCTCTCTATGGTCTTCAGTCATTAGTCACTTTTATTCTCAAAATCATGTCAGTAGGTCATAGGATGGGTCTCATTAGTTTCTAGGATCTCACCATGGTCAAATTAATGAGTCAAATGTCAATAATATCAGCAAGGTCATGAGGAAGCCAATAAGCTTAATGTCACAGCACTTGGAAGATCAAAGAAACATTTTATTCATCTTGATGTAATTTTCACCTCAAAACTATGTTTTGAGGTGAAAACATGATATTTTTCCTTCATTATCATTCATTATGTAATTTTATATCATCATATGTAATAAGTCACTATTCAGAAGCTTTTATATCCACAAAGTGATGTCCCTGCCTTCAGAGAAGTTTTCCATAGCATGTTCAGTGCCAGATAATATTCAAAGTAGATCCATCAGAAAGAACCTGGAAATAGCTTTCCAACGGTATAATATACTCTCAAAACTGACTGCTGAATCAAATTTTATGCTTAAGTGAAGTAAAAACCCTTATATCCTCATATACCCCCTATTTCCCATTTTTTCCTTTAAAATTTGTGTTATTAAAGTTTAATACTCCCTTAAAAACCCCGTTTCCTCTTTCCGATTTTCAAAATCTCATTATAAATTATTTTTAAAACATATATGCGATTTTATTACTAAACCATT
Organism: Pinus albicaulis; assembly: GCA_034641835.2. Lineage (NCBI taxonomy): Eukaryota > Viridiplantae > Streptophyta > Pinopsida > Pinales > Pinaceae > Pinus > Pinus albicaulis. The sequence continues at coordinate 701,276,697 of CM076583.1, read as the reverse complement.
TCCCCGACCATACCCCGTAGACACTTTATAATAAACAAATATTAACGTTTATTATAAGTCCTGCCCCTTAACCACTTCCCCTTTCATCCCCGTAAACTTTAGAAACAAATTTTATGTTATATATATTATAAACCCCCCGCCATATAAACTATGCATATAATAGAACTTTATAACCTAAAGTTTAAAGTTTTATTCATATAATCGCAATCGAAAAACGTTTTCAATCGCAAAATTTATATAAAGTGTTCCGATCGGTTCATCGCAAACATTTGCGATGTGATTGATCACACAAAACTCTGATCATCGCAATCACAACTTAACTCCGATCCCCCGATCGCAAGTCTCCTCCCGATTGACCCGATCACAAATCCTTCCCCCGATCGCACTGCCCCTTCGATCGATCGCATCGCAAGTTCATTTGCGATTACACCTCGCTCCCGATCTCCGATGCGATTGACCCTTGGTGCCCACCATAATATATCCACCCATTTGTATTACCAAAAGGCCTTTTCCTTTGTTAAACCCAAAATTTAGTTTTAAAGTTATATACAAAGGGTTTTCCCCCAATCGCATCGGAAATATTGTTTCATATATATATTTCTCCGCTCTCCTCTGATATTGCGATTGCGATTGACCCTTGGGTCCCACCATATGGTCTTTCCGCCATTCATAACCTAAACCCCATTTTCCTTTGTAAAGGTTAAAGTTCATTTGTATTATTTATACAAAGGTTTTCCTCCCAATCACATCACAAATATGTTATTGTGTGTTATATCCCCTTCGCCTCTCCATTCCGATTGCGATTACATTGTTATTTCATCTGCTTGCGCCGCTCCAACTCTGATTGTGATTTCTGTTTGTTACATTATATCCCTCCCCTGCCTGATTCCTATTGCGATTTATGTGGGTCCCGTTTCCTCTCCCTTCCCTTCTATTCACTATTTTTCCCTTCACTAAAGGAAAAATTTTCGTCCAAAGCCATTTTTATTAAAAAAGTTGGTTTTATTCAAACAACAAATGGAAAGCAAAGAATAGTCAAAAGGTAAAGAGCTTATTTAAAACAATATTGTTATAGCAAGTAGCAAAATAGGGAATCTGTTCACCAGATTACCTATTTTCGTTCATATAGCCTAACAAAAAAATCTCTAAAGTGGTCAAATGCAATACTGTCTCTTATTTTCAGGGGCAGATTGTTGTATTACTTTCTATGATTGTATTTCAGTTCTTCAGCTGTTAGAATAGCTCCTCTTCTCATGGATCTATATTCCCACATTTCAGCTTATTTATTGTAATTGTAAATCATTTGTAAGCAGTCTGAGTCTAATTTGGAGAAAGTAGGGGAATAGTGTACAAGAAACATCTCTGCGCTACATTGTACAGTTTGACAGGAATTAATAAGAGATGCAGCTCTGATTTGTGGGATCCATATGGTATGAGAGTTAGCATTTGTTTTTCTCCTTTGTTTCATATGTGAAATGTTATGTGTTTCATTCATCCATAAAAATTTCCTTTTGAATGCTTTCAAGATAGAAAGGTAGAATTCATTTTATATGCTCTTCCTTGGGAAATAATTCATGCTCTGTGTTTTTTCTTCTGTTCGAAAAGGATCCATTTGTTCTGCCTTTTTCAGCTCCTCACTAGTCTTTCCATCCCATCCTCATTAAATTTTAATTGCTAAGTTTCTTGCCTATATTGCCCCATGAAATACCCTGTGTCCTGATTTAATTCCCAGTTTCAACTATCCCTTTATACCCCACACATCCCTGAAATTAATTAATTCATTTATTTATTTTATTAAAAAAAATTCCCATTATTTTATCTAGCCTAATATCAATCCATTTATTGTGTTCCATTGAATATTCTTTCATGGAGAGAGCCCTCTCCTGTCCTTGTAGGGCTAGCTACAAGGTTGAGCGTGGTTTAGTTGTTACCCTGTTTTGCCTTTGCAGCCTGAGGTCCAATTCAGGTGCTAACATCTCTGGAGACCATACTGGGGAATGCTCAAGATTTTTTGTTTGTTAGTGTTATTTGTTTTATAAACTACAGATGGAGCCTAAAGTTATGCCAGGTAGCCCTCGAACTGCACATTGCTTTGCAAGTGCATAAGTAGATAAATGTTGCTTCAGTCAATCTCCGGTCTAGTTTTATAGACAATAACATCTAACTTGTAAGATTTTCCCTAGTAGATCAAATAATTCTAGACTTTTGAAAGATGATGTTCAGATTTTTGCTAGGCTGCAAAATAAGATTTTTGTAAAATAGACATTCCACCACACTGGCTTCAAGAAGATACACCAGGGCTAATCCAGATCCAAATCCTCACCCTGTGTTTGAAAATCCAAATCTTATCCCAAGAATTGTTAGAAGACAAGAAGGATCATTAAGCCCCAGACCTGTCTTCAGATCCTATACTTGGCCCAATGAATGGTTTTTTGTAGAAGATTTTTCCTTTGACGAGAATTTTGAGCTCTCTTTATTTAGGAATAAGTTTGGAAATGCCATTTATGATACAGTTTTAGATCCTGATTTCCTTGTAGATATTGAAGTCCAAAGAGAAAATACCTCCATTGACGATTACATTTTGAATTCTCCTCAGTCCATCACTGTAACTAATATCCCTGAGCCTTCAGAATCATCAGGAACAACATTTCCCCCTACCAATTCATCAACATTCCCATCAGTGAATTCCAAATTATCATCTCCTCCATTAACACCTCCCTCAAATCCTACAAATCCTGTCACAAATCCACCCAGAGTTATGGCTGCCAGGTATGCACCCCTAGTCTTACCCTAGGTCCTCAATGACATGCCAGCTAACTATCAAAGCAAAATTGCTATTTTTGATGCCACTCAGAGCATCACGGCTCAGCAACATGTTGATAAAATGAATGACTTTTTTGATTTGCATGAGGTAGAAGCAGAGAATGTAACGATGAGGCTGTTTGTTCAAAGTTTTGGAGGCGAAGTCAGAAAGTGGTTTAGAGCCCTACCGCCAGGCACAATTCGCACATTGCAGGAGTTGCACACTCAGCTCCTGGACCGGTGGGAGGTAAAAAAGAACCCACTTCAAATTCTGTCTGAATATGAGAACATTAAAAGGAATGTGGGTGAAACCGTGCAGGATTATTGTTTGAGATTTAATGCTACATATAATGCTATTCTAGCTAATTTGAAACCTCCTGAGGGATTGGCATTGTTAAAATTTCCCGATGGATTTGATGCCGACATGGCATATAAGCTACGTGAAAGAGATCCTTCCTCACTTGAAGACATGTAGAAGATAGCGGTTAATGTTGAAGCAAATATACTAGCTAAGAGAGCACGAGCCAGAGCTGAGAAAAGAATCGCAATAAAAGAGGAGGCCTCTACTTTAGACAGTAAAATGGACACTCTAATCAGAACAGTATAAAAAATGGTTGACGGGTTAACCATTGCAGATAGACCTGAGCCTCAAATAAGAAATCCAAATTTCAGAGGGCAGCAGCCGCAATTCAGAATTAAACAGAGAGAGCAGAGAACGCAGGACCAAATTGCGCCACCACAGCAGCAAATTAAAACTCCTTTGCACCAGAAATATGTGCGAGGGACAGATTCAGATGACGATGATCCTGTGATTGAGGCTAATCACTTTTTCACGGCTAACGGTGCGCCCATTTTCCTTACAGAAGACGAAGAATACACAGTGGCGACTCCAGACATTTAAAAAGACCAAAATTTCATTTTGGCCAATGATATAGTATTGGAAGAAGAGTCTGATGACTATCAAAAAGGGTATATGAATGCTCTGTCGGCTCAATAAAGGCAATACTCTTTAAGGAACAGAGAGGTTATAGTCAGCCCCATTCAAAAGAGAAAGGAACTCCAAATGAAGAACGATGCACATAAGAAAGGAAAGGAGCCAGCTGATCCTTCTTCTAGTAAAACGCCTGCAGTTGCTAATACAGCAAATGAAAGGAACCAACAGAACACAGTAAAGGAGCCAACAGAGAAGAAGGACCTGCCCATTAAAGAAGTAGAAAAAGATCCCTCATTTAATCTAGAAAATTAAATCTCTAAATTAAAAGTGTCTATGCCCCTCACAGAGTTGGTAAAGAATAGTGTGTATAAAAATCAGGTGTCCAAAGTCTTGCAAATTGATTATGTCTCTGATATGGTCAACGTAGAAGACGACTACCCTGAACTTATTTTCAGCCCAGCCACAGAAGAATCTGAAGAAAATGAAGTCCCCCCTTTTTACTTGAGTCTTAGAGTACATGAGTTTATCCTGCATAATGCTATGTTAGACTTCGGGGCCTCACATAATTTGATGCCCAAAGCTGTCATGGAGAAGCTAGGCCTTGACATCACTCGTAAATATCATGACTTTTATTCCTTCGACTCAAGTAGGGTCCACTGTATTGGTTTAATTAAATATTTGGTAGTGTCTTTAGATCATATTCCAGCAAAGAATGTCTTGATGGATGTAGTTGTTGCTGAGGTCCCACCAAGGTTCGGAATGCTTTTATCTAGGTCTTGGGGTGCAAAACTTTAGGGAACCATGCAGCTTGACTTCTCTTATGCCACTATCCTTGTATTTGTCCAGTTGAGGAATTTATATAGAGAAAAGAAAATGAAATATATGATTACCAGCAAAGACAAGCCTGTAAATCATCCCATCAATGTTGTCCATTTAGACTTAGAGTCTTTTGTCTTGTATTCTGATGGTGGTTTAAATAATGAGAATGTTCAATTGGTACAAGTGGATTAAATACCTGAGATTTCATAGAATTTCAGAGAGGTCCTCAAAAAGGAAAAGGAAAAAGTGGCAAACACTTCTGAACCTCCTGCCCGCCAGCAGCAAAGAGGCAATGAACAACCAAAAATCAGCCAAGGTAAAGAAGACAAAGAAGAAAATTTCCAGCACCTTCAAGAAGAAGAAGAAGGCCTGTGGAGTATGGATTTTGATGGAGCTATTGGTAAGGATGGAGCTGGCATTGGAATATAAATTAGTAGTCCTGTTTTTCAACCTGAGAAGGTTCCAAGTAATGTTATAGTTTGTGCCTATAAGTTAGCTTTTGATTGCTCTAACAATGAAGTAGAATACAAGGCTTTGATTGCAGGTCTCAAAATTTTGAAGAAGTTGAATGCCAAAAGGATTTTTGTATATGGCGACTCCGAATTGATAATCAAACAGGTGAAGGGAGAATATCAAGAAAAACATCCAAGATTGAGGGCATACATAAATGCAATCCTGGACATTATGAAGACATTCCCAGAGTATACTTTGACAGCAGTGCCGAGGATGCATAATCTGATTGTCGATTATCTTGCCACTACTGCAAGTAACTTGAAGGTTCCAATGAACTCCAACAACAAGTTTGAGATCCATGTCAAACATAGGCCTATTGTTCTAGACAACTTAAGATATTGGCAAGTGTTTTGGGATGATAAGGAGATCAATTCATTTTTGTAGGGTGATGGAAAATTCAAAGATACTCCTATAAAGGGTGAGTATGAGGTTGATGATCAGGAGTTGGAAGCAAACTAGATGGACATATTGCAACTAAAGGATAATGTAATTCCTAGAGGTCTCATACCTCTAGAGGAGCTTTTTGATCAGGATGATGTCGCAAAGAAACCAAGCTTGGTGCCCATGGATAAAGGAGTTAAAGATGTGAATATTGGAACAGCTGATCAGCCCAAGTTTGTCAAATTATCAAAGGCATTACCCCCTGAGGTAAAGGACAGGTATGTTAAATTTCTTTCTGAATTTTCTGATGTATTTTCATGGGATTATTCAGATTTGAAATTGTATGATAAGAACATAATTCAACATACAATTCCTATCAAGCCGGATCAGAAGCCTTTCCGACAGAAACTGAGAAGAATCAATCCAAAGATGCTGCCATCAATTGAAAAGGAGGTAAACAGATTGTACAAATTAGGAATCATAGTTCCTATTAGATTTTCTGATTGGATTTCGAATTTGGTCCCACTGCGTAAAAATACTGGAGAAATAAGACTGTGTATCGACTTTCAAAACTTGAATAAGGCATCCTTAAAATATAATTACCCACTTCCGAAAATGGACCATATTCTGCAAAGAGTAGTTGGAACATCTAGAATGTCACTACTTGATGGCTACTCAGGGTATAACCAAATCTTGGTGCATGAGAAGGACCAAGATAAAATTTCCTTTACAACACCCTGGGGAACCTTCCGGTATGCCAAGATGCCCTTTGGACTGAAGAATGCTGGAGCCACTTTCCAGCGTGCAATGGAAATTGCTTTTGCAAATGAAAAAGATGTTTTTCTTGTTGTTTATTTGGATGATTTTATAGTGTTTTCAGGTTCAGATGATGAGCATTTGCACCATTTACGAGTAGTTTTTCAACGTTGCAGAAAGTTTGGGATTTCTCTGAATCCCAAAAAGAGCCTTTTTTCCATGGACGAGGGAAAATTTCTCGGGCATATCATCTCTAGAGATGGTATCCGCATAGATCCAGCCAGAGTGGAGGCAATTCAGCTCATAGATCTTCCACGGAACAAGAAAGAGATTCAAGCCTTCAATGGTAAGATGAATTTTTTACGCAGATTTATACCTAATCTGGTTGAGCATTTGAGAGAAATGACCAATATGTTGAAGAAAGAAAGCAGTGTTAAGTGGAGTGAGGAAGCTATCAAGTCATTCAATTTGGTAAAGTTTGATTTTTCTAATGCCCCAATTCTGATCAGTCCCAACTATACTCAAGATTTTATTATATTTTAGTTTGCATCTGAGCATACTATGGTCGTTGTTTTAATGCAAAAGAGAGATGGAGTAGAAAATCCAATCACCTTTTTTAGTAGGACTATTAGAGATGCTGCTTTAAGATATAATATTATTGAAAAGCAGGCATTGGCTCTTGTCAAGGCATTGAAAGATTTCAGGGTCTATATTCTACATTCACACACTACAGCATATGTCCCTAACGCAACAGTCAAGGATGTGCTCATGCAAACTGATCCAGAAGGTCGAAGAGGAAAATGGATAGCAGCTATGTTGGAGTAAAATATGGAGATCAGGCCTACGAAGTTGATCAAAGGCCAAGGTTTGGCGAAATTTATGGCCCAATCAAATCTGCGTGCTTTAGATATAAACCTCATTTCAGCAATCTTGGAAGAGGAAGATGAAGGTTTGCTGGTTCCCATTTCAGATATTTTTCTGCAGTCCCCTTGGTATTCAGATATCGTGTATGTTCTTCAGCATCTCTCACCTCCTCTAGACATGTCTAAGAGTCAAGGTAGATCTTTGAAATTCAAATCTGCAAAGTATTGCATTTTGAACAGTGCTCTGTTTTGGAAGGATCCAGAAGGCATTTTTCTAAATTGTCTGATTGAAGAAGAAGCTAAGAAGGTAATGCATGATTTCCATAAAGGTGACTGTGGTGGTCACCTGTTTTGGAAAACCACAACAAACAAGATATTGAGAGCCAGGTATTATTGGCCTACATTATTTTCTGATTTATATAAAACAATGATGAATTGTCATGAATGTCAAATTTTCCAAGGGAAGAAGAAATTGCTTCCACTTCCTTTGAAACCTGTTTCAGTGAACGTGCCCTTTCAGCAGTGGGGGCTCAATTTTATAGGAGAAATACATCCCACGTCCTCAGCACAACATCGATGGATATTGACTGGTACAGACTATTTTACGAAATGGATCGAGGCCATCCCTGCCATGCAAGCAACTGACATGGTAATTATTCAATTCTTGGAATCAAATATTTTATCCTATTTTGGTTGCCCATGTAAAATTGTGACAGATAATGCAGCCGCGTTCAGATCAAAGAAAATGGTTGATTTCTGTGATAAGTACAACATCATGTTGGGCCATTCAACAACATATTATCCACAAGGCAACGGCCTGGCAGAGTCATCCAATAAGTCGCTGATGAATATAATTAAGAAAATGTTGGAGGCAAACAAAATAAATTGGCCCCAGAAGCTTACCAACGCACTATGGGCAGACAGAGTCAGCAGTAAAAAATCAATAGGTATGTCACCTTTTGAGCTGGTTTATGGTACTGATGATATCTTTCCTACCTCTCTTACAGTTCTCGTTATGAGATTATTACAAGAAGTTGGCAGTGAAGATGATGACAACCAACGAAGGATCAACCAGATGATCCACCTTCAACAAACAAGAGAAGAAGTGTCACAGAAAATGAGTCAATTGCAAGAAAATATTAAAATGACCTATGACAGGAAGACTAAAGCAGAAAGGTTTCAGGTGAATGATGTAGTGTTGAAATGGAATGCAAGAAATGAAGACAAAGCGAAGCACGGTAAATTTGACAACCTTTGGAAGGGACCATACAAAATTACAGCATACAGGGGTCAGAATGCCTTCTTACTTTCAGAAATGGATGGCCAGGATTGTCCTGGAGGAGCAATAAATGGTAGGCTACTGAAGCACTACCATTGTTGAAGAGATGGATCAAAATCTATCTCATCATTATTGTATACACCATTTTATTTTTCTAAAAGCAAAGTTCAAAATGCACAGTCATTCAAGTTTGGGTCCGAGGTGAAGGCTATAAAACTTGGATGATATGTGTATGGTTTGGTTTTATTTCAGTTTTCAGTCTTAGTCTAGAGTCAGAGTTAGTTTGCATTTGTGTCAGTTTTAAACATTTTGACTCCATGCCCAAAGGATAAGTCTACTTGGTCTACGGTGTTCTTGGCACCTCCAAGGAGCTACCATCCCCATTGTGGCCATTGTTAGTGTCAGTCTAGTCATACTGCCATCAGTGATCAAATTTGCTCTTTTTGCATTTGCATATTAGGTGTCTCATACCGAATAAATTTCACCATTCCGTTAGGTCATGGACTCATTAATGGTAATAATTTTCATCAGTTTTCCCTCATGTGAAACTTGTTGATTTTCCTCTCTACGGTCTTTAGTCATTAGTCACTTTTATTCTCAAAATCATGTCAGTAAGTCATAGGATGGGTCTCATTAGTTTCTAGGGTCTCACCATGGTCAAATTAAAGAGTCAAATGTCAATAATATCAGCAAGGTCATGAGGAAGCCAATAAGCTTAATGTCACAACACCTGGAAGATCAAAGAAACATTTTATTCATATTGATGTAATTTTCACCTCAAAACTATGTTTTGAGGTGAAAACATGATATTTTTCCTTCATTATCATTCATTATGTAATTTTATATCATCATATGTAATAAGTCATTATTCATAAGCTATTATATCCACAAAGTGATGTCCCTACCTTCAGAGAAGTTTTCTGCAGAATTTTTAGTGCCATATCATCTTCAAAGTAGATCCATCATAAAGAGCCCGGAAAGAGCTTTCCAATGGTATACTACACTCTCAAAACTGACTACTGGATCGAATTTTATGCTTAAGTGAAGTAAAAGCCCTTATATCCTCAGATACCCCATATTTCCCATTTTTTCCTTTAAACTTTGTGTTATTAAAGTTTAATATTCCCTTAAAAACCCCTTTTCCTCTTTCCAATTTTCATAATTGCATTATAAATTATTTTTAAAAAATATATGTGATTTTATTACTAAACCACTTCCCCGACCATACCCCGTAGAGACTTTATAATAAACAAATATTAACGTTTATTATAAGTCCCGCCCCTTAACCACTTCCCCTTTCATCCCCGTAAACTTTAGAAACAAAGTTTATGTTATATATATTATAAACCCCCCGCCGTATAAACTATGCATATAATAGAACTTTATAACCTAAAGTTTAAAGTTTTATTAATATAATCGCAATCGCAAAACGTTTTCAATCGCAACATTTATATAAAGTGTTCCAATCAGTTCATCGCAAACATTTGCGATGCGATTGATTGCACAAAACTCTGATCACCGCAATCGCAACTTAACTCCGATCCTCCTAATCGCAAGTCTCCTCCCGATTGACCCGATCGCAAGTCCTTCCCCCGATCGCAAGTCTCCTCCCGATCGCAAATCCTTCCCCCGATCGCACTGCCCCTTCGATCAATCGCATCACAAGTTCATTTGCGATTACCCCCCACTCCTGATCTCCGATGCGATTGAACCTTGGGGCCCACCATAATATATCTGCCCATTTGTTTTACCAAAAGGCCTTTTCCTTTGTTAAACCCAAAATTTAGTTTTAAAGTTATATACAAAGGGTTTTCCCCCAATTGCATCGGAAATATTGTTTCATATATATATTTCTCCTCTCCCCTCTGATATTGCAATTGCGATTGACTCTTGGGTCCCACCATACGGTCTTTCTTTCGTTCATAACCTAAACCCCTTTTTCCTTTGTAAAGGTTAAAGTTCATTCGTATTATTTATACAAACCTTTTCCTCCCAATCGCATTGCAAATATGTTATTGTGTGTTATATCCCCTCCGCCTCTCCATTCCAATTGCGATTACATTGTTATTTCATCCGCCTGCCCCGCTTCAACTCCGATTGTGATTTCTGTTTGTTACATTATATCCCTCCCCCGCCCGATTCCGATTGCGATTTATGTGGGTCCCGTTTCCTCTCCCTTCCCTTCTATTCACTATTTTTCCCTTCACTAAAGGAAAAATTTCCATCCAAAGCCATTTTTATTAAAAAAGTTGGTTTTATTCAAACAGCAAATGGAAAGCAAAGAACAGTCAAAAGGCCAAGAGCTAATTTAAAACAATATTGTTACATCAAGCCGCAAAATAGGGAATCTGTTCACCAGATTACCTATTTTCGTTCATACAGCCTAATAGAAAAATCTCTAAAGTGGTTAAATGCAATACTATCTCTTATTTTTAGGGGCAGATTGTTGTATTACTTTCTATGATTGTATTTCAATTCTTCAACTGTTAGAACAACTCCTCTTCTCATGGATCTATATTCCCACATTTCAGCTTATTTATTGTAATTGTAAATCATTTGTAAGCAGTCTGAGTCTGAGTTGGAGAAAGTAGGGAATAGTGTGGAAGAAACATCTCTGTGCTACATTGTACAGTTTGACAGGAATTAATAAGAGATGCAGCTCTGATTTGTGGGATCCATGTGGTATGAGAGTTAGCATTTTTTTTTCTCCTTTGTTTCATATGTGAAATGTTATGTGTTTCATTCATCCATAAACATTTCCTTTTGAATACTTTCAAGATAGAAAGGTAGAATTCATTTTATATGCTCTGCCTTGGGAAATCATTCATGCTTTGTGTTTTTTCTTATATTTGAAAAGGATCCATTTATTCTACCCTTTTCAGATCCTCACCAATCTTTCCATCCCATCCTCATTAAATTTTAATTGCTAAGTTTCTTTCCTATCTTGCCCCATGAAATACCCTGTGTCTTGATTTAATTCCCGGTTTCAACTGTCCCTTTATACCCCACACATCCCTGAAATTAATTAATTAATTTATTTATTTTATTAAATCTTTTTCCCATTATTTTATCTAGCCTAATATCAGTCTATTTATTGTGTTCCATAGAATGTTCTTTCACGGAGAGAGCCCTCTCATGTCCTTGTAGGGCTAGCTACAAGGCTGAGCATGGTTTAGTTGTTACCCTGTTTCTCCTTTGCAGCCTGAGGTCCAATTCAGGTGCTAACAGCGCTAACCTGAAATTAAGACTCATACCATATAAAATTATGTGACATAAATTTATTTTCAATTTGATGTACAAAAATATAGATAGTTATTAATGAATGTGGCACATGTACATGATCATGTCCATGATCTACAAAATGAGGATCAGGGGAAATGAAATGTTCATCTAAAAATTTTGTAAATTGCATAAGTTAAATAAATATATTGGTGTAAGATTTTGGAGACTAAATGTATATACACCAAAAAAACATGTTACATGCACTCCATCTCATCTTATAGATGTGTATTTTAAAATATATCAAAACATGTTTGTATATATCTCGCCCATGGTGTGAATTTGTTGTATAATGGCTCACTCATAATGTTGCTCCATCTCCCTCAACACATCATCTGGAATACTCACAAATGAATGAACTCCTGCACTAGATGAAGGTTGGCTTGTCCCTAAGCCGACTTCCACCCCTCCTAAAGCAGCTGCAATATGTTGTTGTATCTTCTCCCTCATCTAATATGAAACACTGGAGATAAGGGCTAACTCCTCTGGAAGTGTAACTAGACTAGGTGGTCGAGGTGTTGGATGCCTAAACCCAACATCTCGCATACCATCAATTTGTTCATATGTACGACCTTTCCAGCTCCATAGAATTTGGACCCCGTATCTGTATAGCTAGGGTCAATGTGCTATCAGAATTGAACATACAACATCCTAAAAAAAATTTGCGGCACCTCATAATTATTTGGAATCTTCTCGTATGCATACAAGAACTTCTCATAAATATAAGGTGAAGTATTGGGATCATTGAATCTTGCAATATTTAGATGTTTTTTGTCTTCAGGCCGCAAGTCAAATAGTGACAAGGCCATTTCTTTAGTGATCCTACTTTTAACTTAATTGTAGGAGTGGATACCAATCACTTATGCTCTCCTCCTACGCATCATGTCAAAAAAAACTTGGGTTGATGGTCCAACCCCACGATAAATTTCTATAAAACTCTCCAAATTGTGCAAAACAATTTGGGGACAATCCCAACCAGGGGCAGAGAGATTGCAACTTTGCAATTCATTGCACAATCTCATGGAATGCTCCCTCATCCCATCGACAGTAAGTAAGGATATGGTGTCTTCCCAAGGAATCTCCTTAGGAATATCACCGGGATGGGTGTAAAGGGGCTCATAGCTCAGATTTTGAGAAAAATCATGAACCCTACAAATTCTCCCCCTAGGAGGACGACGAACACCACCTGTAACATGTTAAATTATTACACATGTAAGGAAAATTTGTATTTAAAAAGCTTGTCTGGTCATTTGAAAATACCTCGTGGAAAAATTGTCTCATCCTTGTCGCTCATCATTCTAGGATTTTTCCCTTCTGAGGAATGAAGGTCTCTACTAGCCACTGTAAAAAAAATTAAATTGTTTTATCACATAAGTACATAAGACACACAATAAGTTTCACATTAAAAATACATCAATCAATAAATTTTCCTTTAGATTTTACCTGAACGAGATCTATCCAAATATGGAATGGATGTCACAAGATGAGACATGGTTCTCCTTTGTTCCTTAGCAGCAATAGGGCGAACCCAAAGTCCTACATTTGTACCTATGGATCATAATGTTTTCACATTAAACATATGTCATTTGAAAAAAAAAATTTCTCATGTTCAACATTGAATATAATGTAAACTTGAACATTTTAACTAGCAATCTAATGTGTACCTATACTGTGCATAATATACCCCTTAGAATGGGATCTAAGAAACTGGGGATGAATGGGAATAGGTTTATGGGGCTCCTCTTGTTCGATTTGGTGTCTGGGCGCATGAGTCATATGGGTGCGTCCACTTGTGCAAGACAAAAAAAATTCACATTAATCAAATTTTCACAATGAACAATAAATATAACCTACTTGAAAACATGACATAACTAAACATCCAATGTATATGATAATCCTCCTCTCATGGAGAGGTCTCTAGAGGCTCGCCTAATGCCATTGTTGCTATAGTATCAAATCAAATTTCTTCCTCTCATAAACAAATTAGAAAATAAATTATCAATCGACAGTCATGTCATCAACCAATGATTTCATACGATGTTACATGAGGTCAAAAGTTGCCATTAGAAGATTGAGTATGTCTATGGAAAATCTTTAAATCATAACTCACTCCATTAGTCATGTTGTTAGCACATATTCCTAGCTTAGGACCTGCTAAAACCACTCTCACAAATTTTCTTAGGACCTTCTCCATGTAGCAATTTCATTGCTTAGTCAATGGGGTTGTACATATTCTAAACCATTGGATTTTCACATTGATAATGTTTAACATAATTTAATGCCGAGAAATGAAAATGATAGACATTGACTCTTGTACCTGGATCCTTGAAAATCATTTTTATATCTCCCATGCCATGCTAAAACATGGGTATCTAATAAGTACGGTGTATGCATTTGAGCTTCAGCTGCTAAAAGTTGATGTTGAAACCAAAGAAAATTCATCTTATCTTGGATATTGTAAAATTGTGTTGAATACTAGCAATAAAATATAGCAGAATTACTTTCCTATTATCCACTTTTCCCTTTTTACTATGCAACTTTGGTGTAATGGAATTTTATGATCAGTTTATTTGTTAGATTTAAGGTGTGCATTTAAATCTAGTTTGAAATTTATCCTATTTCTTTCAAAGTTTGTTGTTGTCTTTTTAGTGTTTCTTGTTCACATCCAAGGACCGTGATCAATCCACTGTGAAGAAGATAAAAATAGATTATGTGGTGTGGATTTATTGAGTATTGATCTTATGATTGATATTTTTGTGTGCAACAAATGTTCCTATATCAAATATACTCTCTCTGGGAGGACCAAATATAGCTTCAGAAGTGTACAACAAGGAGTATGCTAATGCTCGAATATGTGGGTCAGAAAAGTGGGCAAAACCCCTAGCAAACTTCCTTCATCAGCCACATTTTATAGTATGGGATAATCTAGGCCTTGTCACGCATGAAGTCATGGGAGGTCTTAAAAATGTATATGCAATAGGTGCAGGTAAGAATTTGCTTCTCACTTCGTTTAGTATTTCTTCAATTTCTCTGATTTTGGTATTCATGTATGGATGTGATTTTCTCAATGACCGTTGGGCATTTAATGAATTTATGATATGTGTGCCATGGAGCAATCTCTAGCAAAAACATGCAACACAGACATAATTTCTTAGGTGTTGTGGGCAAGACAGTCTTATCAATTGTTAAATTTAACAATCAACTAGTATTTACTATTTAGAATAAAACAATGGCCTCATGGTTGCTTCTTGTACTATCATTCAGTTCTTGTGACAAATTTTGTATAGTTTCATTGGTTTTAGACTTTAGTTTTGAATTTTTGCTACTATGCCCAATGAGAGTGATTGAGTGTTGCAATTGGCATCTCAAAGAATTACATAAACATACAATTTGTTTCAAAGGAATTCATTATCTTCCTGTGGAAAATTTAACATGCCTTGATTTGTTTTCATTCCTGTCTGAATTTAATTTTCCTTTAAACCTATAAATAATGATGAATTTATGTTTCACTATGCATCTAAAAAATATTTCAATACTTTTTAGTTCCTCTACAGGAATGGTTGTAGCTTTGACAAATGAGAGTGCTACAAGAAAATTTGTCTATTTTTCTCAGTGCACATCAGAGATGATCTATATAACACATTTGTTGGCGGAATAACCTGAAAAATTGACAGGCCCACTTCTGGTTGATACATATGTGACACTGCTGAACGGAAAAAATGCATGGTATGTTCAACGGATTGCAAAGGGAGAAATTAGGCCAGACATGGGGGAAAACATATAGGGAAAAGGAATGATACAGGTTTAAATCCAATTTTGAGCTCAGGAAATATTTTTCTTTTTCTCTTTCATTTAGCTAAAATACATGTTTCATAGTTTAAACGATACATAGCAAGAACAAAGTGGGAAAACTGATTTTGGAAAGCTTCCAAGGAGACCCATAAGATTTTTAGCTGTCCTCGGCATGCTTTAAAAGTAACGTCATAATCGAAATATGGTAGAGTATCTATGGTTGAAAATGCAGTATCAAATTCCATATTGCAGAAATATGAATGGCTACTTTCTGTTTTTTATAATATAGGGTGTGTCAGCCATGGAATTATTCTATGAATTTCTTTGCCAACCAAGTTTAAGTGTCATGCACCTAGAGAGGAAAAAGGAGGTCATTCCTATGGAGTTATGTCCCATTCTTAATACTTTGTACAACATCCTTATAAAAATGTAATAATTTTCTATTTTCTTGTAAGGTTTCCACTGTAGAACAATCTTGTTATGAATGTAATATCAAACAAAGTTGTCTTGGGAAAGTGTCAATAGGACATCTGATTCCCTTTTCACTAAACATGATCAAAAGGATATGTAATTCTCTTTCCACTAAACATGATCAAAGTTTATAATTTTTGAAATCTTGGCACTGGTAATAATCTATATTCTACATTTGAGAAAGCATTGACTAGAGAAATTTTAACCTCTTAATGTAGCGAAGCATCAACATAAGTTATATTAAAAACCCTGATAAATGAGAATATGTATGATCCATGCCATCATATTGAGATTTCTTCAGTAAAAAATTGCTCCATGCTTCAGCTTCCATGCACTCCGAAGACAGTCCAACCTAACAGGGAATCAATTCTAGAGTGTTAAGCTTATAAATTACGATATTTTGTGACAGGGTGTTAATGTCGTCAGAGGTTTTATTCAGTGAAAAAAAATACATTTTCCCTTCATTTGGATTATTTTGTCATGATTGTGTAACTGCACAATTGATGTTCTGATCGATAGAACAACAATGCATTCTTGGATAAAAATAGTTGTTGGTATTGGCAAAAAGATTTAGGTAGATTTGGATAGTATATGCATTTTCCTTATCAAGTTGGTGATCAATTGTGTATAAAATGTTATCAATTGTTTATAATCAAAATAAGGCAGACCACCTGCTCAGTAATATTTCCCTTGCTATTGTGTATATTGCAATTCAAACACTACATTTACCCAGTTTATTGGTGTGCATAAATTGAAAATTTATACTCTTCATCTTCCCCATCTAAGGGAAATGTGATAGAAAATATAGAGAGGTTTGGAGCACTATAAGAAATATAAAACTAAGTTTTTCTTACTTCTATTTTCCTATATGAAAAATAATTCTGCTTCCAATTCCTAATGTCCTAAAAAAATCAAATTCGAGACTTACCTGGCAATAAATATCCAATTTTTCGCTATCAGGAGTGCTCATAGTGGCAAACTCGCTTATTGAGGTGGCTTGAACATGGCACACTTGTGCTCCAGTGTACAGGTTTTCACAGGCCAGGGTTTTGTAGAATGTCAGGGGAGACAGGATTTTGGAGTTTTTATAAGCATAAAACTCTTGAACGAGAGTGTAAGAGAATCTAAACTCTCAGACGAGAGTTAAAACAACTCTAGACTGAAAGGTTTAAAACTCTCATCCGAGAGTTTACCTGAGAGTTTATGTCAATAAAACTCTCAAACGAGAAAATACTTAACTCTCGTATGAGAGTAATTTAACTCCGGTCAAGCCTAATCTAACTCTCGGGTGAAACATTAAAAATCTCTTTGACAAGAGTTCTAAAAATCTCGGTCGAGAAATTGAGTTGACTATTTTCTCGAATGAGAAATTAAAAATTTCACCCAAATTTTGGCAATCCGCCAAAAAGTGTTTCCCAACTTCGGGTTTTCACCCTTAAAGGAGGGGGTAACTTTGACACAACTTGAAGGGTTTGTATGGGCTAAAACATGCACCTAGGTCATGGTATGGAAAGATACATTCTTTTTTTTTTTCGAGCGGGGTTTTATAAGAAGTCAAAGTGATACAAATATGTATGCCAAATTTGATGCAAAGGGGTATGCGGTGTTGATTTCTTTATATGTTGATGACTTAATCATTACATGAAATTCAGTGAAGTTAATTAATGAAATTAAGATGCATATGTCACAAGTATTCAAGATGAAATATCTTAGTGATTTGCATTATTGTTTAGGTCTTGAAGTTTGACAAGATGATAGTCAAACTTTTGTTTATGAAGGTAAGTATGTCAAATCAGTGCTTAAAAAGTTCAAGATGGATCAGCAAAAAATATTTTCAAGAATGTGAACCCACATTTTGATGATGGTTCAAAAGAGATTGATGGTACATTGTACAGACACCTAATTGGAAGTCTGAATTATGTTACTACAACTAGACATGAAATTTCATATTTAGTTAGTGTGATTAGTCAGTTTGTGAAGAGACCTCGAGAAAGGCATTGGAGGTCAACGAAAGAAGTACTTGGGTATCTTAAAGGTGAAATTTATCTCGGTCTTAAATATACTGATTCATTTGATGTTGAGCTAATAGATTACTCCGATTCAGATTGGGTCGATAATCTGGATGATAGAGGATCTCCTAAAGGTTATGCATTCAGTATTGGATCCGAGATTATTTCATGGAGAAACAAGAAGCAGCCTATTGTATATTTGTCATCTATAGAGGTAGATTATAGAGCCTTGTGTGAAGAAACTTGTGAAGTTTTTTGGTTGAGGCGAGTTCTTCAAGATGTTGGAGAAGAAGAAAGAAGGATACAATGATCAAGTGTTAAAACCAGAGCTCAATCAAGTTGGAAAATAATCCAATATTTCATGCAAGGACAAATTATGTTGATGCCCAGTTTCATTTCATTAGAGAGAAGATATAGTTTAAAGAATTTTTTATTGAATATTGTAATAATATTGCTGAAATTTTCAAAAAGCCCCTTGGGAAGATAAAATTTGAATTTTTTAGAGACATGCTAGGTTTGGAAACTAATCCTTTCTCCATTAAGGGGGGAACTTGAAATAATGGAGAAAAATATATTTGTTTAGATGTTTGTTGTAACTAAGGATTAGTTCCTTATTTCTAGGAATTAGTTCTAATTATCCTAGTCTTATTCATCTCTATAAGGTTGTAATTGATTGTTAATTATTGTATGAATGTTATTGAAAAGCTTCCCGGATTATCCACAGTCTTAAGGAAAAAATTTCAATGTTTCGAATCCCAATAGGGATTCAAATGTAATGAATATGGATCCCTGTTGGGATTTGAAACATCAGAAAATGTTCCTTAATACCGTGGATAATCCAGGAATATCTTCAATAACTGATAACCACAGGATCTTAACAACCAAAAATTCAATGAATGTATCCAGCGATGTGGGAAGCCTGAGGGACTCCTCTCGTGAGGATTTCTGATTTGATTCATATTTTATCTCTCTGGGAATAATTAAATATTGAGGCCTCATGACACCAATATTGTGGAGTGGTTGGAGGCTAGTCGAAAAACTCCCTTAACCATTTAGAATTGTGATATCTTCCTCCTGGAATATGAAATATTTGAAATTAAACAAATCATGAGTAATACATTCAATATTTTCATCCTCTAATAGTAATACCACACCATATTGTACTTTATTGCAATGCTTAGCATCCAGATAAATATACAAAGGATTTAGGGAGGTTTTTGGTATCATAAACTTATCGCACGTGTCTGGGTATAATGAATAGTGTTCTAAAGGTGAAGAAAGATGAAAAAAATTAGGAGAAGAAATGCTAGTTATAAAATCAGATTGAGCTTGTAAAAAAATGGATCAACATGCATGTTATGTCTCATAAAATTATATTCATCATCGTTATAATCAAAGATATGCATACCAACAAAAAATTCATATTGATTTTACTTTTGTTCAACAGTTTATACCAAAGATTCACAATCTTGACAACTTGTTTCTTCACATTTGATATCTGAAGATGCATGCCTTGAATAAATTTCATAATCATTCTAAAATGAAAGATATGCCCATTGCACAAATGAATATTGCAAGCTATGAGAAGCAAATTTTGAATCGATATCATACAAATCTGAGTTGTCACTAAAAGGAAAGATATTGTTCGATGTACTTGGGTTTCCATCACCACATGTGTTAATGAAATAAGGGATGTCATGATGATGATTGTCCAAAGTCTCAAATTGAATGAAGGATTTAAAATTATTTGATAGTTATCAAGATTACGAGATGTGCAATCATCTAAGAATGTGAGATTTTCATCCTAAAATAGGGAAGAAAGATGAAGCATATCTTCATCACTTTGCTCCTCTACCTATAAAATACAATTGCCTTGTTCTCTATTGCTGCTATAAACGGCAGGTTGAACATCATTAAAAGCTTAATTAGGTTGATAAAACAAATCATGACACTAGGAATCATGAGATGTAGATGGTAGAGGTTGAAATGCATCCCTTGAAAAAATTATGTTTTCAATTGGATTAACTTTGGGATTAGGATTATGTACATTAATGTGATCTTGAAAATGGAAGGGATCAACTTTTACTTTAGTCTCCATGTAACTTATAAACCATTCCAAGTCCTCCTCGGTAGGATCTGAGTCATGGGAATTGGGTGGAGGTAGAAGGGATTAAATAAAAATTTGACTTTCATATTTCTCGACTTAACATCGTCACTATGAGGCACCCAAATTGGTACTAGAAAAGGATGATGAAAACAAACAAACAAAATAATAGCTTCCTCCTCAAAAATTTGGGGTGTCTCATGATCAATACAAGTTGTGGGAGAAACATCATTCTAGGGGTTGGATTCTAAATATTTCAAGGAAAGTAGAATCAAACTATGGATTTTTTCAATGATAAAATCTTAATCAATCACCATGTTAGGAAAATCATAACAAAGGTGAAAAAATTGATTAAGAAAATCCTCTACAAATTGACCAGATTTCATTATGAGAAAATCAATCCTATTATATACATCTTGAAAAACGTACTTGTCGAAGGCTTGATTAAGATTCTTGATAAATTGATCGAATGAATGAATGGAAGTGGATGGAAAATTCTAACACCACTACTTAACTTGGACTTTGAAAGTGAGGGTGAATAATATACAAACAAAATCTTCATTATCGATTTTGTTAGATTTTCAAAAACCAAAAAAATTTGATATGTGTTTGGCTATGAATGTACAACCCTCACCATCAGACATGAATTGAGACAAGTCATGAAATTGTTCCAAGAAGATGAAAAGTTTAGCGGGAGACAGGTTAGATTCCGGGATTATCATTTGGGAAAGAACCACTTAAGATCAGAGATTAAAAACAGACTCAATGGGCACAACTTGTCATCTGGACCTCCTTCTAGTGCCATTTGTTGATGGTTCCATAAGTCCTTCAACCAAGGGGATCTCCCTAATGAAAATCCCCAATGAGAATTTGCATCGTTTGATGTGGGAGCCCTTCCGAAACTAAGGATTGACTACCATATATTCTTATATATTTTCCTTGGCTACAAATTTTAGCACAAGAGAGAAATGTACAAGTGCTTTCGAATTAACAGGTGAGTATGCTTTGTGGAATGTGAAACTGTGCAATTGATCACGGTTCTTCTACTGAAAGGGGAGAGAAAAGTGAGCCTTTTAAATATGAGTAATAATACTAATCTAGAAAATACACAAAAAAAATGTACATATGAATGAATCATTGGAAAACTAGCAAAATAGTTCACATAGAAGCAACGATTGTTAAAACACATAAACACACCTTCAACAAGGTAAGTACCAAATCCACCAAAATAGTTCAATTTCCTTAGTATAGGTGAAAAAAATACATCGCAAATATTCAAAGAATATTCTTACAATATATACAACATACAAATGAAAATGTGTTGCCTCAACAATATTCTGAATTAAGAAAAAGTTCAAAGATACATCAAGACAGTGAACACCACTAGCCCCAATAGTGGAGAATTAGGGCAACCACTTGCCCCTCCAAAAGAACTATTTTCCTCTCTAATTCTGGGTAGGAGGAGCCAAGGTGAAAATTAATTTACATGAGCTATGAGGGTGTATATATAACAAATTGGGTGAACATTCACCTCCCTTGTGACTCTTGGACTACCCTCATGAATGTTTGACTTCTCTATCACCATTCGACTCCCTTATGACTTTTCACATTTTATACATGGCTCTTGGAATTCCACTTTACATTAAATTTCATATACATTGAAATTACATTATCCACAAATTATGTGGCCAATGATGACATGAAACTTTGACAAGATATGACAAGACATTGATGACATGGAATTAATTTCAATCCATTCGTGTTGCTACTATATTTGACTCTTATTGAGAGATGATGCATGTTATTCTTCTTTGTCCTTCATCTGGCTTGAGAGTAAGAAGTCTTCAATGTGGTCTTGATTTTGGGTTGTTGTCGCAATATGGTGTCCCTTTATTTTGGCTGTATTGATCAACTTTAATTTGTAGCTACAAAGGTATCTTATAGCAGGGTATCCTTCTTCATATCCTTCATCATCATCCTATCATAACATGATAAAATACCTGCAACTAAAATACACTCATGACAAGATGACATTAGTGTGATAAAACCCTATCCTAACATGCTTCACGACAACCATTGAATGAGATGGAACCATGTGATATATTGGGAGATAGGCTCTGGGATTATGCAATTGCACAACTCAGGAGCTCAAGGGCCAGGACTGAGCCTTGAGAATGCGCAATGCATAGTTCATGCTGGCCAGGGGTATGAATGCGGAGTTGAGGGGATCAAGGGGTCAGGTTGAAATCTTGAGGCTTGAGGCTCGATGATGCACACTACATAGTTATGGAAGGACATACTCCATGGGTTTGAATAGTTTAAGAGTTCAAGGTTGAGGCTTGAGCCTTGAGACTACACAGTGGGTAGCTCATACAAGTTCGGGCGAGGCAACTGCATAATTGAGGGGATCAAGGTGGCATGCTTAAGGATTAAGCATTGAAATTTCCCACTATTTAATTTTGGAGGGAAAAAGGCCTAAGGACTGTGTAGTTGCATAGTTAAAGAGGTCAATATGTAATATTTTTGGTTGAGATGGTGCAATGCGTAGAAGAGTATGACTGGAGGCAGGGGCTGCATAGTTATGGAGATCAAGGGTTGAGTACGAGCACTAAGACTGCACAATACACAATTTTGGAAGGTAGGGACTATGAATTGTGCAGTTCTAAGAGGCATGGTTGAAGCTTGAGGGTAGGGACTACACAATGCGTAGTTCAAGGAGGTTGAGTGAGGTCAAGTTTCTTGGGGAGGAACATTTTCAGATTTGGCTAAGTGTGGGATCAGTGATACCAAAGTGAAAAAAGATGAAACCTAAGTATGATCACACACTTATAAAATTTTATGACGCAAAATTGATCACTTAGAACACATGAACAACATACTTCACTAAATGTGATGACATTGAGATGACTTACCCCCAATGCAAAATTAAAGGTACACTTTGTGACGACAGTGACGAAACTTGTGCGACAATGCTTGAAACTTTTGGAATGAGTGAAATATATGTTTACATGGTAAGAATGACTCATTATAGCCAAGGTTACCCCTTGAAACAAACCAAAAATACATATGTGATATGTGCGACACTTGCCATGCTAAAATATGACACTTGCGACAACAAGATCTGGAAAGTGAAAACGACACTTGAAGTATGTGGACGGCATCGAAAGTGACACCTGCCAAAATGAAGATAGCATGAAAACGAAACTTATTAATTTGAATAGGCATCGAAAGTGACACCTTTTTATGCCTATTCAAGCTTGAATAAAAGGGCGCACTCATGAACTTACTGCAGATTGAGTATGCATGAGTAGGTGACGTTAGCACTTACAAACTAAGAAAAGGCTAGAATACTTAACAAAGCATCGATCAATGATAAAGTGAATATGGAACGAACAATCACAAGATCAACGGTAGGCTCCAAAATTCAAGTGTATACCAAATTTTGGAGGGTGTTTGTTGCAGGGACAATACGAAGCCAAGTCCCTATATAAATGTATCAAATTTCTGGTACCAAATCTTGGGTGACTTTTTTAACCCATGCAAAGACTTTTTTAACCTACATAGCAATTATTTATTACCCCTCACCGCAAAGCCTTTAGTTTTCTTCATGTATATATCTTCTTCCATATCCCCATGAATAAATTATTTCTTCACATCCATATGTTCTACCTGAAAATAAAAAGTAGCAACAACAAATAAAATTAATCTAATAGAAGAAAACTTGGCAACAGGAGAAAAAATATCACCTAAATAAATTCCCAACACCTTGGAATAACCTTTTCCTACCAACCAAGATTTTTATTTATCCAGCTTTGCTTCGACATGCATATTCTTTTTAAACACCCATTTGCTGCCAATGGGTTTGCTTCTAGTTGAAAATTCTGCCAGATCCCAAGCCTCATTTTTGTCCAAAGATGACATTTCTTCAACCATGGCCTCCTTCTAGGGTTTTCCATCCTCTGAATTCACTGCTTCCCTAGAAGTTCTGGGATCTTCATTATCAATAGATTAAGAAAAAATTGAACAAAAAGTAGGTGGACTATACCTCTCTAGCTTCCTTCTCTCTCAAACTGATCTCCTCAAAGCTGGAGTGTGTGGATATTCAAAGTTTTATTGGTGGAAAACTTTGAAATTTCCAACCTTAGAGTGGATGATTCAAGATTTTCTATCAGGGTTCTATGTTTTTTATGTTTCCAACCCTAGTGATTCCCTTGCATGAGATCAATTTGACTAGATTTGATCTTGAAATTTGATTGAAATATTATTGGAATTGTCCTCGTTTTGCTTTAGGATTTATATTATTTTTAGGACAATGGTGCAGTGGTGATTTTCCTTTCATCTTATTCATAAATAACGCATGGTTCAGATCCTAATGGATAGTGTGTTTGAGTCACATTCTTGATGCACTATTTTCTTTTATATTTTTATGTTGTTTCAGTTCCTAACCCTAGTTCTAGTGGTGGGAAAATTTGTGATTTTATGGATAATTATCTTCCAACATCAAAGTGGATTACTAGAAGGGATTTTAACATAGTGGGTGGGAGGGTGGCTTATCGAATGATATAGTTTTTCTATCAAGAATTCTAAGAAGTAGACTTGGGCCTATTGTAACACCACACTCTAGATGTTTGACACTAATTCAAAGTAAAAATGGATTGCATATGGAGTTTGGTTCACTTTGACCAACTGTAGGCAATATTGCAATAGGGCAGAGGCTTGGTTGGATTGGATTTATAGTAAATAGGAGGATATGTATTTTTCAAGATTTCATCTCTATAATTTTTCATGTATGTGATAGACTTTGGCCATTTTCCTATCAACACTTTGGTCACCATGGGCCACTGAATGGATTCACGTCCCTAAAATTTGTTTAAGTTGAATGTATCTCATTTGGAGTAAGAGGATTTTTGTTCATTAATATAAAAAGTCTATGAAAAAAAATCTCAAGCCAATAGGAACATAGGTTTTATTAGAGGATGTGGTTGAATGATAGCTTGCAAATGGAGAAAATATTGATGGGAGGTTTGATTTATACTTGAGGGGGTTGACATTTTCTCGAAGATAGTGTTCATAATGTGACTCTTCAAAAGAAGGCTATGAAGTTAGAGAAGGTTATTTGTAGAGGCAAGGACTACATTGATGGAGGTTCATGGTTCATTTTTGTTTACAATGATTCAATATGGGATGAAGGCTCCAAAATATTCTTCAACTTATTGAAGAGGAAGTTGTTTTTGCATAAGGTTGTTAGTATGCACAATATAGATGGGTCTCTTACAAAATACCCTTCTCAATTCCAAGGTATGTCTGGGAAACATTTTCAAAATACTTTTTCTTCCTATCCTTTAAAAATTATGTGCTAGCTAATACTCATTAATGGGTTGTTCCTAATAGACTATATATTGGTGATCATGAAAACTTGAACATAAACTTATTTAAGGAGGAGTTATTTTCTACTTGTATTACCATACAAAATATCATGTCTTGTATTATTTTTCTTGTGAATGTTATAAGGTCATGTGGGACACCATTAGGAATGAATTTTCTTGTTCTGAGTTTTAAGTGTTATCTTCTGATAGATTTTTTAGTTTCTCAATCAAGGCCTTATGGAGCTATTGACGGGAAAATCTGTCCTGCCAACAGCAGGGGATCTCCCTAGTGAAAAGTCCTGACTAGACTCTAAACCGTTTGGAATAGGGATCCCGTTCGGGGTGTGGGTCCGGCTACCACTTAATTCTCTTTTCTTTGGGTCTCAATAGGACTTCAACGGACCTGTGGAAACACGCTTATTTGGATTATACAAGATACATGATTGATGAGTTAAATGAATATATAACACTATATGTAGTAATCTGAATAATGAAGCATGGGGCCAAAGGAAATGTTGTCAACATCATATAATTAGGGCCATTCTTGTACCCTATTCTAACCACAGAAGAAACAATTATTTATGGCAGAACACCCTTCACTTCCTTAAATTCTTTTGGTGAAAATATAAATGTTAGTAAAAAAAAGTTATTAACATTCATTGAGAAAGAGAAATAAACTTAGCACCATTAACACATGTCTAGAAAACTATAATGCATCAATGATGTAATTGGAAACACAGTTTCATTAATCAAAAGATATTAGAAACTCAAAACAAAATACTCTTAGTGTTCACACATCAAACCACATTAGAACCAAAAGGAATTTAACAAGTATCTGTATTCATATTCAAAAGTGTGTAGTCCTTCTATACAATTCTCTCTAACTCTTTGAGTCCCAAAAAAATTCCCCGTTACAATCTTCCCGAAGGAATTTTTTTATAGACCAAAAATTGCCCTTTGGGCTTCCCGAATTTTCACCTCCCCAACTTTTGGGCTGGCTTGCAACCTGAATGGAGGCTGAAACCTGCAACCCAGCTAGACAGTGTGACCTGCGACCTAGTTGCAAAGTGCGACCTATGACCTACCACTACAAGAAAAAAGGACATTGGTGAGGAGCGAAAATGGTCACCATAAGCTCATTGGTGAGGGTCAAAAGAGCTTTCGTCACCAAAAATTGAACGTCACCAAAGGTGGCGTCGCCGAAAGTATAGGTGTTGTGGTGACATTCAAGGTCCGTCACCAATAATGATTTATAGTGACGGATAGTGATCGTCACCATTTCATATGAGCAATGGTGACGGACAATCGCCTCCGTCACCAAAAAACTGAACGTCACCAAAGGTGGCGTCGCCGAAAGTATGTGTTTTGGTGACATTCAAGGTCCGTCACCAATAATGATTTATAGTGACGGATATTGACTGTCACCATTTCATATGAGCAATGGTGACGGACAATCGCTTCCGTCACCCAAAAACTGAACGTCACCAAAGGTGGCGTCACCGAAAGTATGTGTTGTGGTGACATTCAAGGTCCGTCACGAATATTGATTATAATGACAGATAGTGACCGTCACCATTTCATATGAACAACAACGATTTTTTGTGATGGACCTTTCATGTCCGTCACTACTAGTGCATATATATGGCGACGTTCATTGACCGTCACCATAAACTCATTGGTGACATCAAGGTCCGTCACGAATAATGACTATAATGACAAACAATGACCCTCACCATTTCATATCAACAACAAATATTTATGGTGACGGACCTTTAATGGTCATCACTATTGATGCGTATATATGGTGGCGTTTGTTGACCGTCACCATTTCATATTTTGGTGAGGGTCGAAAAATGTGACCATAAGCTCATTGGTGATGGTCAAAAGAGCATCCGTCACCAAAAACTGATTGTCGTCATTCCTTATGAATATCAGGGCACGATGGAATTGAACCACCAACCTCCTGCTTGTAAAGCAAGTGCTCTTCCATTGAGCTAGCACCCTTTAAAGAATTAGCATTTAAACTAGAAATTTCCCCTAAAGGTGCAAAGATACACCAAAGGAATAGAAAATCTAGGAAAATCAAAAGTTGTTATAAATAGTATGTTCAATATACATAATAAAAAGACAATAAGAATAAATTTTGATATAATCTAACAAAGCATGTCCTACGTAGGAGAATAACTGAAAAGCACAACTAGAAATTTGAATCACAACATAACAATATAAAAGAACATGCAATAGGAAAGGAACAACTCCACAATTTGAAAAATATGAACAATCCATGGGCTTGTTCTTATATATTGATATAGATAACTAAATAGAAATCTAGATTTATGAAATTCAAGTATCACACAAGAATGTCTTGAACAAATATCAATATCTAAAATAGTATTTTTTTGCATTTGGATTTACCTGGCAGAACCTCAAGAAAAAGTTTCCACAGAAACGGCCAATAAACATAACAACATGGACCTTAAAAATAACAACATGGACCTCAGGAGAAATTGTGCAGGGGATAAAATATGAAGGTAAAGCACTAGAGAAGTATTCAAAGAAAATGATGAAAAGCGTATCTAGAAAGAACTAAGAACCCTCTAAAGTAAACCACCCATTTATCATCGTGACTAGTACACTTGCAAAAAAAGATTAGAATAAATTATGAACTATTACACCAAAAAATAGTGAATTTTTCCACTAAAATACAATTTCAAACTAATCAATAGCATGACGCTAACTTCTCTGCAAAAATAGGGAGGTTTCAAGACAATGTATAATAGTTTTCATGGCAATCGTGTTGATAAAACCTTCCAAGGAATAAGACCACAGCAGTGAACAAGAGTGTCATCATATTTAATACTATCAAAGAGTGGTCAATAGCAAAAGTGGATTGACGGACCTTCATAACTTGCATTGGTTCCTTATCCTTCATCCAACCCTAAAATTTTAGACCAAGGTTAACATTTTGAAGGGAAATTAAGAAAAGTCACATGATCTTGTGAAATAAGATTTTTATCACTACCATTAACTATAATGTAATAGTTTTGCACAAACAAAGAATCATTGTCTAAAGTGAAGTAGTCAGTGATGATTAAGACTAATTGTGGGCTTAGAATTGTTTTTCCATTTTTTTTTTTGAATTGTTAGAATTACCGTACTTAGTAGCAGAGGCATTTCCACCATGGATTGGGAAGTCCACAACAACCACTTATGTAAGTGGGATTGTTGACTATAATCATTTTAACCTTCTCCTTCCTTTTGCTCAGCCACTGAAATATGTGTTGAGAACTTTTTGCTTAAGACATCCCTCATTAGAATGGGCAGAACATTAGTGATAATCATAATATTCTCGTAACATTTCCACTATCATTACAATTGATTTTGGGCTAAAATTTAGACTTATGGGTATCTTTGTCATGCCTTGTAAACAAATGAAGATGACAAGGGGAAGGAGTAGAAGAGGAGGGATTAGAAAACATCCACTGAGAGGAGCTTGAATTTTTGTCAATGATGCTCCATCTTTAGGGATCACTTCTGTAACTTGCTTTCAATATTCAAGGCAAGCCAGAAAGCCTTTCTCAAATGAACTGAGTGCATGCAAATTCCATCTTGTGTTGAATATGAAACAGGGGACACTTGATAAAATTGAAACATTAATCCCCGACGATGAATTTTTCAATATACTAATGAACAATCAATACCAGAAATTTTCAGAGAGGCATCCACCACTAAGTAGCTCCTTCCTAAGAGGTTAGAAACATTGTCTAATAACTAGTTTTTAGAAGCCATTGAAATCACCCAACAGGCACCACATTGCACACAACATGTTGAGTTGTGGGAGAAAGAATCTTAAATTATAATGCACCCTTCTGCAAGAGTAACGACATTTTGGAGAAACAAAAATGCCTATGATAAGTGATATACCTGCTGGAGGTATAGAAATGTTGCCAGCAGATCAGGAGGTTGGTCCAGACCCCAAGATATATCTAGGGAACAACCCCAAACCCGAGTAGCTCTGAGGTTATGGCAGAAACGTTGAGAAGGAATGTTAAGGCAAAAGTCTTGCAATCAGACTAAACTCACAGGATAAATACAAACCAAGAGTGACAAAGTTCTGGACAGTTACTTAGTCTAAAGAGGCTAGAAGCTCATGCAACACTAGAAGGTTATTTTATTGGGCAAAGAGAATGCTATGTGCATCTTGCAGATGCAAACTGCTCTTGCACATGATGGGAAAAAGGGCTTGCAAAAAGATGCCATGTGTGCAGCATCAACACACACAACATTCTATTTTTCCCAATGCACTAACCTTCTAGTTGTGGCCAAATAACACTTGGGTCATAGTGGCAAGGCTTTCAGTAGCAGGCACTTACCAAGTTTTCCATAGTTTGCACTATTGTACCAGAACTAGATCTTGGACCTATGCTAAGATGTGAGGTGTTTCCGCTGCAAGACATCAAGCAATGTGTTTAGCATTCAGAGCTGACAAACTTGAGAAACACCTTGACAAGGGAAAAACAACCAGAAAGAAACGAACAAATAATAATAATAATACCTCTAAACGATTATAAATAGGAAACCCTACTATCACTGCACTGGAGGTGTAGGCCTTCACTTTTTTATTTTTCATTATAATTTGCACAAAATCCCTCTAATCCTAGCATGTCACATTTTTGCATTTAGCAACAGTTAAATACTTTTTCATTTGGTCACGTATGAATCCCAATGGACAACTAGTATTATATATGCCACACATAACAATTAGTAAGCCAAAAAAAGTAAATGCAATGTTTCAACTGTAACTTCTTATCATGAAATGTTAGTTACAGTAACAACAAGGGTATGCCAATTGCATAAGCCATATGTATCTCCTGTGGACAGGCTGATTGTAATCCCCGTGTGAGCCAAAATCTCAATAAATAGCAACATAAAGAACTAATATGCAGTGGAATTGTTGTAGAAACTATTTTATAAATGGGAAAGGTAGTGAATTATGGAATAGCATATCATGCATACTACCTATTTAGTTACTTAACCTACAATATCTACTATCATTTTCAGTTTCTTTATTATTTTGGTACACTACTCATTTTATCTAGAATTACAGTGAGATAGTTGTCTGATAGTTGGTCATATTATAGTAGGAATGTCATCAATATAGGAAATCTAGTTTTTGACTGAAAATGAGAGCAAGACATAAGGAAAATCATTGCCACAAGGTAAAACTATGATTGACAACTTCTTATTGGAATGTATATTATTTGGAGTTAAATACAAACTATGATTATTTGTAGTAATGCTATGGATGTTGGAGAATAGACATTCAAGAAAGTATTGTCACTGTAACACGTCTACAATGTAGTTGTAGATCCTTTTTCACATTGGTTTCTATTTTCTGCAATGGCTTGTAGTGGTAGCATGATGTGTGCATTAGATATTTGCTTCCAATGTTCTAGTGAACCTGGTATTTTCAAGAGGGTCATAACCTATTAGGAAAGAAATTATTTTTCATAAGAGGCATTCCTAGAAAAAATTGGTCAAGAGGCCAATCTGAAAGACAAAATTATAATATATATTGTGACTTCTCCAAAGCTTGAAACTTATTCAATGGTTGATACTTCACTAGTCAGTCAATAATGCAACATCGTTCAGAAACTAAAACATAGTGGTGAATTGCAGGTCATGTTTGCGTTATGCTAGTACAAGCTTAGTCTATTCAGAGGCCTGCCATATGCAACAAAAGATATTTTCAGAGAAGCTTGCCATGTGCACTATTGGAATTGTAGGACAAATGAAATAGTTAGTTTATATATCTTCAGCGATTTTGAATTAGGAAAGAAGCCCTTAAAATGTACATCCATCATAGGACTAGGCCGAGTTCAATCTAGTCAAGTGTGTTGCTGCTTGCACACACTTGTTATTTATTTTTCCCATTTTAGGGCTTAGCAAACTGACATAGTAAATGTATAAGAGTTCCCAAAATAAGTGTCTAAGTGAGATGGAATACATCTAAGAAAAGTCAAGCTGGCCTATCCATGTTCACCCATTATTGGGCTTCTTTAGGATTAATAGTTGAGGAAAGTTTTTTAGCATTGTGGGACTAAGAAAGTATGTCAACTTGTAAGATTAAATAACATTGCAACACCATGAGATTCATCTAGAATTGTTGAACTGATGCTGAACAATTTAGCATAATAATAGGAGACAACTTAGCAACCTCTTAGTATCATGTTGCATGAAGAATTGACTTGAACCTAAGTTTTTGAGGCAACTGATATACTTCCCAAATCATGTCCTTTAGGAGACAAAGTTTTCACATTGAGTGTGTGAGAGGACGAATGGGTATCATGTTCACATGGATTGATACATTAGTCCAATTTATATTTTCTTATCTTTTCCTAAAGGTTAATATCAGTAAATGCGAACATGAGAGTGGGTGCCCTCACATTTGAAGAGACAAATCTAGAGGGATTGTGTTAAAAACCAATTAAGTTAATCGTTCTACCCTCATGCTTAATGGAAATAAACATTTGATATGATTCATTTCATATGTCCCCAAAGTTTGAAAACACTAAATTTTAAACTCCCAACGTGTCCTTTATGAGAGTGGGTGCCCTCACATTTGAAGAGACAAATCTAGAGGGATTGTGTTAAAGACCATTTAAGTTAATAATTCTACCCTCATGCTTAATGGAAATAAACATTTCATATGATTCATGTCATATGTTCCCAACTTTTGAAAACACTAAAGTTTAAACTCCTAGGATCTCATCACTTTATTTATTTATGATTTTTACAAAAATTGGAGGTCATTGGTGAGAAAAAATCTCAAAAACCCTAAAAAAATTATCAAAATGATTAGAAAAAGGGATGTTGCTTGTCGAGGTAATGGGGTCTCTGCAAGAGGCAGCCAAGGAGGTGGTCACTTGTTGAACAAAAGAGGCTCTAAATCCTCTTGTATCCAAGCAATAAAGATCACTGATGACGAAGATGAGTCTAAGTTTGAAGATGAATTTGATTCAGTGAAGCTTGTGGGGAACAAGAAACCAATGTTGAGTCCTATTGAAAAAGCAGATCCAAAAACAAGTAGTGTGAAGGTTACTGGGGATGTTAATTATTTGAGCCAATCAAGATTTCACTAGCACAATATCTCACCATTGACACTCAAGGCAGCAACCAACACAGTGGGATATGAGCGTATGACCATTGTGCAAGAAGTAACTCTTCCATCTATTCTCAAAGGCAAGGATGTGTAGGCCAAGGTTAAAACTTGCACCGGCAAGACAATATCATTTATATTTTCTGCTATTGAGGTGATAATGAAGTCACAATTCCTCCAAGGTCATGAAAGGTTGCCTATTCTTGTTCTTGTCATTTGTCCCACTATGAAACTTGCAAGTCAAGTTGTTGTCCAGGCCAATGTTTTGTTTAAATACCATGAAAATATTGTTGTACAAGTAGTTAGTGA
This sequence comes from Pinus albicaulis, assembly GCA_034641835.2. Lineage (NCBI taxonomy): Eukaryota > Viridiplantae > Streptophyta > Pinopsida > Pinales > Pinaceae > Pinus > Pinus albicaulis. Next base: position 701,243,861 of record CM076583.1, on the reverse strand, counting down.
GGGCACTAAATTACCAAGAAAACATAAATGGTTACAAACAAATCCTTGCCAAATATTAGTGGCCACTCCTGGAAGGCTTTGGTACCATATAGAGAATACCCCAGTCGTCTCAAATCGTTTAATGGGTGTGAAAATGCTCGTACTTTGATGAAGTCGGCCATTTGCTAGATATAGGGTTCCATAGGGATATTATTATAGGGACATCCCTAGTTCCTTATTACAACCATGTCGACCCAAGTAAAAAATCCTTGATATAGGGCTACCAACCCCTATAATGAATTTTGATTATGGGGATGTTACCACTTGTGACAAATCCTTGTCACAAGATTTTAAGCCCCCCATAATAGGCAAATCCCTCTTACAAGGCATCATCAACACTCATAACATTGATCCAATGTTGAGTACAACCCAATGTTACATAGTGAAACGCTCACCAAGGTTTGGGGCACGATCCCCACGCTTCCATGACAATGAAACTTTAAGTGAAACAATTGCAATGTCCCCAAAATAGTGAAATGTGATGCAAAACATTTTACTTTTAATGAGGGATGTTTCAAATATGTAAATTGGGTATTGCCTACAAAGAAGAGTTTTGCCTGCAAGGAGAATTGCAAACGCCTCCAAAAAACCCTGGAAGGAATCACACTTGTATTACTTGACAACTTTGCGAGTAGTGTAGAGTTGTCTCAACCTAGCTAGAAGCTGCTCATCGAACTCTATCAGCAGCTGCAGGAGGGTAAGAGGTTGGTTAAGGCCTGTTCCAAGGTAAGTTTCTTGAATATCTTCAAGAGCTATAAGTATGCAAATAAAATTGAAGGCTTGGATTTGTTTATTGTCAATTTCACTCAGACGAAAGGTTGGGCACATATCTGTTTTGAATTGCATAGCCTGTGAGTACAGCAGGATCAACTTGTGACTATTGGGCACAGAATAGAGCATAAAATTGAGAATATTGACCTCAAAATGGAGGATAAAATTGAAGGGATTGGGCACAAAATTGACGCAATAAGGGAAGAATCTGACCTTAATTTTATCGCAGATCAGATGTATCAATTGGAAATTGGTAAAAGGGCTTCCCAATCGAGCGTCCCAGAATTACCAGATTTTAGAGTTGGTTTGAAGGGTTTGGTGTATGCGCTGAAAAAACGTCTCTTGCGCAATGATGCTCCACTGCTCGGAGTAATAGGCATGGGGGGCAGTGGAAAGACTACTGTGGCATTAGCCCTCTGCAATGATAATGAAGTCAAAGGTCATTTTAAGGAGATGATAGTTTTTGAAAGAGTTTCGCTATCACTGAACCTTAAGGGACTTCTTGAGAGAATGTGGGACAAGATTGCTCGCTAGAAAAGACCTGAATTTCATGACGTCGAAGATGCACATCAACAGCTGCGACAAAGGCTTCGCCAAATGGAACCTCAACCATCTTTGGTGGTGCTGGATGATGTTTGGGAAATTGATCATCTTGAAAAGCTTTTGTTTGAAGGAAAAGGGTTTAAAACTCTTGTTACAACTAGAAACAACAATGTTGTTAAATCTGATTACCGGTATGATTTGCCGTGTTTGATACATAGTTACCAAATTCGGCTGTACTGGCCAAAAAAATTCGGAAATACGGCAATACGGTTCGGTACGGCGGATAATTCGAAGTATTTCAATTCGGTACGGTTCGACGGGTGTGCATCTCGCTTTAAATTCTCCTCCACCGTGCCTGTTCCTTCACCGCACATAAAATACAGTTCGACAAGTGTGCATCTGGCTTGAATTTCTCCTCCATCGTGCATGTTACTCCACTCCAGAACCATTACAAACTTAAATTACAGAAAATTATGCAACATTACTCATGCATCCGTGCCTGTTCCTCCACCTGAGCACAAAAATTGGCAATTAAAAAATTAAATTACATTAAATTATGGAACAAAAACTAGCAATTAAAAACTTAAATTATAGTAGATTATGGAACATTATGAAACATTAATGTATTATAATGGCAAGCTCAATAGCAATTTACTATTTTATAAAAAATTTCAACTACAAGTAATAGGAATAAGCGAGCTAAAAAGAAAATATAATCCAAAGCACAAGTAATAAGAATAAACCAGGAAAAAAAAATTTATAATCCAAGTACAAGTAATAGGAATATATAATTCAAAGTACAAATAATAAGAATAAACCGGGGAAAAAAAATTTATAATCCAAGTACAAGTAATAGGAATATAACTATCAAGATGAAGATGAAAAATAAGTTGATGTAAAGATCAATTTGTTTTATAAGTTAATGTAAAGATCAATTAATTTCTATAATTTTTTTTAAATGAAAAAAAAAAAAAGATTATTTTTTATACGAAGATACAATATAAAATTGGTAATTTTTATATAGAAATAACTAAAAAATCATAATTCTTAAAAAAATAGTAATTTCTATATTAAAAAAAAATATAAATGAAAAAATAAGATATTTTTTATATGAGAATACATTATAAAATTGGTAATTTTTATATAGAAACAACTAAAAAATCATAATTCTAATTTTTATATAAAAACAACTTAAAAAATCATAATTCTAATTTTTATATAGAAACAACTATATTAAAAAATAATAAAAAATAAATAAATAAATTTAGTACTTGTAAGATGTATAATGTCGAATTTTTCTCGTATTGAATTTTATCAGGTCGAATTTTTTCCGTATCGAATCGAATTCAAACTCGGTAACTATGGTTTGATAGAGCAAGATGCCGTGTCCCTTTTCTGCTTTTCGGCATTTGATTGAAAGTCCATTCCAGAAACAGCAGATTACAACCTAGTCAAAGAGGTAATAGCAGAATGCAAAGGATTTCCGCTTGCTCTTAAGGTGATTGGAAGGTCTCTCCATGGTCAGCCACGTGCAGCATGGATAACTGCCAAGGACAAACTTTCTCAAGCACAAACAATATATGAATATCACGAAACAGAAGTTCTGAAACGAATGGCAACAAGCATTGATATCTTGGAAGAAGAAGTCCGAGAATGCTTTCTGGACGTGGGAATATTTCCAGAGGCTGGAAAAATATCTGCTGATCCATTGTTAGACTTGGGTGTTTATGTTCATAAGTTGAAATGGACAGCTGCTTACACAATCTTAATAGAACTTGCGAGTCGAAATCTTGTGACTTTGGTGAAAAATCAAAAAGGTACCCCGGGGAATCCTTATGGCTGTAGTGGTGAGCTTTCCTTAATTCAGCTTGATGCATTGCGAGACCTGGCTATCTATTGGACCGAGCAGGAGCCTATAATTGAAAGACGCAAAAGGTTTATCGTGCCTCGGAAAGCTGATTCTATTCGTAAAATGTGGAAGAAGCATGCAGGGCGTGATTTCAATGCTGAGATTGTTTCCTTCCACACAGGTTGGATGGAGGAGAAGGATTGGTGTCAGATGAACTTCCCTAAGGCGTTTATCTTGAACTTTTCTAGAAGGGAATACTTTCTTCCACCATTCATGCAATCAATGGATAAATTAAAGGTTCTTATAATTGTAAATAACAATTCTAAGCGGGCTACTCTCAAAGGTATATCAGTCCTCTCTTCATTAACGTAGCTGAAAGTTATTCGGTTACAAAGAGTAATTGTTCCTCCCCTCCAAGAATACTGTCAGTCCTGGAAAAAACTAGAGAAGTTATCCTTGGTTCTATGTGAGGGTTGTGGGAATACTACAGGATTACATATGGGGGTGGATTTAAATTTCCCCTGTCTTCTTGAGTTAGCTATCGATCACTGTAGTGATTTGAGGGAACTTCCTACAAGTATTTGTAGTTGGACTACCCTTAAACGGTTATCTGTCACAAATTGCCACGATCTTCATAAGTTATCGGAAGATATAGGTAATCTCAGCTCACTGCAGATGCTCAAATTGTATGCATGCCCAAGTTTAAAAGAACTACCATATTCAGTCTGCAAGCTAAGACAACTACAATTCCCTGATATTTCACTTTGTGGGTACCTAAAACAACTCCCAGATAAATTGGGCCAATTATCTAGTTTAAAAGAACTTGATATGAGGGAGTGCTCTCGTGTGAAGCAACTTCCCAAATCGGCTAGTGACTTAAGGTCTCTGGTTCATGTCATCTGTGATGAGAAGATTCGGCATCAGTGATTATCTATCAAGGCCTTTACCATTCCCAACCTCCGCGTGGAAGTTGCAGAAGAACACTTCCATTTGGATTTGCTTGAAGATTGATTGATTCATAATATATAGGATGGCACTTGCAGGGATTCTCTCTCTATGCAGATCTCCTGAGCCAAGGTGAAAAACTGGGTGTCTAATAAACAGAATTACATTGGAGCCTTGAACATTGCTGGTTGAAATTTGGAAAATAACAAAACCTCAGCATAATGGGGCTATGAGGTTTACTCAACAAGGAGCTCCAGGAGATCAGCCCTACACAGTTTTTCGCAGTGATAGAAACAATTTATTTTGTGCCTGGAAGACACTATCCTGCGGCATTTAGACTTTGTCAATTGGTACAAAGTATAAATTACTTTTATATATGATATTTTTCTGTCTAATCATGTTCACAGTGCATAATATGATCAATTTTGTCCAACATCCGTGAACCTGGTAAACTTCCTGCAATTACTGAACTTTTGATGGCTTGGGCAGTAATAAACAGCATGGCAACGTCATGCAGAGTGTGGCTCATGGCATAATGTGTAAGATGGGAGAAATAGGCACAATCGTTTAATTGGTACAATACCTGCAGGTTGGAAGGGCATACAGAGTTTGCACTTGTTATCATTGGAACATAACCAGTTGACAGGGTTTCTTCCAGAATGGATCTGGAAATTCAAGGATTTGCAAGTTCTCAGTTTCTCCAATAATTTGTTTTATGGAGAAATTCCCAATCAAGTATCTGAATTGAAAGTTCTTTGTACTACACCCGATCCATCAGAGGGAGGCTCTAAGGACGAAACTCTGTGGGGATGTTTTGATGCGCTGTCTGCTAATGGTTTCACTAGATCGGACAAAACTGAAGCTATGTTCTGTGTTCAATTTCAAGGGCCAGGAACAAAATTTCCAACTTCAACTTCTTTATTTTTTAAGGGTTTGATCAACTTGTCAAACAATAGGTTAACTGGTAGAATTCCTTCACATTTTGGGTTGGTCAAAGGCCGAGTTTAAATATCTCCATCAATAAATTCACAAGACAAAGACACATCAAATATGGGGTCTAGACCAAAAAAATAAGTCAGAGATTACTGCAAACGCAACATGCAACTCAGATTCAAGACATCGAAATAATTAAAAGAATAAAAAATAATAATCAATAAGTTCGCTTGCAAAGCATTAAAATATGAGGTTTTCAGAAAATAGAAAAAGATTCAACTTGGTTATTTCTGGAGGTTCATTTTATAAATACCTTGGGCAGGCTGTCGATGCAGTCCATGAGAATCAGTGCCCAAATGAGAAAGGTCCCCCATACCACAACTTGTCATTACGAAACAATTGGAATGTGACTACCTGGGCTTGTATACTCTTTGCTTGATACACTCTACTCGACTCCGCTTGGCCCACTTGGATATTGCGCTTTGACACCCTGCTGTTACCATTTCATCGTTGACCCATTATGCATTCAGTAAGGAAGTTTGAGAACCAAAGTTAGTCATTCCCAATCTATTCCCCCAGATTCCGTAGACCGAGAGTAGATTCTTGCTCCAGATTGATTTCGAGATACAGCATTGTCAGGGGGGTGGGCAGCATCTTGATTTTACTTCCTCCTCAGAGGCCAATCCGGCTGCATCTCAACATCTATGGCATCAACCAGCTACCGCACACGATACAAGGGGTAGAGCATCCCTGCAAAAAGCCCTCCAGAAGGTTCCACTTGCAGGCGGGAATAAAAATTTATCAAAAAATAAAAAATAGAATCATTCGCTTCCTTAAAATATTCAAATTGAATTTTCAACCAATGCTAGAGGGAGGCGGAATTTTTTTGGAGGGAAATTGGAATTAATTTAAAATTAAAAATTAAAACAAAATTAAATTGCAATAATAATATTTAAAAAAAAAAATTATATATAATATTAAATTAAAATTTCAATATAAATAAATAAGTTATTAAAATGTATATGAATTATTTAATATTTAAAACTTATAAACATAATTAATTAGTAGTTATAATTATTTATGTGATCATCTTTAAATTAAAAGACTCAAAATTAAATTTATTTGGTTTTTCCTTGTTTTAATATAGATATAAAAGGGTATGATAAAATGCCATCTTTTCACGTTTGATAGTTATTATTTTTTTTACTAAGCTTTCATCTATCATAATGAGGCCAATTTCCCAGATTTAGCATTATGAGAGTTGTTATAGTTGCTACAACACCACCCAAAATTTTGGGCATTTGTTGAACTCTGATGTTTTCCCCATTCACACTTTACATGTTGCCCCCACACATCATGTGTTGCCTCAGATGTTAACATTATGACGACATTACAGTTTTGAAGGTGTGTCACTTCGGTGATGTGCCAAGAGACTCCCTTCACTTCAAAACTTATCTTTCCCTAGTATGTATCACAACCAACAGAAGCGCTGAATGTGGACAAGCAGCATTTCATTTTGGATCCCCTTATGTTGACTATACTAGGGTTTGGGAGAAACCATAATTTGGAAAGAAAGTGACCCCCTTTCTGTATTAAACCTATACCTCTAAGGGCATAGTCTCATCGACATCGCACACCATGGTGAGATTTATTGCATAGCATGTCACCCTAGGCCCTTGACTGGTCATATGCCTTAGCATGTGCAATAGGGTTTGAGAGAATTATATATTTTTCTCGGCATCCTTGAAACCTTAGGCATTGGTGATTGAAGGTCCAAACTTGCCATGAATTAATCCTTACTCTCGAGGTTGATTATCATATTCACCTTCTCATCTTATCTCGAAACTGGATCACTCATATACATCAGGGTTTACAAGGTACCTCATATAGCATTAGTCCTCATTCCCTCTCATTTCATTAGGTTTTGGGCAGGTAGTTGTTGTTGGGAGTTATCTTGTCATCAACCTACATTTTCAAGGGTGTTTTCCCATTGGTCATATTGTGCATGTACCCTTATTCTCTCCTTTAATTTAGGGTTTGGATTATTATGGTCTTGTTCATATGTTATAAAATCCTAAGTTATCATAGCCATGAATCAAGGGTTAAAACCTTTTCCTCTTGAATTTCACTTTGGCGCGTATTACTCGGGTTTCTCTCCACCAAGTTTTAAGGAATCATATACATCATATCCATGTGCATAGGCATTATTTTCTCAAAATAAGGTTTGTTTATGTGTGAGAGAGTAAGCCTCCAAAGCTTGGAATTTCGCTTCATATGTTAATATTAGAAGGAATGTTTGAACATTCAAGTCATAATCATTTACAAAACTACCTGAAAGTCTCTAGTGTAATTATCACAAGATATTCTTAAGTTGAGGATAACCTGATCATGATCGTTGAAGTCCTGACTTAATGCATGCCTGAAATTCTACTATTTGGTTGATAACCAAATATTTATATTGTGAAAGTGAAACAACTTTGGATAGTGATACCCTAGAGCCATAAAGAGACTTACTATTTGTATTAGTATTCATATTGTTTTATGTTGTGGCTCATGCCTTCTTGTAATGTGGCATCGCAGGTCTTTTCTTAAACCACTATGGGGGGAACACCAATTCAAAAGGAATAAAGACACAGTGGTCTACATACAAGAGGGCTCTCGACCATATGTGTATTTGGTTACTTCTTCTCATGAGGTTGGTGTGTGTGCACATGGATAAACCAATCCAGGTTTTCGTTGAAAGCATCGCCCCAAACAATGAAAGGAGCACCGCCTAACTGGGCCTCACATGAAAATTTGGAAAGCACCAAGACATTGGTCACTGAGAAAGCATTGGGTAAGGGTGAACATGCGAGACTATGAGAAACAAAACACTCGAGTCTTCCAGCCTTTTAGTATGGTTGCAGAAGTAAAGGCTAAAGCAGAGGAAAATGCATCAGTCATTTATGTACCAATGCCATTTGTTTTTGCAACTATTTTGGAAGCAATGAATGCCAAACTATACTTTTTTTTCTGCATTAAGGAGGGCATTACTCGACATGGTATGGTACGTGTAAAGAAAACTTTAAACGAGTAATCGAAGACTCGACTTATCGGGTCAAATTGTCAAGCCTGGTGAGTGCAAAATTGATCTTTATATGGAGTCGCCTTGGCTACATATTAAGTCGAAGCATGAAATCCAACGATATGGTGAGAAGGAACCACTTAGGAAGAAGACTTATTTAAATAATAAATATTGGCTTCAGGGCTTGGCAGGTGTTTAATTAAAGTGGCCCATGCTTGGAGTTTTGGCTTTATTGGCCAAAAATGTGAGGATCAACACAATTACATCCAAAGGTTGCATTTAAAGAACTATTGGTCAAAATCTCGGTGGTCACCACAACACGAATGCGCACTCCAAAGTAGAGCATAAAAATCAAATGGTAAAGGGAGTTAACGAGTTCTGATCATTACGAGAGAGAGAGAGGACGAGTTGTGCTTTTTCTTTTGGGTGATATGAACATTTATATACAAGTTAGATGCCATGGGAATATGGCATGTATGTATATTAACATCCCATAACAAGGACCTTTTAATTATGGCAATGTGTTATTAGGGTGCAAGCGAAGCCATAGATCAATGAAGACGTTAATAAAACAATCTTCTGGGAGTGGACGTTGGCTTCTAAAATACAATGATAAGGCTCCAAAAGGATTGCATAGGTGTTAGCACTAACTTCCACCAACCAAGCCATAGTGAGACCACACGTAGCTAAACATACATAGCTAAGTAACATGGATTTACATTTGAGCCCTTAGCTTTGCCTACTAATTGTCTAAAAAACATGGGCATGGAAATCTTCTTTGTTGTTTGCAAACTCCTTATAACACAAATAGTTGAATTTTAGGCCTGTCTGTAGAGAAACGGCTATAGCTTAATGTTAGTTGGTAGTTTTAAAGTGTAAAATTTTCTCCCTCTTCAGATTCAAAAACATATGGAAACCCTTGCTTCTGAGAGTATGAAAATGATGGTATGAATTGTTTATACAAGAGTATGAAGAAATATATGAGCTGGGCAGTTTAAAGTGCAGTCACAGTTATCACGAGGCCTGCATCAAGCAGTGGTTGCTTTAGAAAAACAAGTGTCCAGTCTGCAATATTTCTGTCATTTCATAGCAGGAAAATTCTGGTTTGCTGCATTTTTTTTCTGTTTCTATTAGGCAAATCTTAAGATCAGTGTTTTGATGAAGCAGCAAGCCCTTCCCTTGAGTTTTTTTCCTTGGGCTGGTGTTTAAACTTTTAGAAAATCCTGTACATGTAAATATCCTTTGTGCAACCTACATTCTCATGACTATTCCTTTGATAATGTTCTTTTCTTTTTCTGGTAAATTATGCTTATAATATTCCTTCTACAGATATGACTAGCGTTAACCATATGCAACTTCCCCTTTGTTAGGAGCTTTGTCAAACTATTAACCATATGCAACTTTGTCAGAATGTGGTCCTACACTACCAACTCCCTAATGAACTTGGAATCTTAGGAAATTGTATTGAATATCAATGTGTTTGAAATGGTCATGACACTTTGGATTTTCATAGAGCTTGATGTAACTTTGATTCTCACAAGAGACAATATTGGGCTTCAACAAGTGATTAGTTGACTCTACAATCAAGTTGCACATCTAGATAGCTTCATAATAAGTATATGAAACTGCCATATACTTTTCTTCAGTGGAACTGAATGCAATTTTTGCTTGCTTCTTGTTGATTTGATAAAAATGATTTATAAAATGATAATAATGATGTTTAAAATGAGCCTTATGATGGTCTACTTATACACATTGATTGTTCACGAGGTGTTAGGGGTATGTTTATAACACCACTACCCTTGAAAGCTTTGTCTTGAAAGCACAGTAATTAGAATTTTCTTTAGTTAAGCACTTTTTTGTGGTGGAATGAAGTTTATCAGATATCTATATATACTTTGTAGAGGTTTGAATTTGTTTTTCCTTTGAGTGTTGGTGAGGTTTCTTTATATTTTTTGCATCATAGTCTAAAGTCTTTTGACGTGATTGTTTAACATGAAAGCTTTATGCTTATTGGCAATATATTTGAAATACCTGCATGATCAAGAAACTTTTATGGTTAATTAAATTACTAATTAGGTACTACAAAAAGAGGATGATGCTAAGAGGGCTTGCCTGGGTGACTCTGGGAGCAACCCGGAGGTGGTCAGACAAAGCTCTTCTAAGTCACAAATCTAAAGAGAAAAAATTGGTGATGTATATGTGGTTGCTCAACCTGGGCTATATGGAAAATCTTGGCAGAGAGTGTTTACCTTTCTGTGTCTTCTCGAAAGTAGGTTGTCTGCTCACAGAATAAGATCACTACATGTAGGTGATGGTTCTATAGTAATTTCTCAGCCTTATCTTCAGAATGGCTAACATAGAGGATCAGGTTTGAATACAGGATATAATTTGATGAATTTGGAGATTTAGAGTTAAAGAAAATTTTCACATTCCCTAGGTCTAGCCCCATTAGGTCACCTAGGGCAACAATTTCCTACGAATCTAGCTAGAGGAAAACTTCTATCTCCTAGAGGTAGCTGCGTTGTTGGGTACCCTCACTCTCCTCAGAACTTGGGCCAATTCCGACGGTGGAATATTCAGATACCTCAAGCCCTAGCTATAGGATCAAGTTTTTCCTAGGTGGTCCCAAGGATAGAACCTTGTAGGATCAATTTGACCTATCGAAGTAAAAAATCTTGTCTAATCCTTTACCCTCACCTTGTCCAGTATAGGAACATCATTGGTTGCTAAATTCCATCCCCGAACCTGGGCTGGGTCCACTTGGCCCCGTGTGGTTCCATTTGGTGTCAAAGGCCTTTCATCAAGGACCATTTGGGAATCCAAGTTCCCAAAGGATTTTAGGGATTGAGAACTTCCTTCATAAGTCTTATTCTTCTCTCTCAACCCTTTAATCCCCCTCTTCTCTCCCTAGAAGATAAATTCACTTGCTTAGAAGGAAAGCAAGTCCCACTCTTTATTTTATCTTAGGGAAAGGGTTTCAAGGGTCACTTCCTACCTATTCATTGACCTATACTCTACAAGTGACTTCCTAAAATACTAAGACTCCACCCGTCAGTGAAATTCTGTGAAGAGCACAGAGCCTTAGTTGTGGTGACAATGGGCTAAGCCTCCATCGTTTCCCTTGTCCTAGCAGTTGCCCTCTTAGGAACCCCTTTTAGGTCCACTACTAGTTTGAGTGGTAACAAGTTGTTCACAATTCCATTTGTGAACAACTCTTTGGTATGCCCACTTTTGCCATATTATAGCTCCAAGATGAGAATTCCAGGGCTATGGAGGCTGCCCTTCTTCTCTCTGAATCAATCCTCTACAATATAGTGAACTAGGGCTAGTTGGTTCACCCAATTGACTGTTACTTTAGTCCTTCAAAGTATGCACATCCTTAGGCCCTATACACCTACCCTTCTACCAATTTTGTTGTCCTTCACCAGAACAAGAGTCAGGGCTCTTCTTTGATAGTAACCTAACAACCCTCCAACTGTACTTGGACTACCATCAATCTACCCAACCACAGTCAATTATTTTTGCTGATCTAGGGCCCACAATATTGTCTTCATCTAGGGCTCTTCAAATCTGCCACCTAACAAGGGTTTGAGTCCTCTCAAGATCACTGTTCTTATGTATTGACAATTTGATCTTTGTTGTCCAATCTACGAACAAATATGAACTACTCCTCTTATCATACTTCTAACAATCTATAGATGACTGAACTGGGGTCACAAATCAGCCACTAACAGTCCATTTACTAATTTTTTATAGGTTTCTTCAGATATTTGTCTAAAACTCTATGGAAAGTCCACCAAAATCAACTCCTCTGCATGTCAATCCATTCTTCATATGGCACATCTCTTCTGCATGCTCAATCTTTTGCTCAGGTTCCACCCTCCTTTGGATCTATTGTCTCCACACATATTGAATCTACAAACCATCTTCCAGATCTGTGGTCTTTATTGCAGAAATAAACCTCGCTTTAAGGGTCACAACTCGTCTTCTTCTATGTAAATTTTTCATAGTCTTAAGGGCATACCTTATGAACTAAACATGCTAGGAAACTGTCCTAATTAGGGCATTATGCTTATGTACTTATAATTGTTGTAGAACAAACCCTATCCACACATAGAAAAAACATGACTCTTGCCTCCATAAGAGACTCGACCTAGCTCATATGGATCCATAGATTATGGGCATTTCTTAGACTGAATCTTGACATGAACTTCAGATCTCATTGTCAACCCTCAAACTAGGGTTAAATCAGTCAATATTACACATGTGTCGACTTCTGTTATGGCTCTAAATTACAGTGTAAGCCCTCCTCCATTTATGTTGGTCTTTATCACAGACCTTGCAACCTACTAACCACCACAAGGCAAGATGGTATCAACCCTATCTTCTATTTCATGTAGAAAATCTAACCAACGGGATTCAATCTGATCTTGTAATGTACTAAAACAAGATATTGAATCCTTCCTACAATTTGTGGAAACAACACACGATCGCACAATCACATATAAGTAAGAGAAACAAGTTATCAATTGCACAACACAAGATGTATCTGGGGAAGTAACTACTCAAAACCCTCTATCTCTATTTTGTATTAAGTCAAGGAATCATGAAACAATACAATGCTTAATCTCTCTTGAGATTCTCCAACACTCTGCCAATTGTCTCCTGCTAATTTAGGAAAAATCGGTCTAATACTTAGCCAATTCTCAGCCTGCCTTGCTCACGCAATTCCTATGGAATTATCTACATATTAATTAGGAAAATCAACCTTCCTTGATTGCACAATCCATCATGGCATCCCAATGACTTTATAATTGCACACAGGAAATTTTCTATAAATACAACTGATAGTTATGTTCCTCTGAACTGTGTTACAATAAGGATGAAGGGTCTTTTTTATTATTTAAAAATAAGATAAAATCCTAAACAACCAAAACCCTAACCCGAGGAGATGTAACACCAAGAGTTTATGGGCCCCGTTGGGATTAGTTGGGCAGCCAACTTTTCGGGGTCGTAACTTGGTTATATGATCTTCGTTTGATGCACATGATACCTCGTTAGAAAGATCTCTCTGAGGACTACAACTACTAATGCGATTTCTATGAAATCGCTAAACCTTTCTTGCCCAAAAAACGTTGTTTGGGGCCTCAAAATGGCTCCGGAAGTTCAGGACCCGAAAAACTGACAAAAATAGTAAACTGTGCTACAATTAAGGAAACTGAAAAACTGAAAGAGACAATGGCGAGGGCCCAAGTGGAATAGGTGGGTGGCCACCAATATCCACCTCGATCACCTTAAATCGAATTTCTTGAGCTAAATCAATCATCATGACTTAGTTAACTGACACAAGTTGTTATGAGACGAAATTACAATTTATTGTCCAATTTATTTAAGGGAAAAATAAATTAGATGCCTCACATTCCTCACTCCTGGTACATCAAAATTCCTCGCCAGTGTGGGTACATTTTTTTTTGTCCTTTCTAGTTTCCAATTTCACTATTTATTGTTGCAAAATTTCAATACTCCCTCTCAACAAGAAAGGAATTCAATCTATCCCCATTCGGTACCTTTGGAATGTTCTGCATGCTACACTTCTCTAGTGTTATTTGCACCTGCAAATCCTGAAACTGAATAGCCTCCGAACAACTTACTCAGTATAATGCATCTGTCATCAGAATCTTCTGACTGGCACTGCTAGCTACTGCATCTGTCTAGTACTGGATTCTCTGCGCTGCTGCTGACATCTGCATCCATGCCCTTTGAACTATTGCTAACTCTAATTTGTGATCCAGTATTTGACATCTATGACTGATTTCTGTCTTGCTGACATCTGACTACATCAATCTAACTGATCCTTCCTACTACTATTATACTGTGGCTCCTCGTAGCCAGGTTCGATCCATGAGACACGTCATCTCAATGGACCTTGCCCAAATTTCTTATCTTGGGATTATGTCTACACATCACCCCACCATCTTACACCTTGAGGTATGGCTGCTCCCTCTTCCCATCTGGCTCGAAATTTCCCCCTCATGGAGGTCTCTGCTTGAGTGGATGCTTCCACTCAGTCTCCTCTCTGCTTCTCCAATTGTGGTAGCTACTCCACAACCTTTTGAGACTGCTTCTCATGAAGATTCATGTTGAGAGGTATTTATGCTCCCTTTAAACCACCAAGTCTCTAACTTCTGCCTTTCTCCTCAAAGCTTTGCATGCATCTAGTACCTCAATTACATATAGGTTCTTGACTCGCGCACAGTGTAATTGTCCTGACATTACAAAAATTTTCTAAAAAAGAGTTGATTTTAAATCGATGATATCTACCTCATCTGAGCTTCGATTCGACCGATTTTTTTTTCTATTTCGGTAGATTTTCGCAAGGAATCCCAATAGTCTTTTTTTTTTTGAAATTTTTACACCAAAATATTCAAATATTCTATGCAAACTCGCTGCCCAAAAAATTCTTGCTCTGATACCATGTAGAAAATCTAACCAACGAGATTCAATCTAATCTTGTAATATACTAAAACAAGATATTGAATCCTTCCTACAATTTGCGGAAACAAAACACGGTCGCACAATCACATATAAGTAAGAGAAATAAATTATCAATCGCACAACAACATGATGTATTTGGGGAAAGAAACTGCTCAAAACCCCTCTATCTCTATTGTGTACTATTAAGTCAAGGAATCATGAAACAATATATTAATGCTTAATATCTCATGAGATTCTCCAACACTCTATCAATTGTCTCCTGTTGATCTAGGCAAACTCGATCTAGTACTTAGCCAATTCTGATCCTTACTTCAGCCTGCCTTGCTCATGCAATTCCTAGGTAAATAACTCATTAATTAGGAAAATCAGTCTTCCTTGATTGCGCAATCCATTATGGAATCCCAATGACTTTATAATTTCACATGGGAAATTTTCTTTGAATACAATTGATAGTTATGTTCCCTTTAACCTCTGTCTCAATTGGGTATTCCTCGAAACTGACATGCATACAACTATTAATAGCGAATTATTAGTTATATGATTGATCACTCATTGTGAATTAAATCTAATTTAATTCACTGGACCTCTCGCTAGCTCATAACTTAGTTAGAACCAGTTAAACTGATTTTAACGCATTTAATTGAGTTAATTACACTTGCACCCCACTAATGCATAAATTCAAACTGGACCCAAAAAATATTAGAATCCCTCTATATGCCTCATCTTAGACCCTCAAGTACTTGAATTTCTTGAGCTAACTCGGTCATCATGACTTAATTAACTAACACAAGTTGTTATGAGATGAAATTACAATTTATTGTCAAATTTATTTAAGGGAAAAATAAATTAGATGCCCCACATTCCTCACTCCTGGTGCATCAAAATTCCTCACCAGTGTGGGTGCATTTTTTTTTGTCCTTTCTGGTTTCCAATCTCACTGTTTCTTGTTGCAAATTTCAACATTTTAGAATTTGATAAGGCCTTCACACAAAGACACCATTGAAATCACATGCCCAGATTCTCATGAGAAACCTCTCTTAAGCTCGATCTGCCAGAAGAGAACCAACAATATGCTATCCTACTTCCTAGTGCAAACCGACCCTTAAGGTATGCAACATTCTTCTGAACACTCACATGATGATCTTTCTCTTGGAGGATCATCATGAACTCCCTTTAGCAACCCTTACTCGCCCTCGTACTCGACCTACTTTAGGACTACATCTCTCTTCACCCCCTTGATGTGCCAGATAGTGGGAATACATGTCAAACATGCTAATATGTGCTAAGTGATAAGGCATGCCGAGATGTGCAAGGGTGTGTCAATGCATGTCAGGGAATGTCAAGACAACAAAAGGGAGAAAAAAGTTAAACTAGAAATGAGCATAAGAGGGTGTAAGTGTCAATTTTACCTTTTTCAGAAGACATGCTAGGCACATAACTTTCAACATAATAAATTCTGGAAGTCTTTTAAAATGTAGTATTCTAGGTACAAAATATTCCTTTATTATTATATCTAATTTAACCAAGCTGATAATCACAATAATCTAATATAAATATATACAGTCGTCATACCCAAACTCTCAACGTATTCCCATACATCTTAAAAGACATAAGATATATGTGCAGCAATATATGGTGGGACTAAATGTGTTATGCATGTTATGAAGTGGAAGGAATGTTGAAGAGTGCTAAGGTGTGCTAGAGAGTGATAATGCATGTTGATGAGTGTTAAGGATTACTAGGAAAAAACATTAAAGGAGCACTAGGCAAATATTCATGGAAGTTAATGAATATGAGGAACGTGTGCCAGAGACTAGTGTTAATGAGTGTTAGTTGTCATGCCAAGGAGGGACTGACAAGGTATGCTAAGCATTGGTAAGGCATGCTAGGGAATATCAAGGCATGTCAAGAATTCCCAAAGTGTGCTTAGGAGTTCCAGGGTGTGCTAATTATATCACGTGCCAATTAATAGTGCCAAGATATGCTAATACATGGTAGGTGCTAAGGATGTGGTGCAGGGTGCTAGGGTATGTCAATATGTGTCAAGGCAACAAAATGAAGAACCAATAAGAGGGTTAATAAGTCAAGACTTTATCTTTTGAAAAGGGGCATGCTAGGCACACTAATAATAGGTCCCAATACATGCCAAGTGGCATTGTGTGCC
This sequence comes from Pinus albicaulis, assembly GCA_034641835.2. Classification (NCBI taxonomy): domain Eukaryota; kingdom Viridiplantae; phylum Streptophyta; class Pinopsida; order Pinales; family Pinaceae; genus Pinus; species Pinus albicaulis. The sequence goes on along the minus strand of CM076583.1, from coordinate 701,227,055 downwards.
AAGTGCTAATGTATGTCAATGCATTCAACCAAGGTGTTCTAGGGCATGCTAGGGACTATATGCAACATGCCAACACATGTTAGGAGAGTTCGATGTTGTGCTAGCGCATGCCACCATGTGCTTGGGCGTAAGTGTCATCACAAGATGTTCTAGGTACAAAGATGGTCCAATACATGTGGAGTGCTAAGAAATGTTATTGTGTGCCAAAGCATTAATTTAAGGCGTGCCTAGATTGGTGAGGATCGTTAGGTTTTTCTCATTAATAGAATTTTCAAAGCTTGATTATGTATTAAATAATATATTTCCTACACACAATAGTGGAACTTTATCTAAAGGGAATTTTCTAGATAATAAACTTAATATATATGAATCATGCGTTGACTCATGATAGGAAATATCTATTCGACTAGTTATTACTTGAGGGAAATGATACACACTAATTACTTCTAAAAAATTGACTGACCCTAACCACTATGGCTTTGGAAATATTATAAAAAATACTCCACAATAATGGTATTAAATCGTTAAATTTTGACAAAAAAATATATTAACATGCACATAGCGTCATCAAAAACTCATTGGAATGATCAATGATGACGAGCATTTTTTGACCGTCACCAAAAGTAACAAAAAGAGCATTGGTGAGGGTCATTAAAAGTTCGTCACTAGAAGTGTCACCAAAGAGAGAATTAGTGATGGGCCTTTAACGACCCTCACCAAAAGTGTCATTCAAAATGTCTTTGGTGATGGACCATAAAGGACCATCATTATATACACTTACAGTGACGGTTTTTTAATGATCAATGATGACGGACATTTTTTGACCGTCACCAAAAGTAACAAAAAGAGCATTGGTGAGGGTCATCAAAAGTTCATCACTAGAAGTGTCACCAAAGAGAGAATTAGTGATGGGCCTTTAACGACCCTCACCAAAAGTGTCATTGAAAATGTCTTTGGTGACGGACCATAAAGGACCATCACTATATACACTTACAGTGACGGATTTTTAAGGACCGTCACCATATGTGACATTGGTGACGGACCTTAAAGGTCCGTCACAAGCATGACCCTCACCAATGTCCTTTTTTCTTGTAGTGTACTGCCATCTGATCATGAGAATGTGTGCATGATCATGAGGTTAGGGGCATCAACTTGTTTCTCTCTGAGAAAGTTCTGCCACGCACGATAATCTGTCGTTACTGGGGAAATCAAGGGAAATTATTCCCTTAACTGATGCAGGCACTCCAAGGCATTTGGAATTAGAGTCTCTCTTTTGAGCGTGACATGGTTGGCTAAAGAGGCAGTTTAGTGTAGATCCAAACTGGTGTAACAATGAATTTACCCAAGTTCTCCTACAATGCTGCAATATCAGGAGTGGCAACAACCTGTTTGATAGGTTGTAGAAATGTTTGAATCTCCTGATCCACCTATCCCCATGTCTTTTCCTTGCTCAATGAACCCAACGATGGAATGTGGTGTAGTGCATGCATTGAGTCAATGCCACTGATAAAATGCTTGTATGCATCCATTACCTTTTCTAGGTCCTTGGATAGCTTATCCTTGGATTTCATTTTAATCCAAATCTGTACCATGGCATCCTAGGTGTGGATCCAGTCTTTCTTGGGCAAGTTCTTCGGAGCCTGTGGGTACCGACCTATCCATTCTACAATTCTGTCCAAAGCGGCGGAGGCCTCCCTCAGTTGCTCGCTCCTCTGCTTAGTCTCTGCTTGGGCTCTCAGTAGGAGAGAAACTGTTTGTTTTATAGTGAAAATTTCCCCATAAACCTGCCTCATGGTGACCTCCAATACTTCCAACTCTCTTCGGACGGTGAGCAGTACTTCGTTAACAGGAGCAATTTTGTCTTGAAGCTATTGAATCTCCTTCTTTAACGCTGTCTTTTCTTGCTCTTCTCTTGCCTCCCTTTGCTCTGATTCTTGTAACTTATTTTGTAGAGAGAGGATCTCTCTACTCATCCATTTTACATTTCTCTCCCTGGCTGTGGAAAAAGAAGTGTCGGCCAATGCTATCATTATTGGGTTAGTCCTAGTATCTAGGAATATATCTTTCTCTGTCGCGGCTGTGATTGGGGCAGAAGGGTTTCGTGCCAGACATCTCCTTTTCTCATGTCAGATCTTGAAGGAGAACTGGTCATAGGTGAGCCTTGTAAGGTTAAATACTTCTTCCTCTTGCCCTTCGTAAGAGCCCGGCTCGGAGGGTGCAAAACTTGTATTGACTACAGGCACTTTGATGGGTTGCAGCTCAGTTTGTGATTCTGTGACTGGAGGAGATGTATCTATGTTCTTTGATCTTCGATCTTCCTCTTCTTTTCTTTTTCTTTCTTCCTCTTCTTTCTGAAGCCGCTCTGCTTCTGCCTTCTCATATTCTTCTTTTTTCTTACGCTCTGCTTCTACTTTTTCCTGTTCTACTTTCTGCTTGCGCTCTACTTCTGCTGCCGCTTCCTATTCTGCTTTCTGCTTGCGCTCTGCTTCTACTGCTACTTCCTGTTCTTCTTTCTTCTTGCATTCAGCCTCCACTTGATCTAATTCCATTTTGAGCTACCATTCTACCTCAGCCTCAGCCTCCTGCTCTTCCTTTCTTTTTTGGGCCTCTTTTTCCTGCTTCTTCTTTTGCTTTGCCTTCAGGTTCCTTTTACGCTTTTCTTCATCCTCTTTTGTCTTCTTTTTAGTTTCATGCTGAGCTTTGGCCTCTTGCTCTTTTTTTTGGGAAGTAGTACTATGACCTATGCTGGTTCGAGGCTTCTTGGCCTGAGAAGAAGAAGCACCTCCTAATTGATAGATTCTTTCTTCCAACGTGTGATCATCTAGATCTTCCTGATCGGACCACGCCCCCGGGGCAAGTTCCCTATCCACATTATACCAGTTTATTTTCTCATCCTTGTATTGGCACTCAGTATGTTGATAGCTCCATTTAAACTTGGCCCGCTTGCAGTGATCAGGGACTATCCTCTCTGGGTCATACGTCTAGTGATCCAACGTCCCTAGGTGAAAACCTATCATTTCTTCTGCCTCTGCCTCTACCTCTCTAAAATCCTTGATCGTGTAGGCACCGATGGTGAGAGGCAGTGTAGGCCATGGCTTCTTCTTACCTTTAGTCAGGATCTTAGGGAAGCCAGAGTTCATCTGAAAACAAACCTCCTGAAGGAGCATTTTATCTGTAACGAATCGGGGCATAGCATGGGGAGTCTTGAATGAACCAAAGACTTGAATAAAGGTATATTATACTAGTGGGAATCAATGTGCCACCTTGACTAATGTCTCCATGGCTCGCCAGGACATGCATGGAGTGTCTTGACCAAAGAGTTTCCTATAGAGTGCCGAGATGAAGATTTGCGAGATTGGCTCTATGTCTTGCTTATACATGGAGTCCCAAAATACTTTCATCTCTATGTGAACTAGGTGCGTCTACTCTGGATCCCAATTTTGGGCCCATCCCTCAAAGTGGCACCAGAAAGAAGCAACATCCAACGATTAGGAAGCCATGTAGAATTCAGAGGAATATCCCTCCTCTGGTGCTAGTGCCGAGGATATGTTTGTCTGGAGAGATGCCATCAGCATGCTGGCCCAGTTGAAACGAGTACCATGCACAGTGACATAATTCATCAGGGATACCCACATGCCATTGAAAGTGGTGGCATCGGGACGACCGTATATCCTGCAAAGCATAACTTGCAACAGCTTATATACCTTCCTGAGACCCGCCACTGGATATTCCTGATCCTTCTTGACTTTGAACTTTTCGGGCTCCTCCCACCACCCTCTCAGGGTATCTGTTGTGGTGACTGTGTGGGTGGTGGCCCATTCTTCTGTGAAGATCTACTCTTGTTCCGGCAGTGCGTAGTAAAACTCTGCATCCGAGCCCTTGAGAATCGCAAATGCTTTCCCTTCATAGTCCCGAATTACCCATTTTTTGGGGTCGATGTTTTGTATGATCCACTCAGTGACCTTCGCGCATGGGAATAAAGTAGGGTGGGCACCTGCATAATGGAGCTTAGACCTTTTAACTTGTATGTACACTTGCTGGTCGAGGAGGTCTTCTGGGAAATGTGGCTGAGAAAATTATTGGTATACTTTGTTGGGTATGTGTTATATTCTTTCCATGACTAAGCACGCGCGGGGGGGGTAAGAGGGGGGGCGATAGCCCCCCCTTTGCGTTGGGTGCAACGGGGGGGTCACAGGGGGGGTGGTAGCCCCCCATGTCGGGGTCCGGGTTTTGTGCATGGTTTTGCACATGGTTTTGGGGTTCGATGGTTTTCGGCCCCTGGTATTTTTGTAGATCCAGTCAAGGGAACTACGGTTATTTTCTAATCCAGGGTTAATGGATTGGGGTTTATGTATGCTTCGGCATGTATATATATGTGTTGTAACACTAAAAGGAATATAATGAAAAATCAAGCTGGTCGTCCCGATTTGGGATCCAGGGGAAAATATCTGTGTTTATCTGTTTTATGTTTTATGCTCTCTCAATTATTTATTTTCTGTTATAAGATTCGTGTGTAGATAATTTCTGTTCAGGGTTAAAACGTACATACTTGATACCAACTCATGTTGTCCCCTTTAGAAAATGTACACGAGGTGTCCCTGTAGATCGGGGGCGGGGACATTGGTATATCCATTTCTATGTCTTCTATTTCTGGGCTCTTGTTTTTTCTGCGGGCCACCGAAGGTCCCATGTCACTCAAATCTGAAGAGACAGGGACAAACTCTAAGTCTGCTTCGAAGTCACCTGTCATGTTCATGAAAGAATACCATGAGGAGGGTGCGACTCTGTGACTTGCGACCAGGTCGCAGGGTTGCAAGGGTCGTGAACAACCGTTTGGAGGGTGGCTATGACCTGGCAACTCAACGACCAGGGTTGCAGGGTTGCACGAGTTGCGGAGAACCATTTAGAGGGCGGCTACAACCTAGCGACTCAGCGACCGGGGTCGCAAGGTCGCACAAGTCACAAAGTCGCAAAGATTGGAAGCCGCACTAGGGCTGGCTGGGTTTTTTAGCACGCGACGTGGTCCATTGCATTATTGCAATAGATTTCCTTTTAACTTTAAATAATGCAAGGCTAAGTGGGCCATCAAAACAAAAGAGGGGAATAGTTTCAGGAGAAAAACACATATCAAGGAGGCTGGATTAATTGTGGTTACAGGGTTGTGCAAGGAGGAGGAGTGTTAGGGTAGTTAAGGCATCTCAAGTCCTAAAGGGTCAAGAGGAGGAATGATGGATAGCATTAAAGGCTAGGGTAGAGGTAATCAGGGCAACAAAGTAAAAAAAGGAAACAACAGGAGGAAACGACAACTTACCCGGGAAAATTGCGCTCCAGTCGGCCTGTGAGAAGCTTTTTGTTTTTCTCTCCATCACATGAACAGAATGCGACCTAGTGACCCTCCTATTTATAAAAGGGTCACGCGTATGAGCCATTAATGAGGTCGCTAGATCACAATGTTCCGTGTTTTAAGGGAGGTGTGACCTCGCGACCTCGGGGGTCGCGGGGTCACTAGGTCACAGATTTGGGGAAAAGAACCATTTTTCAACTCAGCGACTCTTAAATTTTACAGATTTTAACTTAGTTTTCGATGCTCAGGGGGCTTCAAAAAAAAAATTTAGAGGGCTGATTTTTGGAGGGTGTTGTAGAGGCTACAACAAATAGTGATTCACTAGTCGGACCTAGAACCTCTACTGATGATTTTCCTTGGTGGGGGGAGGGAGGGGACTTAGTAGGATATTCCTTTCACCTTTATATTCCCATGATCTTTCCTTTTGGACCTTGTGAGGTTGCTTTGCCTGCTTGCCTATTTAGGTGCTGGTTGACCTAGTTTTTTTTCTTTTTTTTGCTTCTGGTTTTCAAACCAAAAGGGTTGGAGCACTTCAGGGATTTACAGGATCCGGTATAATTATTTCATCCTCATTGTGTTTCTCCACTGCCTGCGAACCTTGTGGTCCCGGCGGAGTCACTGCCTAGGAGTCACGGACGTTGCTCCACTGCCAGCGAGCCTGGTCAGTACCTTGGCAGCATCGTCGCATCGCCTCTCTGCACAGGAAGCCTTTATAAATCCTTTACCCTTTGTTGGTGTGCTACTACACTTATTTTAAAAGTTCCCAAGGCACTTATTTAGATGTTCTCATGGCACTTATTTGAGAGAGGCAATTTTGCATGGGCAGATGAGGGATCCTGACTTATTTTACTTGCAAGAGAGGTTGCTCCTGGTCTGTATGAGGACTTTGGGTTTTCCTAGATATCCTTAGGTCACTTGAAGTTAGCTCTATTCCCTTTCGGTCTAGTTTCCGCTTTAACCAAGTTTCTTTTCACAGACACCATTTCAAGCTTGCTTGGTGAGCTACCCATGCTTAGTAGCTCGGACTAGGTCATGTATTACCTTTGGGTGTCAATCAAAAGCAAGCTCCTGCTGTCTTTTGTGTTTTTCAGGAGAGACTTATCATCAACATAGATCCTGGTGAAATATGCCAATTGCGTGACTTCTACAATGCCTTCCACCTTATTGATGTTTTTTAGAAGGATGCCTACAAAAACGAAAACTAAAACAGAAAACAATAAAATATGGTACAGGGGTGGGACGACCCTCCGAGGGCTATTAAATGAATTAATGCTTGAGTTCATGCCTGTTTACCAAGAGTATTTTGATTCCTCCCTCTAGAGTTTGCAGTCTAAAAGTGTGGGTACCTAGCTTCTCCTTAATCTGGAATGGACCTGTCCAAAGAGCTTGGAATTTGGAATGTTTCCCTTTCTCTTCGTGAGCTTTATCCCATTTAAGAAAAAGGTCTCCTACTTCAAAAAATTTACTCCTGGCGGATTTTTTATCAAACCATCTCTTAATCTGACTTTGGTGGATGGCGAATTTTTCCCTGGTCTTTTGCCTTTCCTCCTCCAGTCTCAGTAATGTGTCAATTCAGGCCTGCAAGGTGGGGAATGGGGTGCCATGGCTTTCTTGGGACAACTGGAGGGTAGGGAGAGATAGGTGGGGAGGAAGGATGACTTCTTTTACATATACAAGAAAATACTGGGAGGTGTCGAGTGAGGATTTGGGTGTGACCCGGTCAACCTAAAGGGCGTTATGGAGGGCGTTATGCCAGTTTCACCGGTGGGAAAATCGAGTCTTTTTTATGATGCGGATAAGGTTTTTATTAGTTGACTCGGCTAACCGATTTCCTTAGGGGTAATAATTTGTAGAGTGTTTAAGTACAATACCATTTTCCAAAGCAAAGTCATACAACTTGAAAGACACAAAATAAGTTTCATTGTAAAAAACAAGGGAAGTTGGAACACCAAACCTGGTTATGATATAATGAGTGACAAAATCTATTACCTCTTAATCATTGATTTGGCGTAATGGTATCGCTTCAACCCACCTAGTGAAATAGTCGGTAGCGGTAAGGATATATTGGTGTTGCTTGGAGGAGTGCGGTAAGATTTCTCCAATCACTTCGAACCCCCACTGTTGAAAAGGTTCCTCTACTGCCACTAACTGTAATGAAGCGGCTGGCTGCGCTTCCCGATTGGTGAACTTCTGACATTGGATACACTTCAGGACATATGCATGAGCATCCTTGAAGAGGGTTGGAAATAGTAGCCTGCGCACATTATTTTGTGCGCAGTGGTATCGCTTGCAAAATGTCCTCCGGCTGGTCCATTGTGTAGTTCAATGAGGACACTCTGTGCTTCATCATGTTCTAGGCAACATGGCAGAACTCCATCGTAATGTTTCTTGAAAAGGTTTCCTTTTATTAATTGGTAGGATGCAGCCTTTAGCCTTATTCCACGCTTCTACCGAGCAGTCAAAATAGGGTTCATTACACCGTGGGCCAAATATTCCAAAATGTCTGAGTACCAAGAAAGGTTTCTCTGCTGAGGTGTGTGGTCGCTCTGATACATGTCGATTTCTTGTTCCCAGCATTCTTCTTTAACCCCGTGTGAGATTGCAGCCTCCACGGCCATCTGGCAAAGTCCTTGTCCTTTGACTATATGTGCTGGTTTGAACTCCAGGTCCTACTCTTAAAGACATGCCATCCAGTTTCCTCATCTCTTTCCCAACTCTTGTTGCACAAAAGGTGAATGAACAACTAGGTGGGGAACAAACACTGTGACATGGTTTTTCAAGATGTATGGCCGGAAATTCTTGACCGCTTTGTATACTGCGTAAGCTTGCTTGTCAATCTCAGGGTAATTCAGTTCAACACCTTGCAACCCAGTACGCATGAATGATATGGGTCATTCATCATTGTTAGCATCTTTCTACGTGAGGACAGCTGCAAGTGAAGAATCCGAGGTGAAGGTATACAAGATGAAACTTTTGCTGAAGTCTAGGCTTTGGAGAGATGGTGCTTCTGCTATGGACTGCTTGATTTTATTGAAAACCTCCTTCTTAGGTGGATTCCATTTGAAAATCACATCCTTCTTGATCATCCCTTGCAAAGGCCTAAATGTTTGGGCAAAATATGATATGAATTTTCGTACAAAGTTGATTTTCCCCAGGAAAGATTGCATGGGCCTCTTGCTACTAGGAGGTGGAATTTGGGCGATGACCTTCGCTCGCTCAGGATCTACAACAATACCATGCTTGGTTATGATGTGGCCCAAAAAATTCCCCTCTGACACAGCGAAAACACTTTTCTTTGGGTTGAGTGAGATCCCATACTTCCTGCATCTTTCGAAAATCTGCTTGAGGTGGCGTAAGTGATCGCCCCGGTGTTTCGAAAACATAGTGACATCGTCCAAATATTCTACCATGATTTGTCCTGTTAGACCACAGAAAGCTATATCCATGGCCCGTTGGAAAGTTTCCCCAGCATTTATCAATCCAAATGGCATGCGCCTGAAAGCGAAAGTCCCCCACTTAGTCTGGAACGTAGTTTTTAATCTGTCAGGTTCAGCTACTAACACTTGGTTATACCCGAAAAACCCATCCAACAATGAGAACATTTCAGATCCGGATACGGCTTGCAATATCTGTTCCATAGGCCATGCTCAGATTTCGAAAATCCACGCACAAATGGATCTCACCGTATTTTTTCCATACCGAGACCAGATTTGATACCAAAGCGGAGTGCCGAACTTTGAAGATGATGCATGCATCCAAAAGTTTCTTAAGTTCTTTTTGAATCATTGGTTTTAGTGTAGGATGCACTTTTCTTAGCTTTTGTTGGAAAGGCTTCACTCCTTCCTTCATAGGGATCACATGTTGAATGATTCGAGTGTCATACGTACGCAGTTCATCATACGTCCAAGAAAAAACGTCGCTGTATTTCCGGAATAGTTGGGTGAAAGCTTGCTTCTCCTGATCGGAGAAATATTTCCTGAGGTTGATGAACTTTAGGTCCTCGTCTGTTCCTAAGTTTACTTGGCGATGTGCTAAGGTGGAACTTTGTATTTTGGTATTTGGGGGACCGCGGAAGCAGTTCTGCAGATCGAACAAATTTTCAAGCGACACTATTCCCTTGGGCATGGGATTTTCCTTGCATTCATCATGTTCTTCCTACAAGGCTTGATCATGGTCCGCTTCTTTTATCACTGCATCTTTGAACACCTCGGTGCTGAGCATGAATTCCAGTATCTGTTGGTCATCATCAAATACACGAAAATTAGTGATGTTCTCTGGCATAGATGGTTTATACACTATTACAATAGAAAAACCATCTCTTAAAGGGGTGAACCTAGCAGTAGCGTTAGCTAGAGTATCAGCTACCACATTATGCATTATAAGCACAGATTTAATACCAAACGCATCAAAAGTAGAAACTAGATGCCATGCCTCTTTTTGATAAGATTTTAAGTGTGGAGACAAGCAATTAATGGTATTGCGTACCTGACGAGTGATGATCTCAGAATCTCCGATAACCTTTAAGCATCTTACCTTTAGGTCCAATGCCTTTCTAAGTCTGAGGAATAAGGCTTCATATTTGGCAGTATTTTTGGTGAATTGGAATTCTAGCTAGCATGAAATCAAAAACTTATTCTTTTGGGGATCCAACAGGATGCATCCCGCGCCAGCTTTGTCATGTGTCTTGGAACCATCATAATACAAGGTCCATACATCATCTTCTGGGTCCTCCGGAGCTGTGGGTTGGGGAGAGATTTCAGCTTGGTGTATGATGGGAACAGTTTGGTCTTCAGTGATGAGCGTTAGCTCTGATTGGACCTATGGGCTTACTAGGGATTGAGGGGGGTGGTAACATCCGAAGATGGCCTCTAAGAAACACATGCAGAGCTCGTCTTAGGAAAATTTGACAGGTTCATTGGTAGCATCCAAGTCAGTCACAGTATGTTTCATATAAGGTTCACTTTCCACTCTGATTTGGTTGTTTCGACCCTTTTACGGAAGCCACAAGTGAGACCAATCAGTAGAAAAGTACCCTTGTAGCTTGCTGGACCAATCCCTGCTTAGCAAGAGACTGTAGGCTTCTGGAATGTCTACGACTACAATGTATATACACTGGTGGAATCTAGAGTCAGAGGACAGGCGAATGATGACATTATTTAGTTCACATATAGCGGGCACTTGTGATCTGTCAAGCTGAATAATCCTAACATCAGTTTTCTTCGGGAAAATGTTTAGCTTTTTACAAACAAACAGGGGCATGACTTTTGTGGATGTGCCGAAATCAACCAGGCAGTTATGGATGTTGAAGTTAAAAATTTCAAACGACAGGAGAAAGGGAGGAGTAGATCCCCTGGAGTTCGCATTTACAACGTTCATAATAGACTGGAAGCTCGGACAATCTTGGGCAGATGTGTTGCTTATAGGTTTGGTTGTCGAGGTGTTGGTGAAGGCTTTGAGAATAAGCTCTCGTTGGTTGGTTATGCAGGCAAGCTCGTAAAGGGAGATGTTGGCTCTAGTTTTCTTCATGTCTTCAACAATGTTGTAACTAGAATTAGAATGTGGACTAGTCTGGGTGGGGTTTTTGGGCGACCCTACCAGCAACTTGCTCTTTTGGTTTACTTGGGTGTTGTTAGGAGTGGACTTCTCAGGAATAACAACTTGGTGTTCATTCCCTGGGGGTAATATTTTCCTTAATAAGGCCCTCTTCTTCTCTTCGAAGGACTGTTAGGGAATCGGTCCTTTGCTTCTTAGGCCATAGTTTCGAACGGGCTTGACCTTAGGGTCGTCGGCCACATTGATATCAGTGATGGTATGGGTTCTTTCCCCACGGATCACATCAAACGCAAGGACGGTAGATCCTAGTTCCTCATCAGGGGGCAGATCTTCTTCATTTTCAGAGACACCATCCTCTCCTACATCCCCTAGGTTTTGATCATCCAGGAGTTGATTTACTACTGCAGTCATGCTACCAATCCATTGAGGGCATGTCTTCTCAAAGTGGGCAGCCTGGTGGAAAGAACAAAAATTATCTTTTCCGATTTCTTCCATGTTGAGAACAGTGTTTGGGTTTGATGGAGGTCGGCTGGTGGTGAGGGTATTCTTTCTGAAAAAGGGCTTTTGCATCTTGGTGCCAGTAGTGGATTCAATGCCCTTTCTATTTAGATCAGAGACTTCATTGGTTAATAGCTTAAGGGTCTTTGCTATACTCTTGAAGTCAAAAGTATCTTTGTCCTTATCCGTGGTTTTGAGCGTGGATGACTGATTCTTCTTCGAGGTGGTTCTATGATCATCTCATCCTTCATGATCGATGGCCCATATGGAAAGCATTTCCTTTTCTATGACAAGTGCAGTCGCATAATTTTCTACAAGGGTAGCCCTAGCCTTGTGCTTTACAAAGACGGAAATGTCTCTGGGAAGAGCCTTTGTGTAGTCGTCTATGGTGATAGAGTCATCCAACGCCAAGTTGGGGGGAAATTTGCTCAGTATGGTAGTGAAACTCTGATTAAAATATCTGACATTCTCTTTCTTTTGGCATTTGATGGTACTTAACTCCGTGAGGATCATGGAGGGGGTTTTTTACTCCGAAAAATTCTGTAAGAAAATGTGACGGAATTGGTCCCATGACGTTATAGAGGCACTTGGGAGAGAGAGATACTAGGTGGCCACTTTATTCTCAAGAGTGTGGGGAAAAATATGGCAGGCAACATCATCTATTTGAACTCTCATAATTTGCAGTGAAAGGTAGAAGTTACTTATGTGGTCTTCGACCAACGTGCCTTTCTTGGGGTCAAACTTGGGGAGGTGCTTTTCAGGCTACCTAGGCATGTCATGAAGGGGGCCCAAGAGAAATAATGGGGATTTTTCCATCCAAGCAAGAGGTTGCACCCGCCTGGCATGTTCCCCTTCATGGTGAGAGTGCTCGTCTGGACGTCCCTCATGGTTGGCCATATTTCTAAGATATCCCCAATTGTAGATAGGGGCCCTATTTTGGTTTTGACGGTGGTGGGTGACATGGTGACCTTGGCCATGGCCTCTATCTCCCTGACCTCTATTCCCTCGGCCTCTATTTCACTTGCCTCCATTTCCTTGGCCTCTATTTCCCTCATCGCCTCCTGGTGGACGGTGGACATAATTGTTGTTATTTCAGGTCCGATTAGGCTGAGGGTCAGGATGGGGTTCATTCATGTCGGGTTCTTCTTCTTCAGCTCCTTGGGAATCCAAAATAGGTTCATTATTCTCAATAGCTGTTGCGAGGTCCTCAACCATCAGATTTATCAACTGAGGCAGGGAATTTACAAGGGCACCATTGTGAGTGAGGTTAGCAGCAGAGGTCCTAGTATGGATGAGGAAACTCATGACTGGAGGGAATTGCAAATCCCTGACAAGGTTACGGGCAAATGGGCGTAGAACTCTTAACTGCTCCCTGGTGACCTCATAATAAGGAGCTTCCTCCCCTTGGACATCTTCCAAAGAGGGAGGACCGGTGTCATCGTTTATGACCTCCCCTTGGAGAGCTTGTAATGGAATATTATTAGTGTGTTGGGAGGCTGCCATTCGGCCCTCCTTCTAGTGCCAATTCTGTTGATGGGAAAATCTATCCGGCCAACAATAGGGGATCTCCCCAATGAAAAGTCCCAACTAGACTCTAAACTGTTTGGAATAGGGATCCCGTCCAAGGTGTGGGTCAGGCTACCGCTTAATTCTCTTTTCCTTGGGTCTCGATAGGACTTAAACAGACCTACGGACACATGCTTATTCGGATGATACAATATACATGATTGATGAGTTAAATGAATATATAACACTATGTGTAGCAAGCTGAATAATGAAGCATGGGGCCAAAGGAAATGTTGTCAACAACATATCATTAGGGTCATGCTTGTATGTTGTTCTAACCATAGAAGAAACAAATTTTTATGGAAGAACACCCTTCACTTAAATGGTTTTGGTGAAAATATAAATGTCAGTAAAAAAAGTTATTAACATTCATTGAGAAAGAAAAATAAACTTAGCACCATTAACACATGTCTAGAAAACTATAATGCATCAATGACGTAATTGGAAACACAGTTTCACTAATCAAAAGATATTAGAAACTGAAAACAAAATACTCATAGTGTTCACACATCAAACCACATCAGATCCAAAAGGAATTTAACAAGTATCTGTATTCATATTCAAAAGTGTGTAGTCCTTCTATACAATGCTCTCTAACTCTTTGAGTCCAAAAAAAAAATTCCCTTTACAATCTTCCTAAAGGAAGTTTTTATAGACCAAAACTTGCCCTTTGGGCTTCCTGACTTTTCGCCTCCCCAACTGTTGGGTTGTTTTGCGACCTGAATGGAGGCTGCGACCTACGACCCAGCTGGACAGTGTGACTTGCGGCCTAGTTGCAAAGTATGACCTGTGACCTACTACCATCTAATCATCAGAATGTGCGCGTGATCATGAGGTCAGGGGCATAAAATTTTTACTCTCTGAGAACGTTCTGCCATGCAAGATAATCTGCCACTACTGGGGAAATCAAGGGAACTTCTTCCCTTAACCGATGCAGGCACTCCAAGGCATTTTGAATTAGAGTCTCTCTTTTGAGCGTGACTTGGTTGGCTAAAGAGGCCAGTTTAGTGTAGATCCAAACTGGTATAACAATGAATTTACCAAAGTTCTCCTGCGATGCTGCAAGATTAGGAGTGGCAGCGGCCTGTTTGATAGGTTGTAGAAATGTTTGAATCTCCTGATCCACCTTTCCCCATGTCTTTTCCTCGCTTAATGCACCCAGCGATGGAATGTGGTGTAGTGCATGCATTGAGTCGATGCCGCTGATCAAATGCTCGTATGCGGCCATTAGCTTTTCTAGGTCCTTGGATAGCTTATCCTTGGACTGAATTTTAATCCGAATCTGGACCTTGGCAACCTGGATGTAGATCCAGTCTTTATTGGGCAAGTTCTCTAGAGCCTGTGGGTACCGACCTGTCCATTCTATCATTCTGTCCAAAGCGGCAGAGGCCTCCCTCAGTTTCTCGCTCCTTTGCTTAGTCTCTGCTTGGGCCTCAGTAGGGGAGCAAATATTTGTTTTATAGTGAACATTTCCCCATAAACCTGCCTCATGGTGACCTCCAATACTTCCAAATCTCTTTGGACGGTGAGTGGTACTTCGTTAACAGGAGCAATTTTGTCTTGAAGTTGTTGAATCTCCTCCTTTAACATTGTCTTTTCTTGCTCTGTCCTTGCCTCCCTTTGCTCCGATTCGTGTAACTTATTTTGTAGAGAGAGGATCTCTCTACTCATCCGGTTTACATTTTCCTCCATGGCTGTGGCAAAAGCAGTGTCGGGCGATGCTATCATTACTGGGTTAGTCCTAGTATCCAGGACTATATCTTTCTCTGTCGCGGCTGTGATTGGGGCAGAAGGGTTTCGTGCCAGACATCTCTTTTTCTCCTGTCAGATCTTGAAGGAGAACTGATCATATGTGAGCCTTGTAAGGTTAAATACTTCTTCCTCTTGCCCTTCGTAAGAGCTCGTCTCAGAGAGTGAAAAACGTGTATTGACTACAGGCACTTCGATGGGCTGCAGCTCAGTTTGTGATTCTTTGACTGGAGGAGATGTCTCGATGTTCTTTGATATTCGATCTTCCTCTTATTTTCTTTTCCTTTCTTCCTCTTCTTTCTGAAGCCGCTCTGATTTTGCCTTCTCCTATTCTTCTTTCCGCTTACGCTCTACTTCTGATTTTTCCTGTTCTTCTTTCTGCTTGCGCTCTACTTCTGCTGCCGCTTCCTATTCTGCTTTCCACTTGCACTCTTCTTCTACCGCTGCCTCCTGTTCTTCTTTCTTCTTGCGTTTGGCCTCCACTTGATCTAAGTCCCTTTTGAGCTATCGTTTTGTCTCAGCCTCAGCCTCCTGCTCTTCCTTTTTTTTCAGGCCTCTTCTGCCTACTTCTTCTTTTGCTCTGCCTTCAGGTTCCTTTTACACTTTTCTTCATCCTCTTTTATCTTCTTTTCAGTTTCACGCTGAGCTTTGACCTCTTACTCTTTCTGTTGGGAAGTAGTGTTGTGACCTGTGCTACTTCTAGGCTTCTTGGCCTAAGAAGAAGTAGCGCCTCCTAATTGACAGATTCTTTCCTCCAACGTGTGATCATCTGGATCTTCCTGATCGGACCACGCCCCCGGGGCAAGTTCCCTATCCGCATTATACCAGTTTCTTTTCTCATCCTCATGTGGGCATTCAGTATGTTGATAGCTCCATTTGAACTTGGCCCGCTTGTAGTGATCAGGGACTATCCTCTCTGGGTCATACGTCTGGTGATCCAACAACCCTAGGTGAAAACCTCTCATTTCTTCTGCCTCTGCCTCTACCTCTCTGAAATCCTTGACCATGTAGGCACCGATGGTGAGAGGCAGTGTAGGCCATGGCTTCTTCTTACCTTTAGTCAGGACCTTAGAGAATCCGGAAGTCATTTGAAAACAAACCTCCTGAAGGAGCATTTTATCCGTAACGAATCAGGGCATAGCATGGGGAGTCTTGAATGAACCAAAGACTTGAATAAAGGTATATTCTGCAAGTGGGAAACAATGTGCCACCTTGACTAACATCTCCATTGATCTCCAAGACATGCATGGAGTTTCTTGACCGAAGAGTTTCCTGTAGAGTGCCGAAATGAATATTTGCGAGATTGGCTCTATGTCTTGCTTATACCTGGAGTCCCAAAATACTTTCGTCTCTATGTGAACTGGGTGCGCCTGCTCTGGATCCCAGTTGTGGGCCCATCCCTCAAAGTGGAACCGAGAACAAACAACATCATACAAGTAGGAAGCCATGTAGAATTCAAAGGAATATCCCTCCTCTGGTGCTAGTGCCGAGGATATGTTTGTCTGGAGAGATGCCATCAGCATGCTGGCCCAGTTGAAACGAGTGTTGTGCACAGTGACATAATTCATCAGGGATACCCACATGCCACTGAAAGTGGTGGCATCGAGATGACTGTATACCATGAAAAGCATAACTGCCACCAGCTTATATACCTTCTTGAGACCTGCCACTAATATTCTTTATCCTTCTTGAATTTGAACTTTTCGGGCTCCTCCCACCACCCTATTAGGGTATCTGTTATGGCGACTGCGTGGGTGGTGGCCCATTCTTCTATGAAGATTTGCTCTTGTTCCAGCAATGTGTAGTAAAACTCAGCATCCGAGCCCTTGAGAGTCGCAAATGCTTTATCTTCATAGTCCCGAATTACCCATTTTTTGGGGTCAGTGTTTTGTATGATCCACTCAATGACCTCCGCGCATGGGAGTATAGAAGGGTGGGCACCTACATAGTGGAGCTTCGACCTTTTAACTTGTATGTATACTTGTCGGTCGGGGAGGTCTTCTGGGAATTCTGGCTGAGAAAATTCCTGGTATACTTGATACCAGCTCATGCTGTCCCCTTTAGCAAATGTACACGAGGTGTCCCTATAGATTGGGGGCAGGGAAATTAGTATATCCATTTCTATGTCTTCTATTTCTGGGCTCTTGTTTTTTCTGCGAACCACCGGAGGTCCCATGTCGCTCGAGTCTGAAGAGACGGGGACACACTCTATGTCTGCTTCAAGGTCACCTGTCATGTTCATGAAAGAATCCCAGGATAAGAAAGATGCCATAATGATAAAAGCATAGGCATATTTTATTAACTTTTCCCAACTAAAAACACAGGAAGGGGCGAATTAGTGACCTACGACTGGGTCGTTGGGTCGCAAGGGTCATGAGGTTTAAGCTTTTCAAGAGGAAGCGACCTTTCAACCTCGCGAACTTGCGACCAGGTTGTGACATCATTGGGTCGCAAACGCTTGGCAGTTAAAGGAGGGTGCGACTCTGCGACTTGTGCAGGTTCGCAAGGGTCGCGAACAACCGTTTTGAGGCCAGCTGCGACCTAGTGACTCAGCGACCGGGGTCACAGGGTTGCACGAGTCACGGAGAACTGTTTGGAGGGTGGTTGTGACCTGGCGACTCAGCCACCGGGGTCGCAGGGTCACACGAGTCACGAAGTCACAAAGATCAGAAGCCGCACTAGGGTTGGCCAGGTTGTTTAGCATGCAACGTCGTCCGTTGCATTATTGCAATAGATTTCCTTTTAACTTTAAATAATGCAAGGCTAAGTGGGCCATCAAAACAAAAGAAGGGAAGCAGTTTCAGGAGAAAAACACATATCAAGGAGGCTGGATGAATTATGGTTACAGGGTTGTGCAAGGAGGAGGAGTGTTAGGGTAGTTAAGGCATCTCAATTCCTAAAGGGTCAAGAGCAGAAATGATGGATGCCTTTAAAGGCCGACTGGAGCACGATTTTATAAATAGGATTTTCTCCGCCAAATGAACAGAATGTGACCTAGTGACCCTCCTATTTATAAAAGGCTCATGCGTGCAAGCCATTCATGAGGTCGCTAGGTCGCAATTTTCCGTATTTTAAGGGAGGTGCGACCTCGTGACCTTGTGACCTGGGGGGTCGCAGGGTCGCAAGGTCGTGGGGTCGCGATCTTGAAAAATCCAAGAGGTCTGCGACTTAGCAACTTAGCGACCCGAGAGGTTGCAGGGTCGCTAGGTCGCAGATTTGGGGAAAAGAACCATTTTGCGAGTCAGTGACTCTTAACTTTTACAGATTTTAACTTAGCTCTTCTATGCTCAGGGGCTCTAAAAAAAATTTTTTAGAGGGTGGATTTTTGGAGGGTGTTGTAGAGGCTACAACAGGAGCTTATTCCCAAGGTTATGGCTCGTGACACCAATGGGGGCTACAGATCTATCACCATGCTTAGAGTTTATTACAAAATAATGGTTAACGATTTGGCCTTGAGGATTCATTAAATGGTATGAAAGGATTTTATGAGTGAACTTAAACATTTTATGAAACGAAAACCCATTATTTTCATTATGATTTTAGTTTAGGAGGCCTCAAAGTGGGCTTCAAACATTTCATAATAGTTCCTTTTTCTAAAATTGACTTTTACAAAGAATATGGTCAATAGATTGGCTATTCATTACATAGATGCTAGCTTTCTTGGCTTTTGGACCATTACATAGATTAGATTAATTAAATTTACTAATGTGTTAGCCTTTATCTTAGTTAATAACTCATTATCCTAAAAAATTTCCCTACACAAGTCTATCTACAAAGGGTTCCTTTTAACCACATATTTATTATTTTGAAAATGGATGCTTTGGCTATTTGCTATAGGTTTCCCATAGTTTTTGGGAATTCTTCTCCCAAACATTTCAAAGACGGTGAATAATTATTTTTCAATTGACTCTTCCTCCTTATGATTGTTAAGCAATACTAAATTAATGGAACCCTTGCATGCTTGGTTATATTTGCTTTGCATTGCATTTTGTGGTTAGAAACCACAAGATAAACATATGGTTCATTAGGTCATATTATCCACCATATTAGATATTATAGCCTAGATATTATAGTAGGAGTGATAGTGAAGTATTTGGGAATTTATTCTAGGGACATGTCATAAAATTCTCCTTCATAAAAGGTGCAGTGTCATTAACATAGAATGAATGTTACACTTTATCCAACATAGAATGGATGTCACACTTTATTTTAAAGGAAAGTTAATCGACACACTTCTATGACAAATGGCATTGGCTTTAGGTTATTGCAGCCTACAATTTTATATCCTACCATATCCTTAGAACAAAACTTATATAAAAAAATTGATATAATAAACAGATGGCATACAATTAAATTTTATGTCTCGATCATCAAGTAGATTGTGTTTTCTGCATACTACCATACTAGAATATATCCTCCTTATTTCATCTTTCTTATATTATATGTGATGTTCTATTGCATTTTTTCTCATGGAGTTCATTCTATGACTCAATTAGCATCATTGGACCTTCCATGTTGTAGTGGAATTGAGCCAACATGCATTAAAATATTTCACTAGCATACACATAATTTCATATCAAAAATTCAATTTAACTATATATTTACATACATAGATAAACTTATCTTAATCCAAATATTTTTCAAGGAACTAGTTGCATTCGAGGACTTATCTCATAGCTTAGGGATCAAATCCCACACTAAATTTTCTGCATGAGTGGAAGATGATAACTTTTAATTGTAAGGATTGATCTACTATACTACCTTAATATCCATGTTAATGGGCCTAGGATAGGCCAAACCACCCTTGATCATAGGATTATGGTTTCAAGGTGCACAAGATTTCCCCATGACTATGGAAGAACTTTTTACTTTAAATTACACCACAAATTCACATGTACCTTTTCCAAACCTGCACTTATACCATCAAGTGAAGATCCCCTTGCATGAAACTAGAAACTATGGAGAGGCCACCACTTCAAAGTCTCTAATGTGAATCCATAGAGGTACGATCTATCTTTGTACCTTGACGAGGGGAAATGAAAACACCACCCTAACTTAAGCCTCTAGAGAAATAAACATAAGCCTCTTTGAGAAACCTTAAAACTCAAATTGGACACCTTGAGACTCTGGAACCACATCCAAACAACAACACAAGTCGTGTGCAATCACCCTTAAACGCTGAATAAGAAACATTTATTGATAGCATATTGATCTTGAGGAAGAATTTGTTGCTTAATGGAGATGTGGATGAGTCGAAGGCTAGATATAAGTTGCCAAAAGAGATGTTGAGAGAGATATTGTGTCTTTACACTATTGAGACCTAGGCATGTTAGTTAGAACTAGAAGTAAGGACACAACGGAAAAACCTACCTGTTGATCTCTTTATGGGACTTGCTAGATTTACGAATCACCTAACGAGAAATATGATGTTACCCATGTTCACAGGGGCTTCACTGTGGAAGAAATGCCATAGCACTTGGGTTCATATTGGGGGATATGCAATGAGGAAAAAATGGAATAATGTATTGGGAGATATATACGGGGTAAAGGTTTTTATATTGCTAGGTATAAAAAATGGAGCTCACAATTAACGAAAAACTGTAAAGGGGTATAAAAAATGTAAATGAAAAAATGGATACTTACAATATATAGTGAAAGTAGAGGTTTTTTAAATTGGGAAGGTGTATTGGGTTTATATTGTTAGTGAGTTAAATAATGTGATTTTTAGAGGTATTTTCCAATATGTACTGAAATTAAGGTTATTGTTTAATATGCTATGATCACACATGATATGCTAGAGGTTCATTGAATGAAGGCCCCATGCCCATGTTCCCCTTAAACCTAGTTAAATTTGCCTAAAAATAAAAAGACATGTGGAGGAACAATATTTTAACCCCAACATAATGATAAGCACTGGAATCAATCTTTGATCAATATTTCTTCGATCAATCTCTGATTGATAGCTCTTCCCCTTCCACAAAACTACCACATACAAACTAGGGATTCCATTGAATGAATGATTGAATAAATGATGCCAGCTTAGAATAATTGATTGGATTCTATCACTGCGCCTCCTCACCTTAACCAGGTAGACATGGATATTACTTGAGTGGGGTGATACAAGTAATCCAATCGAGCGATTTGGGGAGATTAAAATACCTCTCGTATTGGGTTGACTAGCAGACCAAAGCTCGTCTTACCACCATGATAAGAGACAAAGCATGTCGCATGGTAAGAGGCAGAGCACACGACACGGGTTATCATGGGCATAGGTTTCTTTATCTTCAGGAAGGTCTTATGAAATCATGAAATGTAGGAAAGCATAATATATCTAACACAAAACCACAAATAATGGAAGATGCAAAAGATAATGAAGAGGAAAATATAATCTTTGGGATGTGCCTTGCTACCAGCTGAGATGCTTCCTATGCCTCTGTTGCTCGGTCTCAATTTCAATCTTCTAGGGAAATTCTCTTACGGGAGTTAGTTGGTTCTCAAATCTGATTAAGTTCAAATTGCAGTTCTCTGATCAAATCCCATAAAAGGGAGATAATCAAAACTCCCAATTGGAGGCAACCTGCATATATAGACACTAGGAAAATTTAGCGCGCTCTTGTGTACTGCGCTCCATTAAAAAAAATCAATTGGCATAGCGTTGCGGCCATTATATTGCAGTAAATGAACAAGTGGCAGTTGATTGGAGGAATGGCTGATAACTGTCTGCGGCAAAGTCTTTATGGTCGAGCTAGCTCGAGGAATGGGATAGTTGTCCGTGGTGAAGCTTTTGTCTTGGCCGATAGTTGTGCCAGTGGAGAAGTGTCTTTGGAGACTTAAGGCGCACTGTCAAGTCAATTTTGCAGCGTGTTAAGTAATATTATCTTAAACTCATTTGGTTATGAGTTAATTTTTTTGCGAGACTAATGATCTTAAATAACTTTAGCATGACGGATTTGTCTTAAATGCTTTTCAAATAATTTTAGTAGGATGGATTTGTATTAAATATTTTTTTATTGAGTTGAAAGGCTCATTTTTCAATTTAGTATGAAAAAGATGTGTAAGTATGTCAAATTATATATATATATATATATATATATATATTTTCTTCTAAATATTTTAATAAGGAACTTAAAGAAATTGTTTGAATACTAATATATTTCAGCATAAAAATTTTCAAAGAAAAAGTAATTGAAGGTAAAGTAGAGTACTTACTTTTTAATAAGAATAAAATGTGTGACTAATTCAAATTTTAATATAAAATATTAATAATCATAAAATATCAATTTATACAATGAAAAATTACCACATAGATCTATATTAATCACATATTTACTAAGCAGTAAAATGTATTAATTGATGTGTAATTTTTTTTCAAGTTTGAGATTTGATCCCTCTAGACTTTTGGTAGATCTCTGGTTAAAATGTGTCTATATTGTTTCTATAGCCCAGTGTGAAGGCTACCTGTAAGTATTAGTCCCTCTTAAAATAGAAATAAAATGTTCTCTAAATAGAAAAACAGTGTCTCTATAAAAATGAAAAAAAAATATATGTATGTATTTTTAATTAGTTGTCCATATGATATAAGATCATGTAGAGTAGATATTATTTTTGGG
Source organism: Pinus albicaulis (assembly GCA_034641835.2). Lineage (NCBI taxonomy): Eukaryota > Viridiplantae > Streptophyta > Pinopsida > Pinales > Pinaceae > Pinus > Pinus albicaulis. The sequence continues at coordinate 701,204,735 of CM076583.1, read as the reverse complement.
ATTCAACTGCGTTAAGACCATTTCCATGAGAAGTAGTCATAACTAATTTCTCATGATCATGTAGAGTAATTAAAATTAAAAAAAAAATGTGAGTAAGATGTTTAAACCTTAAGTTTTTCAAAAATATTTTAATACCTGATATCAACTTTATAAAGAAAAAAATGTTAAAAGAAAATATTTTAATGTATAATAGAATTAAATATTCAATGTGAATTATGAATAAAATAATTTAATATGAATTAATATAAAATGACTCAATACACATGTCATATAATATTTATAACATTCAAAAATGCAATTTAAACAGTAAAAAGATACATATTATTTTTATATTCTAAAATAAATTTGCAACAAAATGATAAATCCATATTTTAGGTGGATCTATATCAATTTTAAATATAAAGCTTGTGTCTTAAAACATTTTTTGTCCAAAATTTTAAAATTCAAATTAAAATAACTAAATAATATTAAATTATTTAAAATAACTAGAATAAGACGAAACACTTCTTTAATCTTTGTAAAAATAAATTCTTAAAAAGTGCCCTTGGCAGAACCAGACCTCCCACAATCCACAGTATTACGGGTAATCTCTTAGAGGAACCACCTGATCATGTAATATTTTGTACTGTTATTTATTTATAAAAGCTGGAACAATCAAATTATATATATTCCCAAATGGCGCAAATCACAAAGCTGAATGCAGTACCAGAGGGAGATTATATATACATTACTTGTTCCATGCGGCCGAGGAGTCTGGGCAGCGTTTGCAGGTGGACTACTAGCTGGATCACTCCCTCCATTCGACCGAGGAACCTGGGCAGCCCCTTTTGGTGGCTTTGCAGGTGGACCAGTACTGGTATTACTCACTATGGAAGTATTAAAAAAGGGTAATATATTATAAATCATATCGGGACGTACAGCTTCCCAACAATGCTTGACCTCCTTTGACCTCCTTGTTTCATAGAATAACAAGGGTTACATAGTTGACCTCCTCTGACCTCCTTGTTTCATAGAATAACAAGGGTTACATAGTGGTTATGGTTTGTTTTTTAGTTTGAATGTAACTAAATTAAATTAATAAAAATATTAATTTCAAGTTAGTAGTTAGTATAAGGTTTATATACATTTTGGTTAATTAATTAGTAAATTAGATTTTCCTAATTGATAAATTAAGATATTTGATCATTTGTAATTCTAGTTTATTTATCTACAAATTTGAAACAGTCGTTTTATGTTACAAGTAACTAAACATTCTACAATAAAATGTTAAAAATTTTAACTAATAATATTAAAAAAAATATTAATAAAATATTATAATAAATAAAAAAATAGATTATAATTTTATAAATTTAAACCAATTAAACTCGAAATCCAATGCATAATACCTACTAGAGGCAGGCATAATAATGGTAGAGGTTATTCCTTGCAAATTCCAAACAAGGTCTGCAGTCCTCGGTGGACAAGGAAGGGGAATCATAAGCTATACAAATCATTGGAAATTGACAATATGGTTACGAAAACGTACGTATGTATGTATTGGAAGTGAAATGGAATTGGGATTTCGTACTATTATTACGTGTGTAAGTATTGAAGTGAAATGGGATTGGGATTTCAGAAAGAGAAAAAAACGTTGGAGATTTCTATTAAATTGAAAAAAAATAGTATATAAGATCTTCATCCATTTACAGATTAGATGAAAAAAATAGCGAAGTATACAGCAGATCAAAAAAATCTACTGGGCACTCAAAAGTGAACATCTATCTGATAAATATCCAAACTTTCAACGATATATACATATCAACAAAAATAGAGAAATAGAGAAAGATTTCATGGGAAAAAACATAGAAAAACAAAAATTATCACTAAGATCCCATAGATAATCTGACAGCTGATTATACAAACAGAGAGATGTAGCCTTCCTCCAAAATCGCAGAGGCAGATCTGAGTCTGAAGTGAACACACCAGGATTAAAGGCCCGTAATCCATCTTTTGACAAGCGCTTCTGCCACACAGTTACATTAATTATATATATATATATATATATATATATATGCTTGAAAGATTGAGATAATAACAAGATTCATACTCTTACACTATCTATTATGTTTTTATTATCATGATTGATAAAGTTTTATCATTATATTTTTAGATTTATATTTTAGGAATGCCATATAAAGATTTGGTTATTTCGGAAATGCTATTTAATTATTAGAAGTTAAAATTTTCAAAAAAATTAATATATTTCAATTTTATTTATATTTAATAATAAAATAAAAACTTATTAATGACAATAATTAATGTCCACTAAATTCAATGTGACTTATCAAAAAAATGTAATTGTGATGCTCGAGATACAAATGATTGCTAACCATCTAAATAAACCTAACAGACTATTTAAATTTTATTTAGATAAAAACAATAATATGATTAAAATTTATTTGACTTGATATATTGAAAATAATAAATACATTAAAATTTTAAAATTGATTTTTTATTTTTTATTTTTTAATAATGTGTTTATTTCAAGAGAGGGCTATTAGAATTTTAATTTAATTGTCAATAATTAATAAGGAGATGGTAATGATATCACCTTACGGAATATTTCTGGAATATTTTTTAGTAATAATCAAGAATAAAGGATTGAAATTTATCTCAAAAGCTAAAAAATAATTGTTACTAAATTAAATTAAATTAAATAATATAATAAATATTTTAGCTATGAAATGAATTCTAGCTTTTTAGGCATGTTGTATTGATAAAACATGGTATTGACTGAAGGTATTGTAACAAAGTCTATTTATAGATTAAAGATGTTCATGATAAGGTGGAGGTGCATCTCCATCATTAAGAATCTTGTTACACGTTTTTTTTAAACGTATACATGCTTAATTTATATAAATTAAATGATTGGTAAACCTCTAGAGGCATCGAAACATTTATCTCACTATACATCTCAAATTGTCAAGATTTTAGAAGTCATAAAAAATAACTATATTATTAGTAATAGTAGTTAAAAATCTATACATTTAAAGAAACATTTATCTCAGTATACATCTTAAATTTTCAAGATTTTAAAAATCATAAAAAATAACTATATTATTAGTAATAGTAGTTAAAAATCTATAGATTTAAAAAAACATGTAACGATTTTCTTAACCATGGAGATTCACTCTCACTTTACCATGGAGATTATTAACTTGTAAATAATATTTTTTACAATATCAATGTTTAATACCATAGCTTACTCATATTACATGCTTAAAAAATCATAACTCATATGACATTTTTTAATTAATCAATTTAGAGAGAAAAAATGCATAACTACTTTTGAGATAAATTTCAACTTTTGATAAGAAACTACTACTAAAAATATTCTAAAATATTTGATGGAATTTAGATTAAAGTTGTGTAAGTACGATTTTAAAATAAACACATTTAAAAAAAAATTATAATTTCATTAATTCTTATTATTTTAAAAATATTGACAATATAAGATACATTGTAAAATAAATATATTGACACTTACCAACTATATAGGTTATATAACTACTTTAATTTAAACTATATTGACAATTTCATTTAATAATGTAAAATTATTAGAATCCTTATAGGTGATGATTTAGTTGGAGGATAATGGCATAAACTTGTAAGAATTGAGAAAAAATGGAAGAGAGAATGAACCTTGAATATTCAATAGTGATGAAAGAATCAATGAATAAAGTAGCTAAGTTAAGCTTAACTACATGCAAATACTAGAAATAACTAAAGCTAAGTGTGCTTTATGTTATGTTAATATGCATGTACACCACAAGCACTAAAGCTAACTACAACTAAGTGTGTTTTATGCTATGTGAATGTGTATGTACACCAGCACCCGTAAGCATAACTTAGGTGAGCATGATACAAGATGGATGAGTCTGGGAAACAAGGCCATTTTAGGTACGCATGTACAATGCATGAAAGAGGAAAGAGGGAAAACCCAGCGGGGACCCCCCCGTATAGCTCCAAGGAAAGACATCAACAAACTCTTTGTATAAAGCTATGTATTCTTGTTTTCTGACATTAGGCAGTGATTTCAAGAGTTTTATTATTTTAGGATTATGTTCACTATCTATATTACATTCTTCTACATCTGCCTCTATGGGTTCTATTTTTGGCTTTTTTGCTACATCATTGAAATAAAAAATTTCTTCTAATGGAACTAGACCTCTAGGAAAAATATTATCTTTTAGCTGAAGTACTTAAAATTTTTCTTTTTCTGGATCAATTTTATGCAATTCTAATTTATGTACAACTTCATCTACAAATATATTTACATCTAAGTCATCAAACTGATCTTCTACATTATTATGAAAAACTATCTGATTTTCTATTTGACCAGCTAAGTCTATGCTATTTTCCTCATACTCATCTTTAGACAGCAAAAAATTTTCTATCTATTTATCATTTCCAAATACCTGCCAGTACCTTATGTTGTCTGGTAAAACTGGATGATGTTTAACTTCCATTGTATATTGTTTGTTGGGATGGGGCATTTTGCATGTACTCGTTGAAAAAGCTAGAGGATTAGCAAGGAGATTCTGATTTCTAGGTATAACAACAAGATCATATCCTACAGAAGTGTGTAAGAAATCAAGCACAACATTTCTATATGGTCTCAATCTAGGATGTTTTGCATCATATTCTCCTTTAATCTATTTAATTATCAATTCAGAATCCCCATGAACATAAATTCTTTTAGAACCTAATTTCTTCAATAATTGCAAGCTTAGAAGAAGTGCTTCATATTTTTCTATGATATTGGTACATTGAAAATTTAGCTTATATGAATGACCTTCTACATGATTATTTCCTAAATTTGAGACGCACACACCTGCTCCTGGCCCTACTCTACTACAATAACCATCAAAAATCATGTTCCAAAAAGGTTCAGTTTCAGTGTTTTTTTGTACAATTTGTGTTTGGTTTTCATGTGTTTCACAAATGTTTCAGCACTGGTAACCTGAGCATCAATATCTCCATCATATATAGAATAAAGGACTCTAAATCAGAATGAATAGAGTAAAGGGGGTAATTATGTGGCTTCTCCTAACTACTCACCATGTATTTCATTAAGGTTTCCCTATACGGTCTTCTCCGTTGACCAAACACTGGGATGGTTTCATAAGTCATATCCATTTGCAGGGTTCCTTGTAATTTTTCTCCCCAAGAGCATGACAACGGCATGCCATATTTTGGGGGAATATCAACCACCACTATGTCCATTACTATGTTGAGAATTTGGAGGGCTAGAGATTAATACAAATTCTCTTCTTGATAATTACTTGTGAGATGACTTGAGTTACTTACATCTTCTCTGTGTTAGATTATTTATTCTTTTCATCAAGTTAACTACCAACATAGAAAAGACACAAAAATTAGGCTCCTCGAGCCAGGGAAAAACCTCTCCCTCTTGGAGAGGACAACCCGTAATGAACTCTTCTTATGGATTTTCAAATGACAAGTACCATGACCAAGACTCAGACACTTGACCTAGGAATGTCTTCAACACCTTGTCAATTCTTCCTTGTATGTTACACAACGTTGAATCATCATTCTTGTACTAATCTGCACCACCACTTAGAGGACTTGGTCTCTTCCTTGATTTAGTCTTTGATTATCAATATAATTCTTCTTATTTCATATGCACATATTCCTTTTGTATACAAAAGACAGAAAGGTAAATCTCATGCTTACTTATATTTTATGTTGTGATATTCATGCTTCCTTTTATCATCTATCTGAACTAATATGCTAGATTCCATCTTGACTGCATATACCTTTCATTAATCCACATTTCAGACACTTCAGGATGCCTTAAGAACAAATCTTCACTCTCTGCATTAGCTCGTATGTAATCCAGACTTGGTTCTGTTGTTTCAATTATAAATATGTCTGCACTTTGGTCCTTGTGGATGTCTACATACAGTAATAAGGCATCTGTTGGATTTTTGTTTTAAATTTGCATATATCAGTGAAGCTTCTTTAGAGGACTCTGTCCATAAACCTACAGTAAACCCTTTCTGAAATCAGTTGACATGTTCAGATCAATCTGCATTTATTTTCATCTTTTACACCTTCTGAATTCTGCAGCTTTTAGTCCTCTGAACTCCACATTTCTGTGATAGAACAGTCCACAATTTTGAAATAGAACTTCTATGACAGATCGTGAGATGGTTGTATTTTCTTTCGATCGTAACTTCTTCAGGAATGGTGTTACATTGTTTCAGACTCATTTTATTTTTGTTCTATGATCATCATCAACCGAATTGAGTGTGTCTCTGTAACTTACGATGAGCACACACACACACACACATATATATATATGTATTTGTATATACATTTATATATGTATAGATTGCTTGTTCTTCATATTTAGGCCAACAAGATATGTACAACAATGGACTTCCATCATATTAATTAATGCCAACATCAATGTACATGTTTTGGAGCGTAATCTTCTTCACGTTTAGACAAGAGTAACATACCTTCATATCATGACATCTTAATTAAATTTTATGACCTAATGGCACATCCTAAAGACATCAAGAAGATGTCTTATGATCTATAAAAACTTCTTGCTGATGAAACACATAAAGCAAGAAAATATATTTTATTCTTTTGTCATTTACATCAAAACATAATTATAAGTGATTATGAATACCTAGCCTAGTTACACTTTTCAACACTCCCTCTTAACTAGGGAGGTATTCATACAGGTACATGTTCACTTTCAAACTAAAGAATCTCATAAGAAGAATCAGATTGATAATCGCATCGGTATAGCATCATGTAAGCCAACATTGTCCTAGTACAAGGCACCCTTTACTAACAGCCCCATCTCTCAATGAGACAATGGGATAGAATGCTGGCGAGACACATGACTTATAAACACCATAATCATTGTATGTCCAAGGTACATACTCCATCCGGGTGTTCCCAAAGTATGAACTTCTTGGAATATTCTTCTCTTGGGTAGCTAGCCCTCAAAGAGTATCGGTCCCCGACTACTCTTATCTTGAATGCCCTTGGAACATTCTCAAAGAGTGTTGAATGCCATATGATTATGCAATCCTCCATTCTGTATTCCCAAGTGAAGACCAGAATGATGTGTCTATCTATCCCTCTCAACCAGGGAGGACCTATTCCACAAGGAAATGTACTCATTCATGTATAACGAATGTACCTAAGCTTGTTCTTAGGAATTACCCAGTTTCTTCCAAGTAATAAACTGATCACCAGGCTCCCTCTCAATCAAGGATCTGCAGGAGCAATGGTGACACACCCAACTGCTCATGATGAATTCCTCCCCTCAATGTCATGGATTTCGATATTGAGGAATCTTCAAATTTAGCTCCATAGGGCACAGATCATCCATCACATTCATTCATGAGTCATGTCATCTTCCAGAATGTGATTCATATGTCTTTCTCATCTGGTTCACATTTATGCCATGCTACTTTCCTTCGAATCATCTCTAAGGATCATACATCCTTTCTCATGATTAGCAGCCCTGCCCTAATTTATCCAAATAAACATATACATATGAACTTTTAAAACAAAAGCTACCTCAGTGATGATCATTCAACATGAAATATTCCTGTAGGCATTGGTATCCTTTATTCAGATTGACACATACCTTAATGATATGTTTTTTCAAGGGTCTTATTCTTTGCCAGACTTCTGTCAGAGTCTACATATCCTCCCAAGAGATCTCCTAGTCAAATCTTCTTGGCCTCCAGATGATAACTACCTTTTGACATGGTTGCATTTCATGATCTCTGCCTTTCTACAAATTCTTCATTCCCAGGAACTTACACTTTTTCTCGTTCCTCGTTCATATACAGCCACCTCATATTTCATGAGGATATATATTATGTTGATTTCATCCATTAGTGCACCGAGAGATCCTCCTTCATAGATCATACTTCTAAATCTAGAATTTTATTACCTTCAACCATATGACATGAATTCACAGCATCCAGTGTTAGCATATAAATATATACATACCTCATACCTCATACCTCAACATATAAGTCATCCTTTAGCAATTTTACTAGAATGAAGAGCTTCGTTCCCTTGCCCTGTTCCATCAATATGTCATCACATCCCAGAATTCTGTTTTTCATGATGACCCTTGATCTTGATGACTACCTTCCATCAATATTGTTATCAGAGAGGTTTTCCAAGAGCTATTTTACCAAGAACTCCTACCATGATTTGATCAGGATGCTATGCTACTTCCTATCATACAAACAACATAAATCACTTAAAGGAGAAGATGATATCAATCATAGTGGAGATCCCTCGCTTCCTTTTTCTTATATTTCTTTTCATCAGGTTCTTCTCTCATTTCTGAGATATGTGCATCTTCCCTATTTCTTTTGTCCTTTTCAAATTTAGGACAATCTCTTTTATAACACCCAAGTTCATCATATCTAAAGCATAGTGCTTTGTCCATACTATACTAACTACCAAACTTACCAAATATTCCTTTCTTCCTTGACGTGGCTGCCAAGGCTTGATTCCATTCACTTGATCCTATAACAATTTTGGATTTCAATCTTGTTTCCTCTATCTTACATAGAGACCCTAAATCATGGAATAGTGCGGCTTCCTTCTTCCCATATAAACCTAAAGTGAAGTTTCCCCATTCATCTAGCAAAGCTTCCAACACCACTTCAGTCATCTCAATGTCAAACATTACTTCTCCCACTTCCTGCAGATGATCTCAGAGAGATTGCTTCTCCTGCAGTACTCACAGAGAATGGCTCCACCAATTTCTCATATATTTCTTTTGATGATTCTAGATTTGGTACATAGGAGATAAGAGAGTCTTTTATGGGTTTTGTAAGAATCCTTTGGGCTCTTATATCTTTATTCATATATTTGGCATGACATCATTGACCTTGTCTTCTAGGAAAGTCTGAAACCCTAACCAGATTGTTGCTTTCTTTGCAAAGAAAACATTTTGATAGATTCATATGAAGTCATAGAGGTACTTACTTGAGTAGATGTTTTTCTTCTTCTATTAGCTTCCTTGTTGAAGAGGATGGCAAGAAATCCCTCTTAGATTGATTTCAAAGTAGGTGATTTTGGATCCTTGATGGTCAAGGATTACTTCATAATGAAGATATCTTTAATAGTGTTTAGTGATGCTTAGTGATGTGTCTTCCAGCAACGTCTTCAATATCAATAATATTTGATGTTAAATATTTCCTCCTCGATGTGTGGATTCCATGAATAAGGGTGAGAGTCTTCTTGAGATGGCTTGAGGATTTCCTCCAAACTGATTTGACCTTACAATGTAGACTTTGACTTTTGCCTTGATGCTTTCACGAAAAATAAATTTTGATCCTTGAGTATCTTCTTGTCAAATAGCCCTTTGTCTTTATCACATTAGCTTTGATACAATGTTGAGAATTTGGAGGGCTCGAGATTAATACAAATTCTCTTCTTGATAATTACTTGTGAGATTACTTGAGTTACTTAGGTCTTCTCTTTGTTAGCTTATTTATTATTTTCATCAAGTTAATTACCAACATATAAAAGACGCAAAAATTAGGCTCCTCAAGCCAGGAAAAAACCTCTCCCCCTTGATTAGGAAAACCCGTAAGGAATTATTCTTATGGATTTTCAAATGAAAAGTACCATGACCAAGACTCAAACCCTTGACCTAGGAATGTCTTCAACACGTTGTCAATGCTTACTTTTATTCTACATAACGCTGAATATTCTTTCTTGTACTGATCTACGCCGCCACTTAGATGACTCGGTCTCTTCCTTGATTTAGTCTTTCATTATAAATATAATTTTTTTTATTTCATATTCACATATTCATTTTGTATACTGAATATAGGAAGGTAAATCTTAGATTTACCTTCCTTCTATTTTATGTTGTGATATCCATTCTTCCTTTTATCATCTATCCGAATTGATATGATAGATTCAGTCTTGACCACATCTACCTTTCATTAATCCACATTTTAGATACTTCAGGATGCCTTAAGAACAAATCCACACTCTCTGCATTAGCTCTTATGTAATCCAACTTTGGTTCTACTGTTGCAATTATAAATATGTGTTCACTTCGATCCTTGTGGATGTCTACATATAGTACTAAGGCATCCACTGGCTTGTTATTTTAAATACGCATATATCACTGAACCTTATTTAGAGGAATCCATCCATAAACCCGCACTAAACCATTTCTGAAATCCATTGACATGTTCAGATCAATTCACATTTATTTTCATCTTCTACACCTTCTGAAGTCCACAGCTTTTGGTCCTATGAACTCCACATTTGTGTGACAGAAAAATCCGCAATTCTGAAATAGAACTTTTGTGACACATCGTGAGATGGTTGTATTTTATTTTGATCGTAACTTCTTCAAAAATAGTGTTACGTTGTTTTAGACTTGTCTTATTTCTGTTTTGTGATCCACATCAATCAAATTGATTGTGTCTCTATAGCTTATGATGAGCATATGTATATATTTCTCATTCTTCCTATTTAGGCCGACAAGATTTGTACATCAACCAACTTACATCATATTAATTAAGGCTAACATAAATGTACATGTTTTGGAGTATAATATTCTTCACGTTTAGACATGAGTAACATACCTTCATACCATGACGTATTAATTAAATTTTATGACCTAATGACACATATTAAAGACATCAAGAAGATATCTTACGATCTATAAAAGCTTCTTTCTTATGAAACCCATAAAGCAAGAAAATATATTTCATTATTTTTTCATTTTACATAAAAACATAATTATAAGTTATTATGAAGACCTAGCCTAGTTACACTTTTTAACACACTAGAATATTAGTTGGGATTTGGGCTAAAGTGACACATATATCCTTAATGAGACGTAAAGATATTAGTTTGCTTGAATCAAATGAATACAAGTATTTGTAAGGCCTAGTAATTTCAAGACCAAGTTTCTCCATAACAGCTTTTGGCATCAAATTGTGTGAGGCACCTGAATCTAACATAGCATTGTGTAGAATTTTATCATGAACATTAAGGCTGACATAAAATGGAGGAACTCCTCCTTCTTGTGGTTTACCATCTACCTCTAGACCAAAAAATAATTTAGGTTTATCATCATTCAAGTTGACAGTATCATTGTTTTCCCCTATGTTCAGAGCTTTCATAACTTGAGTTCTGTACAAATTTTTATTCATTAACTCAGTCAAAGGGATAGGAATTTTCAGCTTTGCTAGTTCATTTTCAATATTGAATGGTATTTGAAATTTATTCAAGTTCAGAAAATCAGATTTATCAACAGTTTATTTTGACACATGTTATTTTTGTTGACTGGTGGTGGGAATCTCTATTTGAGTAGTTTTGGACGAACTCTCAACAATATTTTTAGCAGCAATGTCAATTGTCTTTTTGCTAGAACTATCAAAAGTTTTCTTAGCAACATTTTATGGAGTTTTCTTTGGAGTGGTGTCAAAAGTTTTCTTGACAGGGTTTTCATTAGTATTTTTGTTTGTATCATCTAATGTTTTCTTACTTCTAAAATTATACTGTCTGTGGACTTCCATGATAGTGTTTTCAAATCCCTGCGTATATTCATCTAATTCGTCAAAATCAAGTTCAGTTTGGGATAATTGAAAGAGCTCTTGTTCTTCCTGAGTAAGAAACATAGTTTCATCATCATTGATACCCATTAGATATATTTGATTGTCTTATACTTATTACACTACCTCTCCATCCTCATCAGCATAGTTCTCTTGAAAAGGAGGTCTAATTTGCTGATGAGGACCCCTCTTTTCTCTTTTTTTTTTTATTTGGGGAGGATTTTTCCTAGGATTTTGATTTTGATTTGGAGGAGCAGGTTGATTTTCCCTAGGTGCAACCCTCTCATTCAAATTAATCCTCTCCATCATTATTTCTACTGTTCTAACTAAGGAATCAATTTTAGCACCAACAAAAGAAGTAGAGGATTCCTATTTGATGTTATCTCTCCTTTCATTCCTAAGTATAGCTCTCTTTCCTTTCATATTTTCTTCTACACTTACTGCATCCCTTTGCATTTCTTCTAGTGTGGATGAACTTATTTCTCTAATTTGGTAAGCCATGTCTGCCTCAAAACCATTCGGGAATTTGATTAGGGATAAGCCTTGTGGTGGTTTAATATTATCAAGAATTGTGTTATATACACTGTTGAATCTAGTGTAATAGTCTTGAACACTTTCCCTCGGTCCCCTCCTAATGCTTTCATATTTTGAAAAAATATGAAGAGATTTTTTCTTAATTTCCCACATAGTAAGGTATGTTTGATGGAATCCAGGAAAATCATTAATACTAGTAGTAGGTAATTCTTTAAACCATTTACTCACCTCTCCTATGACACTTTGTGTAAACAACCTAAGTTTTACACTCTCCTCATCTACCTCTTGAAGGTCAAAACTGCCATTCATCCTGTCTACATGATGTTGGGCAATGATAGGTCCAATTCCATCAAATTAATGGATTATTGTTTGATAATCGTGTGGCATGTTTGCCAAAGAAGCTTGAAGGACAAGGTGAGCATATCTTTCTGCCATTATGGGGATATGAGGATGAAAAATATGATGTGGTTTATGGATGAAAGGTGGAGGTTGAACAGAAGGTAAATGCTGAGTTGAAACTTGGGGTTTTGGTGGAGATGAAGGTTGGATTGTAGTTGAGGATTGGGGAGAAGAAGGAGTTTGAGTTTCTTGGTGAGAGAGTTCTGGAGTAGTTGTGGAAACTACAAAAGGAGTAAGGCTTAATGATTTATGGGAAAGTACTGGAGTAGTTGTGGAAACTACATAAGGGGTAGGAATTGCTAATCTAGGATGCACAAATTGTGATGAGGTGGATGATTCTGCATAAGAAGTGAGAGAAGAAAGCTATATAGATTGTTGGACATAAGCTTCATTAACAAAAAGGTCTAAACCAGAGACTAAACCCTACAATTTGTCAAATTCTTGGAGGATTTGAAGGTCTATATCAGTAGGAACATATTGGGCTTCAGATGAATTTATTCTTAATGTAGCTTGATCTACTACTATTTAGTCTGCCCAATTGGCTGATTTAGTTCTAAATAGGCTTTGTTCAAAGGGTAAATCAAACTCAATGTCTTGCAGAGTTACAAAGTATTTTGGGAATGAATCTGCTCTATGAAGGGAACTACTACTTCCTTGGATTTCTACTATGCTCTTTCTTTTCACTATTTTCTTAGTTCCATCTACAATTTCTACAGGCTTTGGTTCAGGATGAGCTCTAGAATAGGATTTTTTAGGATCCAGAGTTATGATCTAAATGCACACACACACTTATTATTTACACTATTGAAAAGAAAACCAATCTTAAAGTATTCGTATCATACAATGTTTTAACTAGGGTTATGAATTTGAAATAAATTAAAAAAATTTAAATTCTTCGCAAATATGGTAGCCACTATGTTATCGTTGTGTAATTTTTAAGATTTTTAGAATAAACACAAAGGAAAACATCAAAACCACTTTTGAAGCTGGGATCTAGCCCTATCAACTTTAGAGAGGGATCTCTCTTTAAGATTTAACTTTTTTTTTAATCGGTATTAGGCTAGTTATAATTTTACTTGGTGGTTGTTTTATTTTGATTTGTTTGGTTGAATAAATATTCATTTTCCCATTGGGCAATGGATTCAAAACGTAAAAATAGATTTTGCATCAAATTTTAAAAGAGTTATAACAAGGAAAGAGAGGTTGTATTGACTAGATTGTTTAATTTTTTTAAATGAATAATGGATATGGCAGAAAATGAATTTCAGTTGAGACTAAAAAACATTTAAGTAATTTTCAATCCGACTTCAAGTAGAAAACATTTAAATTGTAAAAGTAGCCAAAATAAGGTGTTTTAAATAACATGTCCTATTCATCACACTTTATGTTTTAAAATTAAGAATTCTGATAAACAGAGAAAGGAAAAGCAATTGAAAACACAGAAACAATAGAAACACTTCACCAATAGTTGCACCATAAGAATCTTGAAAGAAGTCTTTATATTATTGATGCTCCAACAATAACTTGGAATTTAAAATTGTGCAATAGGAAAAATATGTTCAAAAATCAACCTCTAATACTTCAAACAATGAACTATTTATACTAAAATGTTACAAAACTAATTACAATTAATGTTGTCTCAACAGACAATGTATTATTAGCCAAAATCTAACAATAAACTCTAACTGTGACAAAAAATAGGCTCAATGTGGGTGATCTGGAATTGTAGCACTGCTTTCAAGGAATCAATTGATGAGTGGGCCTACTGGTAGACTACATTGGCTATAATTCTAGTTGATGCGATGTCCCATGTCCTAGTTGTAAATGATTGTTCTTTGTTTACTTTTTACTCTTGGAACTCAATTAACTTATCCCATCGATCTTCATCTGGGATAGTTAATTTGATGACCTTCCTGTAGATTTCATCTACTTCCGTATACTTAGAAAAAATTGGTTTCACCACAAAAACATGGTTTATATCATGCTGGATGAAAAGGTCATGAGCCAATGCCTCGAGTAATGCTTTCCCTATCATAATGCCTCTGATATTTGAAAACTTAGTTGTGTCCCTGGAAATTTCATTCAAATTCTTTAAATAATCCTCTCTATTCATTATTTTTTCATTAATTACAAATAGGGAAGGAAGACCTCTTTGAGTTAAAGGTTCTATCCTACTGAAAAAATTATTTACAGCCATCTCTAAGCTGTGACATTTTTTTTCCATCTATACAATGATGTTTCTCTTTGTAAGAACGTTCTTTACCTCCAAAATTGTATCTGTCCTATCCTCAACTCCAAATTCATCCAGTTCATAGATATTTTTGGAGTTAAGGAACTTGATGATGTTGTTGGCAATAGTTGGAATGTCTCCAAGCTCTTCCTTAATAGTTTTGATGGCATCATTGGATTTATGTATCAATTCTTTCTACTCAAATATTATTTATATGCAGGGCTAGATTTCATTGATGGACTCAATGATGTCTATCAAGATTATCTCTTTGACTTGGCCTGAGGTGTTTCCTATAGATGACTCCCTCTTAGACTTCTACAACATTTTTATTAGCTTTTGTGCTCTCTGGTATTTAGTTACATTTGAGCTGTCATTCCTGGACTTGTGATCTTGCAAAAATATCACTTGGTCCTGAAGCTTCTTTATTTCTTCTGTCTCGATTGACAGATTATGCATTGCTTTGGTGAGTTGTTCTACTACATCCTTTATACTTGATGCAGAAGGTGTGGATGTGGGAATGATTGTAATGGGTACAATCACCAAAGAAACTAATCAAAGTTTGGCAGCGTTCTCTTTTTCCTTTATCATATTTTCCACCTCTGATTCCATCTGCCTCAGCTGAGCATTTTGCTCCATGATGAGCTTCATCATGTTTTATTTCTGGGATTTTGTCTCTTCAATTCCTTTGGTCCAGGGGTCCTTTGTAGCTGAAATTTTTAGCTACTTACTCAGTTTTTCTTGTAGGAATTTACATGGTAAGTTCCGTAGATCAAGAACCAAAGCTCACCGCTCACAAACAAATCACAAATCAGTACACCAGTATAATCACGTGGTTAAAACCCTCAAAGAGGGAAACAGTCCACGCCCTGAGCCAACGTGGCCACTTCAAGGAATTAATTAATATAAAAAGAAATGTTACATATGTTTCTCTGATAAACGGTTACCAGACAAATGACCCTCCATGCTCTTTAAATAGAGATCATGGACCAATCTGGTGTTAAGCCATGGATCAAGTGCCATTAATACCGAGGTGAGAGATAACTGTCGGATCACTACAAATCATGACCGTCGGATTATAAGTTACAAATGTACATGGTAAAGAAACACACTTTACCTAACTCTACACTAGACTAAGTTATTCTTAACTATTTCCTATGTGTCGGAATATCCTAACATCCCCCCTTAAGAAAAACTTGGGATGTGATTGAAGGATTTACAAAGGTGACACAAAAGGAGCCTATTTCCTATGTGTCGAAATATCCTAACATCCCCCCTTAAGAATAAACTAGGACAGGATTGAAGGATTTACAAAAGTGACGCAATAGGAGATGGAAGGAGGCATTAGAGCCTATCCCCCCTTAATGAAAACTTTCCTAAAATCCAAGCATGGATTGAAGTTTGGTAAACTTCACTTCTGTGAGAGCCATTGTAAAGATATCGGTTACCTAATCATTGGCTGGACAATACTGCACTTGAAGAACACGATCATGAATGAGCTTTCTGATGAAGTGTATATGGAGTTCAATGTGTTTCATACACTGATGTTGAACTGGATCTTTACATAGCTGAATGGCACTCTGATTGTCACACCAAAGTGTAGTTGGATGCTGCTGATGAAGACCAAATTTAGATAGGATCTGACAAAGTCACATGGCTTCCTTGCTGGCTTCAACTACACCACGATACTCTGCTTCTGCTGAAGAAAGGGAGATGGCAATTTGTTTCTTACACAACCAAGTAATAGGTCCTGAACCAAAAGTGAATAAATATCCTATAGTGGACTTCCAATCATTAGGGTCACCAGCCCAATCAGAATCAGTGAAACCAATTAACAAGGGAGATGCTCCTACACTGTAATAAATCCCGAACTAAACTGTACCTCAAACTGGATTGTTTCCCTCTTTGAGGGTTTTAACCACGTGATTATACTGGTGTACTGATTTGTGATCTGTTTGTGAGCGGTGACCTTTTTTTCTTGATCTACGACACTTACCCTGTAAATTCCTACACTGCTATGTCAAAATGTTTCTTTTTAATTACCTCTTCTGCAGCTTTGATATTGGAGGGATCATGTAATATTCCGAAATGGAAATCAACAGCTTTTTCACCGCTGAAGAACTCCTTTGTTCGAAATATGGACAAGGCTATGTCAGATATGGACTGAGAGGGCTTTTATCAGTTATGTCACCTCTAAAGAGAGGATGAGAACCGGAGGCTATCTAGCCCTTTTCAGACTTTGCCTATAGCTATGTAGATATTTCTTCCTCAGGAAGATCTTGCTTCAAGAAGAATGAGCTACAACAATACATAAACATGAACTGGAAAATAGCAGTGAGTGCATAAACTTCAGAAAATGCAATAAACCCTCATAGCCTTCTCATTGATAATATGATAGCAGAAATGTGTATAAGATCTTGAGGGAATGATCTCTAAATTTGAAGCAAATACTTCTCTAAAGACACAAGTACAATGAACATGAAATACACAGCTACATATATTATGCCCAATTATGACTGCGCAGTCAATGAAGGAAGACTGCTACAAAATTATGATAAAATGTAGATATGGCAATAACAAGATCAAATAAGAAGGGGGGGAGATGGATCTCAACCCCTGGAAACTATAATAAACAATCCCTAGAGGGATTGGCTACAATACATACAAAATGGCAAATCTGCAGAAATGCCGGAGTTGTTGGAGCAGCTGCAACTCTAAAATGAGAACATGAAAGAGATGGCCGAATAATGCCGCATAAAATGTATATACCTCCTCCAATGGAAATCTAGAGTGAAAGGCTAATCCTTTCACCAAAGATCTCACCCTCCAAAATGCCAGTGCAACCCCTCACTGCAATTGCACTCAAGAACTACGCAGTCTAGGAGAGGACTTGCACTATAGGTGATGGGAAGAGATTGGTCTCCTGCCAAGATATGAGAAATGGAGCTGATATATCCCCTATGGATCTCTAGGATGCATAAAAGCTTCCTCCTCTAAAATCTGAGCTCCGAAATTATGGTGTGAGAACCTCCATTGCAACCCCAACAACACAATGGCTCTTGATGCAAGAATCACTACACTGAAATGAATAGCTTTGGCCTTGAGCCAAGATGTGGAGAAGATGAAGATCAAACCTTCAAGAGCTTCTCAAAAAGGGAGGGAATTCTTGAACAGGAAATCCCTTGTGCTGAACATCACAGCTATCATAGTGTGCAACTGTGGACAGAAATTCGAAATATCCAAGCTAGCTCAAAATGGTTGATTTCCCCTCCTTTTATGCAAATGAAGGTTGCTTAGCCATGGACCCCACACATTAATGTTTCCTCCTCCTCATGCAATTTCTTAGGCTTCCCAAGCAAGCCACACCTCCATCTATTGCGTAGTTTGACATGGTCAACATGACCTAGCCTTATTTTCAATTAACCCTTTTCACACATGGAGTGTGCAAACAAGCTCCAATGATGCTCCTCTTTCATAATGTGAGGGAATTTATTGATGTTTTTAATAACCATGGGCCTCCTTACCCATTTTTTTAGCTGCAATATGATAAAAGCAAAATTTTAATGTTCCATTTAGCCATGTGCTAAAATGGGAACATTACAGTCCTCCCCTGCCAAATGTTACTTGTCCTCAAGCAACTGCAAGGATAGAACTGAAGAATATCCACCCAAGGCATGGAGTCTAAAATATGTTGAGGAATATATTCCTCATGTAGATCCTCCATCCCCCAAGCAATGATCCATAAAAAGTGAGTTACCTCCCAACATGGCAACTCCTGACAATCATCTTCCACCTTTGGCTCCTGCAATATAGGTGGGCTGAAAATCTGATCTTGGTAGACAAAGTAGCCTACCCCACGCTGTCCTCCTCTCCACTTAGGATAAGTGTACAGTATATGTTGATCCTAGGATGCAATAAAGTTGCCTTACAGTAGCAAGATGAAGACTAGACCTCCAAATATCTCTTCTCCAGCGTTATGAAACATGCTGCCCAAAATCATCTCATATGTGATGAGTTGGTAGTCATCACCATATGAAATCCAACCAATCATATGGCTCACCTCAAATGGAAACAAATGTGTTGCTGTAGTGGCCACATGTCCTCTCATGCTCCCATTAGAACATGCAGTCCAAATAATGTGGGAGATTTTATCCCCCAAGGGACACATCCAACCAATGTGCCTTTCCCCCAATCATGCTCTCATCAAATACAAAGACATCAAAATTATAATGAACCATAATGAAAACCATGCTTGCTGTCATATGTAGCAAGGGAGAAAGACAATGGTCCCCCAACTGTAACCGATGCAGTTTGACCTTCAACTGCATAAGAGTATGACAAAAGGTGTGGCCTCTCAACCACTTGCTTGTTGTCCGACTCTCCTCAAATGTATGGAGGAAGTGAATGATATATGCTGTAAGGTTAGTAGGTACTCCAAAATACATTTCCTCCCCAATTCCTCCTAGGGAGTGGTCACCAATAGTGCTCATGGCCTCAAGTAGACCATGGGGTCCAAAAAGAAGAATGCCCCTCCTTGGAGCAACATCCTGTACATATATGGTTAAGGGAAGAATATATAAATAATCATGAAAATAAACAATTCCCTTACCATAATTTCTGCCCATGCAAATGGAGTGGCTCAAAAATGAGTCTCCCCTCATCCTCAAAGAGAAAAGATATGGTTGTGCGGACTCCTCCATCTGCACATGATCTATGCATCTCCTCATATGCTAATCTGTCAATATCATGCAAGCAAGATGATCCTGGGGATACTCGACCAACAATCCAAGGCTCCCACATGGATCCAACCTCTATAGTGACAGCGTTGATGATCCCTCATGAAGAGCATCTGTCATATGGTCATCTCCTCCTTTAACATTTCTCATGCCAAAGATGAAAATTGGAAGGTTGCTAACCTTCCCCTGCTACTTCTACCATAGCGCAGAATCTGAAATGAAACTGGGTGGAAATGATATTGATGGAATGGCCCCCTCCTCCTTGAGTTTGCCCAAGACTCTGAACACTATGTAGTTGTCTCCCAAGGTCTCCACTCTTCTGAAAACAATGAGTGGTGCCCCAACATGTGAAGCATCTCCCATCAGCTAGTGATCTAGTGGTCTACCTAGCAGAGTGTCTCCATGTAGTAAGACATCATCCTCAAGGGGTGACTACATAGATGGATGAACAAGTCTGTCCATGCTTGCATTGTGCAATCTAATCACCCTCTTAGGCGCATCATCCTCCAACCATGAGCAGGGATGTGTACTCCTCATCTCAAGATGTTGGGTCTTCTCCCTAATTCCTCCTTGTGTCTTGATGGTGATACACCTCCTCAAAAATGGCACATGTGTGCCTTGATCTCCATGCATGAGATCCTGGGGACTTCCTCGCAAGAATGCAAGAGTCCTTCTCCTTGGAGCAAGAGCTCCTCCTTCCTCTACATGAGGCACTAGATAGTCTTTGGATAGCACTACACTGTTACCCTCGGCTCCCTAAACATCATTAGGCAACCCTCTAACAATGATGCTGCAAATATGGAATCTCTCCCAAAGTGGAAGCAGTTCCTGATCATCAAAAGCCAAGGAGTATCCACTTTACACCATGATAGTGCCATCTCCTACTCCTGCAACATTGTACATCATGTGAGAGCACATATGCCTTTTCTCTCTCCAACACCACCCAAGCAAAAAAATCCTTTGCTGCCTCCTCCTTCTCTTAGGAAGAGAGCATGCCAAGTGATGGCCAAACTCCATCAAGAGTAACCAGTGCAGCCAAGCCTCCTACTACCCATTATCATAAATCTGCAAGTGGCTCACTAGCCCCTTGCTCCTTCTCCACCACATCCACTCAACAAGGTGTGGATGTCTCCTTCCTTCCTTCATCCTGGTACTCCTCCCTTGAGGACTACCTTCATCCCATATCAAACCTCTACATTTCAAGGGATTTTGAAATACAAATCTCCTGAGGATCAATTTGACCCTATGAGGATCCAAATAGTTGGTAGGAAAAAACCTCCCATCATGATATGTGTGGCACAAGGAATGTCCACCACAGTCATGAGAGAAGTTATCCATTCGAAGATGTCCCCCATATCCTATTTGTTCCCGTGAGAAGGAAAATCCCTCCTCCAACTATTGAAGAACCTTGCACTCCAAAAAGTGCGAGAGTGCACCTCCATTGAAATCTCTCTGTGAGATCTCCTTTGCATCACTGCTCTTGCACATCGCAATATCATTATGTTGCTCTAGGTCCCCTGTATGCAATGATGTAGACCCATCCAAGGTGTTTTCTGAAATGATAAGAAATGGATCTCCAATCATACCTTGGTGAAACTTGGAAGCTCCTTGCAAGGTTGCAAGTGTTGCTTCCCCATGAGTATTGTGTTGTGTTGATTAATCTGTCTTGCGGACAAGACCGATCTCCCTAGTACTAAAAGTATCTAGCAACAAACAGCTAAAATAAACTAATCTTTCTCTAAGCATATATTATCTACAAAAAGCTCTATACAGGTGTAAAAGACTTACCGTATTTCCAGCGCTTGTTTGAAGTCATTGTTTTCCCTCGTGCACTTGAAGGATTTTTCCTCATAAACCTGCAGTCACAAACAAGAAAAATATTACATAGCACCTGTATAGAAATCATCATAAACCATGCTTAACATAGTGATCAAGGAATCTATGAAATAAACCATTAAATGACAACTTATTGAGAAAAATGAGTATATTTGTATTAATTTCAAAAGAAGGAAAACCTTACAACCTAAGCCTTGATGTTGCACAGGCCTTCCCGGGGTCCGAAGCAGGAGTCTCCTCTACTTTCATAAGCTCTGCACTCCTCCAACCAAGACAAATAGAGATATGTAATCTCTCCTCACAAAAGTCTTAGTTAACTGAGTCTGAATCTCAACAGCACTTCAACTCAATCACACATAAAGCTTGAACTCCAATTCTCAATCTCCAAAATCTAACCATTTGAGGCTACCCAATGCCTCCTTTTATAGAGCAGATGAGGAGGTTAAGATTCCACCTTTGTAGGGATAGAATCCTCCTTCAAAGGGATAGACTCCTAACATCAAGGGATTAGTTCCTTAAGGTGAGGGATACATGCACCTTATCAAAGCGTACTCATCCCCAAAAATTCTCATCTAGAACCTTCTAGAATTGACCTCAAACCAACATTTTAACTTTACTTTCTCGCCTTTTTGAGTTTGGAGGGGGTACGCAGGCATTCTTAAGGAAGACTTCATTCTAGAACGCAGGTAATCCATGCATTACCTGCGTACCCAAGCCAGGAATGCAGGCAGGCTCCATGTTACCTGTGTACCCATTCTTTCAGAGGTTTTTAGGGTTTTTCTTCTTGTTTCAGGGCTTGACAAGAGGAGTAAAGGTTTTAAGACTTGTAGAAGAGGCATGTATGAATGTTAATGAGCTCATACAGTTAGCAGAATGTCAAGGTGACAGTTTTTAGTGTAACATATTGCCCCCTAAAGTGCGAAGTTTGAAATAGATGAAGATGAAGTCTGTCATATATGAAGAGTGAAGTACTTTATCGTTTCAAGGATCATCCTGTGGACACCCCATTCAGAACCTGTAAAAACATTCAATGAAAAATATATATATGTAAACATATCATCGCTGAGGTAGGCATTCCCATACTCAGATAAAAAACTAACTAAACTTGTTCTGATACAGAAATGATTTTAATATTACATCAATAGTGTAGACACAGCACGGGCGAAGCCATCTGTAACGAATAGTCTACTGTATAATAATAAAACTCCTCACATCCTGGATGGTGGAAACTAGATCCAGGGTCTTGATTTCTGCTTCCCGAACTAGTAAGATTCTATCCATGCGATTAAATGTGTTGAAGTCGAACATGGTAGAAACCAGGTGATTACCGGTCAATGATGCGAACTGTTAACAAGTGTGAGAGAAACCACCAGTAATGTCAATGGCTCTCAAAGTACTCAGTACAATCCATGAAATGTGAATGAATGAGCTGAAGTCAAACATGTCACAGAATCATTCGATCGAAGGTCAATGATGCAACTTGTCGTCGAAGGCGAGAAAACCTGCCATTGAGGCATATAGATTTCAAGGTATTGACGATTTCTGGATCAACTTCCTAGATAAAGAGTTGTCGTCGATAGAAAGTGATCCGCCGTAGGCAAGCCCACAACATGAAATCATAGATCAAGTTTTGAAGAAATATATTGGCAAGGATTGACTCAAGGATGGTCAAAATGGAAGACAAATATTTCGCAAATGAATGGTTTGTTTGAACTGTCCTCTTGAACACATAATGACACTACATATGGCTTGATGACAATTGACCCAAACTTAATACCCAAAAATTGACTGAAGACTTTCAATATGGTTTGATTAAATATTAGGCAAAGAATTTCCCAACCCAGGTGAACAAAAAATGTCATGTTCAAGAGTGGTTAACAATTTTTTGAAAATCAAAATGTAACAAACGGGTTCGCTTTTCTCTTTTCCCCCACCATTTCTGGTAAGTACCTCTTTATTTTTGACAAGCTCGAGGAGGATAACATTTTCCTGTTTATAAGCTTATCCTTTGGATGAGTCCAACTTAGTTTAAGATTCGAACCCTAAGAAGGAGTGGTTCGTTCCTATTTAAAATTGAACAGGTCCTTTACTGTTAAGTTTTAATGAGTCCAGTATAGGAGAAACTCGGTGTTTTTCAAGTTTAGGGAGTCAGAAGAAAAAACTTAAGAAAACTCCATGGGTGTACTGTTTCATAAATTTAGTCTCTCGAGCCCGAAAAAGGATAAAATAATGCGGGAGAGAACTCTGTTGACTGTAATTAGTCAACGTATACCTTTTTCGTAAATAGTCCATTTCAGTCCGTAAAAGGGGTAAAATTATACTAAAGGGACGATCATTCATTTACTTTAACGACTTTGAATAATCAAGTGCTCGGCAATCTTTTCATTTTTAAAGAGTCTAAAAAGGGCTTAAAAGAGAACTCAATATTTCGCTTTTTCGTAAGTTTTTGACGAGTTCGAAAAAGGGATAAAAATGTACTCATGGTTTTCACTTTTTCGTAAGTTTCAACGAGTTCAAGAAAGGGATAAAAATATACTCCTGTGGCCGACTTTCAATTTAATTTACGAGCAGGAAAAGATGGAAAGAACTCAGCATTTTCATGTGTTTTACGAGAGTGAAAGATAGCAAAATAATCTCAGGATTTTCATGAGTTTAACAAGTCTTGAAAATAACCGAAATTGACTCAAGATAGGTTTCATTTTTACAAAAGCTTGAAACAGAGAAAAACTATGCTTCAGAGTGGTTTCATTTTTACACAATCTTGAAATAGAGAGAAAACTGTGCTTGATGCCCCCTAAGCGTAACTGCTAGAGCGCATGCCCCCTCAGCTTCATTTCATTCAACTAAGTACACTGCTGGTAATTAATAGCTGGATGGAATGAAGGTTCATTTACGAGATCATATGAAAGACTTGACCTAAAACTATAAGAAAATTATGCAAAAACTGAAATAACTAACCTAAATATATGACTTAACATTTACGAGACTAGTCAAAGACTCGACTCAATTAGGGGAGGATTTTTTTCATTTTTTAATGAGCTTGAAACAAGAAAAGAACTATGCTCATGGAAACATGTTTCCTTTTTTAACAAGGTTGACATAGTAACAGGAACCATCCTCATATCTACTCTCTACAATCTACCTATATAACCTACTGATTCATTTTTTTAATGAGGTTGACACAGGAAAAGAACTGTCCTCATACCTGATTCATTTTTTAACGAGGTTGACTCAGTAACAGGAACTATCCTCTTAAACTACTTTCTAAAATCTACCTATATAACCTACTGATTCATTTTTTTAACGAGGTTGACACAGGAAAAGAATTGTCCTCATACTTGATTCATTTTGTAATGACGTTGACACAGGAAAAGAACTTTCCTCTTGGAAGCTTGTTTCATTTTTTTAACGAGCTTGACACAAGAAAAGGAACTATGCTCTGACCAACTGATTCATGTTTTAATGAGGTTGACACAGTAAAAGGAACTATCCTCACACAAAATGTTTCATTTTTTTTAATAAGGTTGACTCAGTAACATGAACTCTCCTCATACTCACTGATTCATTTTTTAACTAGGTTGACACAGTAAAAGGAACTATCCTCAGACTCACTGATTCCTTTTTTAACGAGGTTGACACAGTAAAAGGAACTATCCTCAAACTCACTGATTCATTTTTTAACGAGGTTGACTCAGTAAAAGGAACTATCCTCAGACTCACTGATTCATTTTTTAACGAGGTTGACACAGTAAAAAGAACTATCCTCAGACTCACTGATTCATTTTTTAACGAGGTTGACACAGTAAAAGGAACTATCCTCAAAAAATTGATCATGGCTTCCAACTGGAAGAAACACATGTTAATGGAAACACCTTCATCATGGATTCCAAGAGGTCTTCATCAGATGGAAGAAAATTTATATGAAAGGAAGACATGTCAAGGGACTCAAAAGGGATAAAAACATCACGTTCAAATAATCCCATAGAGTTTTCCATGTCAGTTACCGGATTTAAGTCAAAATAAGACGAGCAAACAGTGAGAAGCTCGCTTACATCAGTAACTGAAAACATGGGACCAGTTGCCACATAATTACCCCGTGGTGGGGTAGATACCACTTGCGTATGAGGAACATTTAGGGATGTTGGATAATTGGTAGTCGAATCAAGACTAGCGAATGAAAGATGGTCTACAGTCACAATGTTTCCATTGTGAGGGAAAGACATCATGCAAAAGAGTGTCGATACGACAGCTTTCATTGCATAGAAATAGTCTCGCCCAAAGAGTAAATTGAAATCCAAGGGACCTCGAACTACCATAAGATCAATACAGACAGTTTTACCTTCCAAAGTAATAGAAAACCTAGGAAGGATCACTAAAGGTTCACTAATGGTTTTGTTAAAAGCTTTCATATTCTGCGTAATAGGCACAAGCTGAGGGGAACCCAAAGCTTTCCAAGAAGTTGAGGATAAAATACTAACAGAAGCACCTTCATCTACCTGTGTGCGGTGTATGTCCCTACCACCAAACTTCACAGTGATTTGAAAAGGGATGGAGGAAGGAAGATGAGGTTCTGTTGTCAGTTTATTACAATTAAAGGAAAAGACCTCAGTATTTGGAGGGGGTTCTGTAGAAACAGGTGAAATGCCCCCTGGCATAGAAGAATATGATGTAACAAGAAGAACCTGAGCGGTATGAAGTTCACTCTCTACAGGGAGAATCGGATCGATCGAATGTGAAATCGAATCGACCACTTGATCAACTAATGGATCATCAACCTGAGTGATATGAGTTTCACTCTCCAACGGAAGAGGGGGATCAGCTGTACTTGAAATTAGATCAATCACTCTGTCAATTGACGGTAGGTTGGGAGAAAGTTTACGGTAACCAGTTGGAAATTCTTGCTATGGAACAGTAAGGTTTTCCAATAATTTTGAGGCTTCATCCATGTGAGGGAAAATGTGAGTTTGATGACTCCCTTTGCATAATTTACAAGGAAACCTAACTTTACCCTTTTTCCCAAGATCTTGACTATCACTAGTTGATGGATCAACAGAAAGTTGATGCGATTTTTCTGACCATACTTCCAAGACCTTTGGAATACCAGGACAATTGATAAGGAAGTGGTCACCCTTACAAATCCTGCAAGGGTATTTGGGTTTACTATGCATGTTGGAGGTTTCCTCAACACAACTAACACTTACAGCCATGGTTGGTTGGTTGACTTCTTTCTTACCTTGCTTCTTCTTCTTCTTCTTCCCTTTCTTCTTCTTCTTAGCCACATGGTTACTAGCGTCAAGGCTTTTACCAAGCGAAGAGGAAGAAATGGAGGAAGAAATATTAGGCGAAGAAGGTAAAGGGTCAATAGAAGGTTGGTGATGTTGAGATGGTGAACTCTGTTGAAGTGAAGCATCTGGTTGAGGTGGAACAATTGGAGTATTTGGGGCCAACGAAGTTGAAAATAACCATATCGGTAAACCTATTGTAAATCTAGGTAATGAAAAAGTAGCCATATAAGGAGGACCAACATTTCCAAAGCAAGGAAAAGTACTAGGATTCTCGTTAAGAGGGGTTCCTTGGTTGGTAAATTTCGGAACAGTTGCCATTATATTCAACTTCAGTGAATTTTATTAACAATTTAAAACTAAAATTAACAATTCAAAATTCACACCTAACAATTAAAATTCACAATTCACACCTATGGTCTCTAAAAGTAAAAACAAACAAATTAACACGCGCTATCAAATCTAGGAGTCAAACCACACACAAACAATAACTTCCCATACTAAAAACACTAGTTGGTGATGAAATCCAACATCGTAGAATTTAATACAGAAAGGGCAGTTGGAACAGTTATCCTGACAACCTGCTTAATGAAACAGACTGGCACAAGTTTCCTCACAAAACCATCTCGTGTGAAGAGAACCCCCTAGAGAGTCCAAGTGAGTCTAGTCGATGTCTGCTCCAGGTACAGTGAGATCTTTCCTTCACCGTCACCTTAGGAAATAATCTTAAGTTTTTGGACACTAAGGTTACCAACAATAACAAATACAACTGGGGGAACAGTCTACGATCCGATCCCACGTGCAAGGGCAGAGTAACAAAGCTCAATCCCCTTGAAGGCTCCTCGACATGGTTAATCCGAGGTTTACCGACAAGTGACCCCAGGCTCCTCGACAATGGTTAATCTGAGGTTTATCGTTTGTAATGCGCGCAAAATATTCTATCTTTCCCAATGAAACAGAATTGATTGTCTCAAAGGTTCGGACATGATCTCGTGATTGACTTCTTTAAGAGAAGCTTCCCAGATTGTACCAATTACAATTGGATTTATTTCCTACCGCAAGATTTATCTACTTGTTTGTTTTAGTTGCTTTGGAAAGTTAACTAAAACCTATTCCAAAGCACTAATCCTGAGCTAGATTGGTGGAAAGAGCCCTAAAAATGTAAAAATTACTAGATGAATTTTAATTAAGCGCTGTGTTATTTAGGCTGTTATTACTCAAAAGGGTAAATGGATATGAAACCAATGGTGTTATGACCTGACCCAAAACTGAATGCAATCGAATATGATAATGTAATATTTTCAATTTGATGAATCCTAACTAAAGTAAGGAGAGAGTTTCCATTCACTTCTAACAATGCAAAAATTGATCACTAAGAGAAAATATAACAAATTCTCTAATGCACTAATTTCATCAATAAAAACAAATGCAAATCAATTCCAAAACATTTTTTTATTTTTGTGTTTTTAAAACAAACATAAAAACATCTAAATTCAAATAAAATAAAATTGATCTAAATCTACGATTGATTTTTCAGAATGTAAACTATGCAGTTGTAATCTATGCATAATTCACATGAAAAGTATGCAAATGTAATCTATGCACATTTTTCATTCATATTCTGAAAATGAGAATTCTAATTATGCAAATGTGATCTATGCAAGAGAATTCTCAAACACAAGATGATTCTAATGTAATCTAAGAACCAATCAAGTGCAAGTCAAGAAAATCGGGTGAGAGTTCCAAAGATCAAAAAACACTCCAAGGTGATTAACACTCATACACAATTTAGCCCCCCCAAACTTCCAAGTAATGACCAAAGGAAATCAAATTAAGAATTTCTCAAAAATGAGATTCAAAACACCCAATTAACTTAACGGAGATTGATGAGATGAAGAATTTGCTGAAAGAAACTCATAAACAATGATTTTTGACAGAAAAATACAGATCTGGGTAGATGCTAAGAATCCTAAATTAAATCTAAACTAAACTGGAAAAAAGAAATCTGTAGTTTTTCCAAAATTTTAATAGGTTTCGCAAACTCCTAGAAGTAACAGGTGCAGTCCCGCACTGTTTACTTAAGGAAAGTGCGAAATTTCCCACACTGTGCAAAAGAACAAAGTGCGGTCCCCATAAAAGTTAAAGAAAAACATAAAAGATTTCAAAATTTCCAAAAACAGAGAAAAACTAGACTATCCAAGAAGATATCCATCAATAAAAAACCAGGAAAAACTTTTCCTCAAATCAAAATAAAAGAGAACCAAAAACAACAAGTTCTTTCCCCAGCAGAGTCGCCAATTTGTTGTGTGGATTAATCTGTCTTGCGGAGAAGACCGATCTCCCTAGTACTAAAAGTATCTAGCAACAAACAGCCAAATAAACTAATATTTCTCTAAGCATATATGATCTACAAAAAGCTCTATACAGGTGTAAAAGACTTACCGTATGTCCAACACTTGTTTGAAGTCGTTGTTGTCCCTCGTGCACTTGAAGGAGTTTTCCTCATAAACCTGCAGTCACAAACAAGAAAAATATTACATAGCACCTGTATAGAAATCATCATAAACCATGCTTATCATAGTGATCAAGGAATCTATGAAATAAACCATTAACCAACAACTTATTGAGAAAAATGAGTATATTTGTATTAATTTCAAAAGAAGGAAAAACTTACAACTTGAGCCTTGATGTTGCACAGGCCTTCCCGAGGTCCGAAGCAGGAGTCTCCTCTACTTTGATAAGCTCTTCACTCCTCCAACCAAAACGAATAGAGGTATGTAACCTCTCCTCACAAAATTCTTAGTTAACTGAGTCTGAATCTCAACAACACTTCAACTCAATCACACATAAAGCTTGAACTCCAATTCTCAATCTACAAAATCTAACCATTTGAGGCTACCCAATGCCTCCTTTTATAGAGCAGATGAGTAGGTTAGAATTCCACCTTTGTAGGGATAGAATACTCCTTCAAAGGGATAGAATCCTGACAGCAAGGGATTAGTTCCTTAAGGTGAGGGATACATGCACCTTATCAAAGCGTACTCATCCCCAAAAATTCTCATCTAGAACCTTCTAGAATTGACCTCAAACCAACTTTTTAACTTTACTTTCTCGCCTTTTTGAGTTTGGAGGGGGTACGCATGAATTCTTAAGGAATATTGCCTTCTAGAACGCAAGTAAGCCATGCATTACCTCTGTACCCAAGCCAGGAATGCAGGCAGGCTCCATGTTACCTGCATACCCATTCTTTCAGAGGTTTTTAGGGTTTTTCTTCTTGTTTCGGGGCTTTACATGAGGAGTAAAGGTTTTAAGACTTGTATAAGAGGTATGTATGAGTGTTAATGAGCTCATACAGTTATCATAATGTCAAGGTGACAGTTTTTAGTGTAACATATTGGCCTCCCAAACTGCTGAAGATGAAGGCTGCTCCTTGATGGTCTCAACAGTGTTGGTACATGCCTCATCAAATGGTGTTGAGGGCTCCTCCCTCTTTTTTCCAAATCTAGTGATCAATCATTGAGAAAACTCAACAAGATTTGAAACACTTGCATGGTCTAGATGGCTGATCCACCAAATCTTTGCTTCACCTTCTCAGTGCAGCACTGCAACTTCTACTGCCTCTTTGTCTACTATAGTATGTACCAGGAAAAAGGCCTCTAGCTTCTTTGCCCAAACTTCTACTGCACATGTGAGTGATCCATCAAATGTGGACAATAGAAATCTATTGCCTCTCATCATTCCGTGGCTTTGGAGTCTTTCTTCTTCTTTCTGCTGAATAAACTGTGGAAAAGATAAAGTCTCTTGGGAGACTCTAGGGTTGGCTCAGTATTTAGCCAGGTACTCACTTAGAATGTTGAATTCCAAGTGTCTTCCATGCTTCTGCTCTACTTCTTTGTGAGAATAGTAAGTGCATGGTCCTTCCTCTTCTCCTCCTTCAATCTTCCTAACCTCCTTGGAGAGGTCTCCTCTAGATTTGAAAATAGATGAGAGAAATTTCATCTTCTTCATCCTTGGGCTCTCCACTTCTGAAATTTGAACTTCACAGGCTGTGCCAAGTTCGATGCTCTGATACCACTCTAATGTTCCTTTTTCAGGAATGTCAGCAATCAACAATCTATTCCAGAGATTGACTGAAGGGGCATTTACCAGATATGTCACCTTCTCAAGGAAGTGTGAGATCCAGAGGCTATCTAGCCCTTTTCAGACTTTGTCTATAGAGCTTCTTGAAGAATCCCACTCAAAAGTGAGCTACATCAATATGCAAAAAAATACATGAAGAGAAACCTGCTTCAATCTTAGAAAATGATAAAAGAACTCATAGCCATCGTATTAGCTCATAGCAGCAAAATATGTGTATAATATATTAAGGGAAAGAGCACTCAAGAGAGGGAATGATCAACCTCAAAGAATAAGTAAATGAAAGCATGAAATATACTGCTGCATAAACTGCCCTAGCTATGATTGCACAGTCTTATGGAGACACTACTAAATACAAATGTGAAATATGATGATATCGCAATATAGCTCAAGAAATGAGGGGGAGTGTGCTCTCAACCCCTAAAAAAAATAATACAATGATGATACAACAATCCTCAAGAGGATTGGCTACACTAGATGCATAGAATGGAAAAATACCAAAATGCCGGAGTTGCTGGGTAGCAGCAGCGACTCATAATGAAAATAAAAGGAGATGGTAGAATCTGCTCTACCATCTGAATCAATCTCCTGCAAAGGATTTCTGGAGTGCAAGGCTGATCCCAACACTGGAAATCTCTCCCTCCAATGTGATGGTGAAAACCTCCACTACAAATTAACTCTAAGATAACACAGTCTATGGAAGGGACTGCACTAATGAAGATGGGAGAAAGCTTGGCCTGCTACCAAAATCTACAAATGAGCTCAGTAACACTCCTCAATGATATCTCCACTAAATGAAGACTCCTTTCTCTACAAATCAAGTCCCGGAGTGATGTGGTGAAAGTCTCCACTGCAACCCCAGCAACACAATTCCTTCTTGCTGCAAGAATAACGCTGTGATGGAAGAGAATGCTTTGGCCTTGAGCCAAGATGTGGAGAAAGCTGAATATAAATTCCTCAAGAGGCCTCTCATGAGGAGGAAGGAATCCTAAACAGGAATTACCCCAGCAACTCTGTTGAACAACAGAGTATGCTCCTTGTCTCTCAAGACAACGAAATCAATAATCCATTCATGAGCAAAAATGGTTGTCTTGCCCTCCTCTTATGCAATTGTGAGCTCCCTCTCCATGGGCCCCAATTCATTAGGGTTTTCCTTCTCAAGGAATCTTCCCTCCTTCTCTATTGCGTTGTACCGCAATGTGCTTTCCACCTCATAGCCTCACAGTTTGACTTTGGTTAACTTGACCTAGCCACTTTGCAAAATCTCCCCTTTTCACACATGGAGGTGTGAAATCAAATACAAAGATGATCCCTTCTCATAATATGAGGGATTTTATTGTGATTTTCATTATTCATGGGTCTCCTTACCCATTTATTTTCCTCGTATGTGAAATTAGCAAAAATTGATGTTCCAATTATCTGCAAGAAAATTTTGGAACATTACAAATCATATCTGACTCTGATTACTAAGTCTTCCAAAGACTTAATCCTTGAATCCTTGGCCAAAGAAGACATTTTTTCCATCTTGAGCTATGACTGGATATTTGCTAAAGAAACCTGCAATTTGGACAAACTCATACCAACGTTAGTCAGTGTAGATGAAATCATTTTACTTGTCTATTTGTGCATCTCAATTTGATCAATGGGATGCATGTCTTTAATATAAAATTCAAATGCAGTATTTTTATAATATGTTGTTGTCTTGAGCTGTGGAATTTGTGCTTGGAGAAAAGCCATATGCATTTTTCCCTTCTCAGAGTGAAAGGTTGACAACAATCTACTATGAGAGTTGGAAGTCTACTTCTAGAACTGATATATGTATTGGTATTCAAAACTTCATTCTTAAATTTAATCTCCCTGAATGTATCAAATGTTCTCTTCTATTTCTCCCTTATGACAATTATGTCGGTTTGAATAGTTTGTTGCTGATCCTGTGAAGCTGTAGAGGTGGTATGAGAGAGTGTGTTCTGGCCACCTACTTGTGAGGAAGTAGGTGTCTCTTTGGTGATGATAATGACTTCTTGCTCTGAGTCCTTTCTTGGGTTTACCTTGGGATTGAGCTTAGTCCTCTTCCTGTACATGATTTTAAATTATTTTCTGGAAGTGTTAGTCGCTTAAGATGACTCTAATTATCTTATATTTTTTCCTTATTTCTCCTGTGGAACAGGAGTCTGTGATGTTGAAGTTCAAACCAATTGTTCCTCGGCCTCTTATAGAGTGTTCTGAGTCCATTCTAGATGGTTCATGTACCTCTCAATTTCTGGTCTGTGTGAACGAATGTAAGGTGAAGATTTTTTCTCTACCCTTAGCTTAGAGATGGTACCTAATGGATCATATGACCATGTAAAACTAAGGTTGAATTGCATTTATTTCATCAATTTGTCTTCTTCCTCCCATGATGCTCTATTGTTACAAATGAAGGGCCCTATCTATGTTTTGATCCTGAATTGAAATTTTTTCTTTGTAGACACAAAATGAACCTCATCGACATTGAGAATTTTCCTGATGTATTATAAAGCAAAAATCCTCATTGGGAGGAATTTTGGGAGCTTATAT
Organism: Pinus albicaulis; assembly: GCA_034641835.2. Lineage (NCBI taxonomy): Eukaryota > Viridiplantae > Streptophyta > Pinopsida > Pinales > Pinaceae > Pinus > Pinus albicaulis. The sequence goes on along the minus strand of CM076583.1, from coordinate 701,171,386 downwards.
GGGGCAAGCTCACATCCATATATCCTTATTTCTATGTAATTTTGGTAAAGATACGAGTATCATGTTTTGGTTTGGTCTAATAACTGCAAGATTTCCCTGATTTCTTCATTGATTCTTGGCTCTGAATTGTTGCTTAGAAGGTTGAGTGCTGGATGTACAAACAGTTCTAAGAATTGTTTGTATGAGTATTATTTTTCCTCCTTCATTGCCATTGTAGTCCAGAAGATTGCCGATTGTTGATTTATATCATCATCCAACTTTTGCAATGCAAACTTGAACCTATATCCCTAAAAATATAAAAACATATATACTAAAACAAAGGCATATTTAAATACATCTTCAATTTGGAATTTGACAAATTTTTCATGGATGGAATCTGCTATGAATTGGATAAAGTTGAATAAGATGGAAGGCTTAAAATCTGTGGAGAAAATGGAAAGGAATCCTATAATGCCCTCATCTAACCACTGATCTGAGTAATAACATAGGAGGTACGACATAACTGCAATGAATTTTTTGGCTCTATCAAGGGAAATGGAGGATGAATAGGGAGCATTTTTCTTGGGTAGTTGGGCATCTTTGGCTAGAAAACGGTCAAGGGTTTTATCCCTTTTTACAAAATCCAGTTTCCGATATAATTTAGTGAGTGCTTCTTGAGAGAAACGGGTAGCATTTTCTCTGATAGGGGCCTGCATCATTTGGTCGATTGGGAAGTTATGGTGATTAAATCTCTATTGTAGGGGCAATAATAGCTTTGTGGTTGGTTACATAACAAGCTTGACATTTCCTGATGAATTGAGGGGCACCGTGGGTGTGGGGAAATATGTAGTGGGGAAAATTGGACTCCCACAATCCAATATCATCAGACTTGTCAATGAATTTGTCTTCAAGCCAACAATACATTTCAAATAACTCAAAATCACACAGGGTTTCATGGATTTTATAATCCTTGTCCACCAACGGTAGGTGATCAAGGTCAACTAGGGGATAGAGCAATGGATTTACATGTTATTCATGTCCCTTTTTCTTAGGAGGCATGTTCGGATCAGGTTTTTACAGTGAATGAGGGTTTATGATAGAAAAATGGGGGTCAGGACTGTGTAAAATATTTGAGATTAGGAAGAAGCTGCGACAACTGCAAAGAGTACTTTGATAGTGACCAAACTAGTTGTTATGACGTTTTTTCAACCTACAAAAAACATGTATAGAGCAGAGAAAATGGTAAGGTAAAGGATTAAAAGTTGAGCAGACATTGATTTATACATAGTTTGATCGTTTTCCCATTGAGAGTGGCGCGGATCCATTGGATTAGTGGTCAGTGATGAATTAAATTCATAGACGGTTGTATTATCGCGGGAAAGAATTTAATTGGCAACAATATGATCTAGGTGGTGTGATATGATGTGCGCTCAATGGGAAGATTGGAAATTTTTATATGGCGGGGAAAATGCTTTTCAGAGGGGGTCCAAAGTAGTAAGCTATTTAAGCAGCGAGGGGGTGCGAAATGATGAGAAGGTGCCACGTTAGTGTGGGCCCAAAACACAAAACCACTTTTTTTGGACTCCCCCTCATGCCCCCCCCCCCCCCCCCCACTGGTAAAGTTCGAATGGAGAGGGGGGTCCGAAAAATGATAAGGGTTGTCAGATGGAAGAGTGGGAGGTCGGATGAGAGGAGATGTGATGTTAGGTTAACTTGCAGTGACGGGATTTGTTGAGATGTTTTGTTAGGTAGTGAGGGTTTGATAAAGGTGAAAACTTAGGATAATGAATTATATGTCCAAACTTGACATTAATGTGCCCGGTCAATTTAAACTTAGGATAAAACATTTACCCTTTTTCCTTCTCATGTGCATGAAATAACTTTGAATTTTAAACCTAGGATAAAAAATTTCATTCTTTTCAAAGCTATAACACAACTTCTACCTACCCTTTCATTTTCAAATCTTTTTCAAAGCTAACATTTTTTAATCTTATTTCCTTAGGGTACATTTAAGCTAGAAAATCCACATATCTTTTTTTTATATAAAAATCTAACCTACTCTATCACTTATTTCTCCTATTGATTTTGATTAGACTGTTGAATCAACCTCATTTTCTACGTAATTGTCAAGATTAAACCTTTTGAAATTTTTTTATTTAGTAATCTAATTAACATAAAATTCAAAATTGTTCCATCATGATTAAGCTGTATGATTGGAAAAAAATATATATTTATTGTGGCATTTTAAGACAAACTTCACACAATTTTATTGGATTTTAACATAAAGGAAACTAATTGAACAGTAGTGGCATTTAAATTTGCAATACTTCTAGTATTATTTTTATTTTTATTTTGTGGGGTTTTATTCTCTTTTATTATTTTTTCACTTTTTTTTTTTTTTTTTGTATTTTTTCTTCATATTCATTTTCTTTTTGACATACCCTCTTTTTATTTTCTTTTATATATACTTTTTTTGTAAATCATTTTCAAATTGAAAATTATTTACAATGTAAAATAACAAATATGAAATACTCAATCACCTTCAGATCCTATAAAATATAGGACCCTAAGAGATACACCACTTAGTAGGCATTATATGTGGGCCACATTTAACATTAGTAGGGGGTATTTTAGTGGAATTACTTCTCTCCAAGGTCCCTTATTCTAATTTTAAGGAGGGGATTTGTTGTGAATAGGGAAAACCCTATTTTGAGCTTTTCATAAATCAAATCACTATTATATCTTGTATTTGACTAACTTATTTGGTTATTACCCAAAGAAAAATTCAACATTATATTTGTGGTAAGCATCCATAAACCCACTCTTATATGTATTCTAGCCATTATAGGCCCTCTATTGAGTTAGGTATATATAAACCTACTTACAACCATCTTCATCATTTCCCTTTGTGGCCTTGACCACTTTTTCAAATTAAAGGGTGGTGTTAAGAATAGTTTGATATACATGTGTGGCCATGACCATCTCATATTGTGTCATTACTGCATTTGGTTAGGCACTAATCATTGCTAAGGCCATAACCTATTGTACTACCAGTTATGGTTAAGACTAATCTAGCCAAATTTGATATGTAGGATTAATAATCTTATTGATAAATGTGCTGTACTACCAGTTATGGTTAAGACTAATCTAGCCAAATTTGATATGTAGGATTAATAATCTTATTGATAAATGTGCTCTACTTGTGTGGGTCCGTAATTAATTTTGGAAATATTTCCTACTTGATTTGTGTATAAATATATAACTTCCACCTTATTTGTAAATAATACTTTTCTCCTTCTGGATTTTCTCAGACAAGTCTATCACAAATTACTGAGTAGAAATAGACTGATCTATAATACAACTTTCTACTTCATCAACCTTCTATAAAGACTTCAAAGAAAAATCTTTAACTACTAAACAACTATACTGTACAGAATTCAATGCCTTATTTACATCATTCAAAGAAACTTTCAATTGATCCATTTGGTTCTTTACAACAGAAGCGTTAGCAAAATTTTTTTCTAATCTTGTGAGGGTAGTGTTAGTCCAGTTTATTTGTTCACTTACAGTCTGGACTCTTCTTTCAATTCCTACCAGGTTTTCCTTTTGCACTATAGGGTAGGCATTAGCCGAATTTTGTCCTTCACCTAGGACAATTGCTTTGAAAGGAGGATAGCTGGTGGTTGTTTCTAGCTTACTACCATCAATTGCTATCCATGAATGACCAATAGACGATGTAGGTTCATTCATTAATACAACTTCTGATTCTTTAACCTTTTTCCAAGAGTAGAAAGAAATCCAAGTCTTTCTTTCTTCCATATATTGTTTCCATTATAAGGCTAAAGCTTTCTTTTGTTCTGGAGTATGGCTGACAGCAAATTCATCTGCTTCTGGCTGAGTAAAAAAATCCCAATTTATCATCTTCTTCATCCATTGAGCAGGGATTCTGTGTTTCTCACAACCAGCCTTTAGTGTATAAAACTTCTGGATTTCTGGGACATATGGTCTTTTGACATCTTCTGGCAGATCTTTAAATCTGCATTCTGGGATCAGAAAATCCTTTTGATTGTAATACCCTAGACCATGGTTATCCTTATGGGATTTCATATTCATGAATATCTCAGTGAGTCTGGGATCTTCATCTTGCAGAGAAGGAACTAGGTGCATCATAAGCACATGGTCATCTTCATGGGGAAAAGGGATATCAGAACATTTCGGATTCGGACAGGGGGTGACTGATGTAGCCAGAGGTGCATCACCTGTTCTAGGATTATGGTTCTGATGTCTAATGACCATTTCAGCAAGATGTTTGAGATTTACAGACTGATGGCATTGAGGGCATTCAACTTGTAATGGATTAAAATTGAGTAATAAAGAAAACTCAAACAAAGATGTACGATGACAAGAAGTATTTACAATATTGGAACATGCAGTATCAAATGAATTAGGAGGTATATACAGTGGAGACTTTTTACATTCTGCGTCAATCCTACACCTGTCTATTATAGATCTTCTTGGGAAAGATAAAGTGGCTGAGGATTGATTTTCAGAAATATTTGCAGAAGTAATTTTTTGTATGGAGAGAGGCTTTGGATTTGGTACTATCCAGTGTTTAGGAAAAGACAGATCTTCCCATTTGATGGCTTGGTGTTCAACCTTTTGGTTCTTTGCATCTGTCATGACTACAACACTGGTTTTAGACTCTCGGCTGAGGGCATGGAGGACTGCTGGAAATAAAGTACTAGTGTGACGGAAACAACCTCTGAACTGAATGGCGATATTGTTTCTTCTTTTCTTCATATCAAATCCAGTGGTCTGGATTTGCAGTTGTAGGATATCGGCCAATGTTTCATCAAACACATTTATAGAGAATTTGGGATAACAATCAAACCAGACTGGGCCATTTGATAATGGTGCAAATATTCCTCCAATGAGGGAATCAGTGTACTTATTATGTGTTAGATCTCTTACAGTTGCTAAAAAATATGTCTCTACCCCTTGATGGATAAGGGATTGGATTCCCACTCTGATCCATCCAAGATGCAGGAATTTAGTTCCCAGCTTTCTAGCTTCTGCTTGAAGCTCCTTGGGATTTATCAAAGGGATTAACTGTACACGGTCATATCTTTCTTCTATTGAGCTTATGGATTCCTTAATTGTGATTGTGGTGGCGGCTTTCAAGTGCCAAACTCCCAGATCATTATAAACCTAAGACGCAGAGATCTTGGGTAGAACCCATCTAGCCTGAGGCTCAGTTTCTTCGTACAAATGCTCTGACTCATTTATTACTCGACTACTACTAGAAGCAAACATTTCACTAAGAGGGTCTTGTTGAGCTTTATCTTGCTCTTCAAGTTCTTGGAAAGATACAGATTTTCTGAAAGGGTCCATTTATACTTCAGAAAATAAAGAGAGAATGATTATAAGAACTGACCTTTTCACGAACCAGTTGAAAAATTGTACTGGCTCTGATACTAATTTTACTGCAGGGACCTCTCACATAGGTTTGCACTACAAACTGCTCAACAGGCAGACTAACTCACTGAGTTTCTTCTTGCTCCTTTAAGAGACCCTATGCGAACCCATACACGAACCTAATATCACGTTCACACTTCTTTCAACTCTCTCTGCGGCTTCCTTCACCTTTTCTGGCCTACTCCATGTCCCTTGGTGATTTTGCGAACGTCTGGCGAACTTTCGGCGATAAAAAAGAAAACAATACTACCTCAGTGGACATTCATAAAGCTCAGATTTACACTTGTTCTCATGTGGAATAAATACTTCTCTCTTTATTGATATTCAAAAATGATTTTACAATCAGATTACAGACTTATGGACTTTAGATCTCTTTCCAGAGATTGACTGTAGTGGCATTTACCAGATTTGCTGCTCAATAAATGAGCGAGCGATACTGGAGGCTTTCTGGCCAGTTGCAAACTCTGTCTAATACCAATTTTACTGCAGGGACCTCTCACACAGGTTTTCACTGCAAACTGCTCAACAAGCAGACTGGCTCACTGAGTTTCTTCTTGCTCCTTTAAGAGACCCTATGCGAACCCATACACGAACCTAATATCACGTTCACACTTCTTTCGGCTCTCTCCGCGGCTTCCTTCACCTTTTCTGGCCTACTCCGTGTCCCTCTGTGATTTCGCGAATGTCTGGCGAACTTTCGGCAATAAAAAATAAAACAATACTACCTCAGTGGACATTCATAAAGCTCAGAGTTATAGTTGTTCTCATGCGGAATAAATACTTATCTCTTTATTGATATTCAAAAATGATTTTACAATCAGATTACAGAATTATGGACTTCATATCTCTTTCTAGAGATTGATTGCAGTGGCATTTACCAGATTTGCTGCTCAATAAATGAGCGAGCGATACTGGAGGCTTTCTGGCCAGTTGCAAACTCTGTCTAAGAGAAAAAACACACCAATTTTACAGACAGACTCAATCTATGATCAGGCCACTTTAGGTTCTTGCCTATGTCGAGCACATAGACACGCAGGCTTCTCTGATCACCTAAGGACTTGAGTCTTAGCACCGTGATGCAAGCAGATCGCAAAACTTTACGCAGATGCAGAGCAGGGAGCTTCGGCTCGACTCAGACTCAAACATAAATGACTCTAGACTCTAGACTCTCCGAATGTGAATGCCAAACAATGAGCCTGAACCCTCCTTATATAGGAAAAGAGGGGGGACAAACATTCGTTTGGTCCGTCGGATTGTTGACACGGGGAGGAGAATCATGGCTTTCGGGTAACATCGAAGTGACATCCACACCGAGATTCGTCCGTCCGACACTAACATGTGAAGTGTGTGTACATAACACAGTGGATACCTTATCTGTACAAGGCCCATGAGGAAACATAATAATTATATACAGAGAGGATTCTTTTCGGACAGGTGAAAAGCCCTCGGGAAAAGACCTGTCACTGTAAACCTGTGACTGGGTATTATTACACTATGGATACTTTTGTTTTAGCGAAATCCACTAGAACCGCTTGTACTGGTTTCAGCCTGATCAAGGATAGTAATTCCGGGAAACCGGAGTCTTGGATACAGATCATCGTCCCAAGCTTTTGTGTAAATTCTTCTGACAATCATGGGTTTATTTAAAATGATCTGATGTTTTACTTTGGTTAGAACCAACCATTGTAATTTCCTTTTCTTGTAGCAATTTAATATTGGATTTACAAGTTTATACTCAAGTTGGCTCAAATCATGGACTGTTTGACACTGACTATGAAAGCATTCTCCCCAAGTGCTTTCTAGACAATCATTGCATTGGCTTTGAAAATATGATTCATAGTAAACGAGATCCATGCCATATGCACTTAGTCCATAATCAAACCACCAGTCACATGTCTAGGGGCAAGCATAGTGGGATTGGTTTATCCAGGTAGGTCCAAATATGAGCTTGGTGTGGTGAGTTTCACCGCGCCCATCCTTATTCAGCAGATCCCACCATAGTTGTTTGTATCCTGCAAAATTGTAAACTGTGTTAGGAAAAATCAAGTCAGGATTATTACCTGGCCATGTCTGGTATCTTCCTCCAATATACTCTCCAGGCCACCTTGTCTGGTTGATTGTATAAGACTTATAGTAGATTCTTGTTCTGTCACTTCCACCAGTACAAATGACTGACAGATCACAAAAATATTACGAGAGGGACCTTTCTACTTCATAGGAGGAGGTCATACTTGTGGAATATATCATGTCATGTATCCACTTATTTCCTTTGGGGTAGACCCGCCTTTCAGGTACAAGATGCATAATATCAGTGTGGCTATGTAGATTTGCATCAAGTACTTTTGTGTTTCGGAGTTTCCATGTAGGCCTCCATTTCTTTTTGTACATAGCCCATGATTCATCATCTGAAATAGACCTGAGTGTCTCTTTTTGCTGTGCATGATCCCATTCTGTGATGATAACCATAACATGGTTATGATTTTCTTCTGCTTGTTCCTGTTCTTGATGTTGGATGAATTCTCTGCTAATAAAGTCTGGTAGAGAATTATCAATTCCCTTAATATGCTCGACCTTAAAGTCAAAATTAGCAAAAAAAGCTTTCCATCTTGCAAATTTAGCATCTTCAGGGTTTTTGATAGTTTTATTCAAAACTTTATCTAAGGCCTTAGCATCGGTCCTTAGCAAGAAGAATCTATTACCTAGATGAATAGAGAACTTACTGACACAGTTCTAGGCAGCTTTAACTTCTTGTTCTATTGTGGAGTAATTCTTCTCAGCTTTACTCCATGTTCCAGATGCATACTGCACAACTCTTTCTTCTTCTTTCATACTTTTGTCAGTAGGTCTTTGTTTGAGCACACCCCCCCAACCAATATTGCTGGCATCTGATTCTACAATTTTGAAATATCCATCTTCTGCAACATGAAGAATGGGGAGCTTTCTTACCTTAGCCTTGATTTGTCTGATTGATTCTGTATGAGCTTTTTTCCAAGGCTTAGGATTCTTTCTGAGTCTCTGGTTTAGGAGAGACCTTTCAATTGCACAATTTGGATAAAAATTGCTTACATAATTTAAACAGCCCAAAAATCTTTGCAGTTGGGTTTTATCCAGAATGATGTCTGGAAATTTATCTGCAAACTCAATAGCATGATTCTGAAAAGCAATTAATCCATTCTCTATAGTGTGCCCCAAGAATTTTATATTAGTCTTACACAATTCCATCTTTCTTACTTAATACTAAGCCATTTTTCTTTACTAATCTCATAAAAATCTTTAGATGCCTGAAGTGATCTTGAAGATTTTTTGAGAATATTAGGAGATCATCAATGTATGCTAGGAGCCATTCTGTGTAAGGTTTAAAAATAGGATCCATTACCTTCTGGAACTTAGAAGGTGCATGCTTCAGTCCGAATTCCATCACATTCCATTCATAGTGGCCTCCAGGAATGCTGAATGCAGTTTTCCACTTGTCTTTTTCTGCTATAGCCACTTGCCAGAAGCCAGACTTCAGGTCAAACTTAGAAAATATCTTGGCTCCTGCTATCCTTCACAAAAAATCTCCCTTATGTGGAATAGGATAAGTATCATTTGCAAGAACAGAATTAAGAGGTTTATAGTTAATTACTAACATGGGGATACCTCTTATCTGTTCACTCCTCTTATTCACATAAAAGCCATAGCAGTTCCAGGGACTGCTTGACTCTCTGATCAGCTTTCTCTGCAACAGCTGATTTATTTATTTCTCACAAAGCTCTCGGTATTCTTTGTTCATGGGAATGGCTCTGGATTTGCATGGTCTAACCGTATATTCTTCTTTGTAGGGCAACTCAATACTATGCTATTTGCGGTGCCAAAATGCATTTGGCTCCTCTGCACAGTAGTGTTCTTCAAACTGCTTCTATAGTTTAGCAATTTTTTTCTGAACTATTGCAGAACTTAACTGATCTTCAATTCTAATCAGGTTCTTGTGATCTTTCAGTTCTGCAAGACTGTCTTCTGCTTTTTCGAGTTCCTGCATGGCTTGTACCATGGTGGATATTCTATGCTTGGAAACATAAGGCAGCTCAATTCTTTTTCCTTTTCCATCAAAAGTAGGCATTGTGATGAAATATCTTGCCTTATTATTTTTGGTTCTCCATGAACCATGAGGCTCTACAGCTGCAAGGAAAACATTTCCTAAGATGCAGTCAACAGGAATATCAGCCACAGCAAATTGTGCTTTTAAACAATGGGAATCAAAACAAACCATGGCTTTAGGAATCTCATATTCAAGTGTTTTGTCCCCTAATCCCACAATTTTTCTTTTTGCTTTAGCCCAAAACTTTGAGGGGACATCCTTCTTATCAAGGATATTTACATCTGCGCCTGAATCAATTAATGTAGTTACATTATAGGTCTTACCATGCACCAAAATATTTACCTTGACATGATGGCGCTAGTATTCGACAGTGAGAACCCACATTTCTTTGAATCCAAAAACAGGATCAGTTTTTCCTTCAGCAATTTCAACCTTTGGTTGTTCAGGAGAAAAATATGAAGGAGTTCCATGAATAATATAGTTAGTATTTCTGCCTGAAACAGGATGAACTTCTTCATATTTACCCTTTTCTAATTCAAATAATTTGAATTTGAGGGCAGAAATTTCACCTTTCAGTAAGTGTATCTCCCTACTCACCTCCCCCAAAGTGAGTGCACGAACTTTGCTTTGCTGATGTTGACGGAGATAACTTTTGGTGTTCTGCTCATAAGAAGTATCCAAGAACAAAGACTTCTTAGAGGGTTTTGCAGAGGAGGAAGCACCTGAGGACTGCATAAAAGCATCAAGAAGCCTGGTCTTTAAATCACCATCGTCCATGGCTCAGATCTGAGAAAAAAATTTCATATCATCTTCTGTGGTTTGAGCCATGAGAACTTTAACTTTTTCTGTAAATTCTCCTGCAAGCTTTTCATCAGAGGAAAAACCAGAATCTGATGAAGAACAATGTTCACATTGACAATTATCTGAATCAACACATTCACAATAAGCATGAACTTCTTCAATATCAGATTCAGAAGAAGAATAGTCAGAATTAGAAACATAAGAAGAATCTTCTTGGGCTTGTTGGGTCATCAAGCAGGGGCAATCTTCTGTTTTGTGAAAACTAGAGCCACATCTGCCACATTTATCTTCAGTTTTAACTTGTTGTTTGCCTTTATATTTCTGTTGGGATTTTTGTCCCAAACCTTTTCTTGATTCTTTAGCATCAAGACATAAATTTGCTGTGTGTCCTGTCTTTCCACATATCCAACAAGCTATCTGTTGCATCCTTTTTAGGTTGACATCTTTAGGATGAATATCGTGTGGCTCATAATAATGAGTCTTTGGGACATATTTAGAGGAGCGTCCCTTGTGAGCAGGTTTTCGGTAAGGCTTGCGAGGTTTTGCAACGGCAGACAGTCTTTTGCTGTGTCTGTGATAAGTATAAGGCTGATAACTTCTGGAAGTCTTTTTAGCCTTTTTCTTTATTTTGCGCCTTTTTACAATGGGTCATCAATTGTGATCCCATACCTGCTGCAAAAAGATTTAGTACCAGGCAATCTATTCAATTTATCAATAGATTTATTTATTTTAGAACTGGTACAAAGAGTAATCAATACTCTAGTTATTATGCTGTACATCTGACCCCATAAATATGTTTCTAGTGGCAACTGGAAAGCATCCTGTAATTTGAGAATGTCTACCAGCTTGGAAGGCAATGTTGCAAGGTAGACTTGCTTCCAGAGAATGTTCTTGAGATCCTTAACCATGAAAATTCTTTGCATCCAATCTCTATGGAAATCTTCATACTAGTTAATATTGCGACACTTCAGATTCATGAGGATCATATATAATTATAATAATAATTGATGATTAATAACTACTATTTGATAATTAATAGTTAATATTTAATATTTATTCAACATTCACTCAAAGGACATTGGTCAAATCTATTCACTCTCACGATCAGTCAATGTTTATATGGATATATCATCATGAGATAAATGTAATCATCAATTCACTCAATTATTAATTATACATATTCTATTGTGAATATCTCTATCAATCAACATTAAACAAAAAAATCTACTTACTACATTGGTATTTGAGCCAATTCATGGGTTTTCATCGCTATTTATTGTACAATTAATTGTACAACCTTAAATGATCCATTGTACAGCCACCATTGCATATTATATTTTAAATATAGTAAAATTCAATGCCTCTATCCAATTCAATTGTAAATTCATATCCTAGTTATCATTTTCAATTATGTACATTCATATTACCATTGCAATTCACGTCCTATGTTCATATCGTCATCTATATATGCATATATCTGCATGATCATTGCAAACCATGCTCCATTTTTCGTACGACTGTCCATTGCTACTATACGACTCACCATACCTGTACTTAGTCATCATTGTAAATAGTAGACTCCACTCTTATTTTACTTTTTTATTTTTTAATATACATTCATACCCAAAGTTCCATCTGTACATAAGGTTGTCTTTCAATTTCCTTTTGATATGATTTATCCGGAATATACTATGCATAGAAGGAAAGCTACTTATGATATAAAAAGTTAAAAAGAAAGAATGGAATCAAGTCATGAAAATAATAAATAATTAATTATAGGTGTACTTTGATATAGATATGAAGTTAATGGTCTAAGGTATTTGATCTACAATGTGGAAAAAATGAAAAAAAAGAGAGTTGAATGATAAAATCAATAGAGTATTGGAAAATGATAACAAAATTGATGTGCTGATAGAATGAGAAAATGAAATTGGTAGATTAATGAAATTTTTCATTAATCAATGTAAAAAACAACTATGAATGAGGGGTGATGATACAGATGAAGTAATGAATATACATAATTTCACACTGAAATAATTGACCAATTCACCAATGGGTAGATGAATTATTTGTAGAACCCTTATCCTACTAAAGATAACCATGAAATATGGGAAAAAAAGTGATCATAGACTTCAAAAAGCACTATAATTATTATTTAAGGTAGTATTCATAAGTCAATATTTCAAGGTAGAGATTATCATAAATTTAAAGAAAATTTATTGAAATATGACATTAAGGAACATAAAGAAGTTGTCATATAAGTCAACAAAATGGAGGGAATATATATATATATATATATATATTTTTTTTTTTTTTGATATATTCAATGCATATTCTAAAATTTTATAATAAGATTTATTTATTAAATTTGAGTTTTTAGATATTTCCACGCAGTACGTTTTTAGTTAATTTTTTTTTTTTTTATATGTAATGCAATTACACTCGTTTTATTACATTTAATTAGCTAAATTCTCTTTCTTTGGATTAAATATTAACATTTTAGTTTTTAAAATGTATTATTTGGTTTTTCTTGTCATATTTTTATTAATTAAGAATAGTATGTTATTGTAAGTCATAAGGTCTTATTTTGAGCTTTAGCTAGATTACTTTAACGATTATTAAAATAAAATAAAATAAATGAGATGTTTCAAATGTCTAATTGCATATGACATTTTATGTTCATTTATGTTTTTGTTTGGCATCATGCGTAAGATTAATGTGTTGATTAATTAATTTCCATCCCTTCATAGTTTGCGTCAAAGTACGTACATTAAAAATTTTTATCGAGAAGATTGAGATGGCATATTAAATAAATGGTAAACATTACTCTAAGAGATGTTCATCAAACAAATCTTAGAGTTTATATCAATCAATAAATAATGTCGATGGAAGAGTCAAGACCATTCTACCGTGGGGACTAAAAAACTTACGGATATGTGACCACAATTGAATCTCATAAATATCAGAATGTACACATGGAAAATTAAAACAGATTTGATTTGATTTGAAGGTACAATGCAGTAAATCTTCTTGTGGTCATTATAAAATAAAATGTGAAATATTTTAACTAATAAAACTTTGTATAAATTAATTTAAAAAATATTTAATCTTTATTTTTTAGAAATTAATTTAAAAATTATTATAGAAAATATTAAACTTTAAATAAGTCTTAAATTTTTTAGTCAAAGAGAAAGTAATAGTTAGTCAATGAAAAATTTAATATGTTATATGTTGCGTGGGACACGTATAATAATAAATAGCTTATCAATTAAAAATTAAAAAGTTAGCAAACACTTCTAGCATCCAAACATATCCAAAGTTTTGCATATATCCATATCCATTCCAATTCTAACCGATTCTCTAAAACTGAAATGGTGACACTACACTATTAACTTTGAAAGCTTCTCACCCTTAAATTTGCAGGGGCTTCTCTTCCCTTCCATCATCAAATTTGATGATTAAATAAGTGAATTATCATTTATTTGAAAGCTTGGTAACACATTCATTAATATAAATTAATTTAATATTAAAATATTATATTAAAATTTGTATATCTTATATTAAATTTATATTATATTTCAAAATTTTATTTATTTTAATTAAATTTATAATTAATAATTTTAATGGAAAATTTTAAACTTGTTTCCTTATGTTTAAGGAAAATAAGTTCTTAGTGAAATAAAAATGGTTTTAAGACATATTCTAGGCTCAAGACTCACAGGGATTTGGCATGAGTGAAAACCTGCCTCCTTACAGACTCCTAATGGGTAATTCCAAGTGGCGTGATTTTCCTTGAATAATAGTGATGAATTATCCCACATTTTCAGATAAAAGCCAATAACGATTTTCCTCACTACTAGTGTGTTGTTTTCCTTGAATAAGAATGATAAATTATCCCGTATTTGTGAATATAACCAATGGTGACTGTCCTCACTGCTAGTTTGACAACTTAATTATAGTAAATTTTCTCACTATTTGAGAAAATATTTTAAAACTCAAAACTTAAAAAAAATTATATTAATATTTATTTAATATATATTATATATATTTTTAACAATATACTAAATTTAATCACTTAATAATATTAAAAATATAAATTTATAATAATATAAAATTTTATTTAATACATCATTAACCTAGCTCTCATCCACCCCGTCTCCATTTAAACACAAATTGTATTCTTCATTTAAGATAACCCCAACACACATTGATATTATTACCAAGTACTCAAAAGTTGTTTCTATGAAAACGAAATAGTTTTATAATATTACAAGGAAGGAGATGAAGCATTTCTACTAGGATGTTCATGTGGTAGTTAACTTTAACTAAGAATTGACCATATTTAAGTTGAATTATTTAATAACACAACCACGTAAATATATGTTGATGCGTGTATATAAATCATATTACTAATTATTAGGTGTATTGTAGAGATTTACATTACTATTCATTATTATAAAAATATAATAATTATATAAGTAATAATTGTGTTTTATAATATTGGGTTTTAGTATTAGATTTTTAATATTGGGTTTTAATATTAGGGATTTAATATAAATAAGCATAATTTAAGTATTCAATTCAGTGATTAAATTTTAATTAACATTGAAACCCTAGTTTTAGCCCTAATATTATGTTCTTATAACTCTAGCTTTTATTTTTGTAACCTTAATTATTCTTCTAATTAACAATGATCCATACATTGATGATACACCATACCTGATCATTGGTCCTAAAGACCACTTTATCAAGATGTGTGCATGTTAATGTTGATATCATTAAAACCCTAATATTAATATTATAAGCATAATATATTATAAATACAATATATATTATAAACCTAATATTAAAATCGATATTATGTAACCCTAATATTATGAAACAAATATTATGAACCTAATATTAAACCCAATACTATAAACCCAATATTAAATCCTAATATTATTAACCTAACATTATAAACCCTAATATTAAATCCAATATTGAAAACCTAATATTATAAACCTTAATATTAAACCCAATATTAAATTGTATTATTAAACCCTAATTTTGTACTATCACAATGCGACTTTGTATAAATTACAATGTAATCTAACATTGTGACAATTATTTTCACATTGCGATAGTGTTTGTTACAATGCGACATTGGATAGATTTTGTACCATTCCAACATCAGAATATTAAACCATAATAGTAAACCCTGTCATTATAAACCCTAACGCTATAAAACAAATATTATAAACCCTAATATCAAACCCAATATTATAAACTCAATTTTAAACCCTAATTTTGTAATGTCAAAATGCAACATTGAATAAATTACAATGTAATCTAGCATTGTGACAATGATTGTCACATTGCGACAATGTTTGTCACAATACGCCGTTGGATATATTTTTGTAATTTTCCAATGTCACAATATTAAACCCTAATATTATAAACTCTAACATTATAAAACCAATATTACAAACTCTAATATTAAACCTAATACTAAACCTAATATTGTAAACCATAATATTAAAACCAAAATTAAAACCCATTATTAAACCCTAATTTTTTAATGTCACAATGCAACGTTGAATAAACTACAATGTAATGTAACATTGCGGTAATGTTTGTCACAATGCGACATTGGATAGATTTATGTACCATTTTAATATCACACTATTAAACCTTAATATTAAACCCGATAGTATAAACATAATACTATAAACCCTAATAATAAAACCAATATTATAATAGCATCATGTTCAACTATTTAATCAATGATTATCAAGGTTGAGTTTGTTTAACTATGTTCACTAATGTGGTTGACTACATTTGACTAATAATATTAATCGATAATAATGATAGGAGATTATGTTTGACCAAATATGAGGAGTGTAGACTGTCAAACATAGTCGAACATATTCAACAAAATTAGTGAATGTGGTTGACTAATTTTCTAATGTCGCAATGCAATGCTAAATAATTTTCAATGTAGTGTAACATTATGACAATGATTGTTGCATTGCGACAATTCTTGTCACAATGCGATGTTGGATAGATTTTTGAACCATTCTAAAATCACAACATGTTTTATTCTGAATATTAATAAATAATATTAATAAGAGATTATGTTTGACCGAGGTTGAAGATTACAGTCAACTATTTAAACATTGAATATAAACGTTGACATTATTTCACTATGATTGACTAATGTTGTTGACTACATTTGACCATTAATATTCATCCTTAATAATAATAGGTGATTATGTTCACTGAAATTGAAAAGTGTTGATTGTCAAACATAGTCAAGCATAGGCAACCACATTAGTAAATGTGGTTGACTAATTTTGTAATGTCACATTGCGATATTGGATTAATTGCAATATAATGTAACATTACAACAATGATTGTCACATTGAAATGTTGGATAGATTTAAGTACCATTCCAATGTCAAAATATTATTATTATTAGTTAACTTTATTAATATTAATATTGTTATTATTAAACATTAGTAATTATTTATAGTGACTAACCATGGTTGACTATGGTTGACCATTGTTGAACATGCTTGACTATGGTTTCCCATGTTCACTCTTTTTAAATATAACTGACAGTGCCTTGGATATGAATGAATATTTTAACAATTTTTTAACTATGGTTGATCAGAGTTGTCCATGTTCACCATGTTTAAACATCACTAACTATGTTTTGACTATGATTAACTATTATATGACTATGGTTTATCATGGTTTGACTATTCTTGATCATGATTAACTATGGTTGAATATGGTTTGACTATGATTGACCATCATTTGAAAAAGGTTTTCCTATATTAAACCATAGTCAAATATGATTGATTATAGCTAACCATGGTTCGAATACGATTATGACTATGGTTGATCATATTTTGACTATGGTTTATCTATAGTTGACCATGTCAAAAATAGTTAGCCATATTTAACATATATTAATATATAGAATAATTTGTAGTTAATACATTATAAATTTGTATATATATATATATATTTAATTGTGGTTCACGATTACTGAGTGGATGCTACATCCACGGGTAATAATATGGAGAAATCCAGCTGAAGGGATCTACCCATCAGCGTATCTGGTAGGAACTAACCCCAAGGACATCAATGATATTTGACCCCATCACCTCTCAATTGGCAAGGTACTTATCAATTGGAACAAAACCAATTGATTTATCCCTTGGGGATAGATTAAAATATTATTAATGTGGCATTAATGCTATATTAAACTATTATTAATGTTATTCTAATGTTATATTGATATTATTAATAATATATTAAGGTGTTAATAATGTTATATACATTTTAATATTATATTAATGTCATAATTAAATATTAGTGTTATATATAAAACCCCTAATTGATCCAGAGATTAAAAAAAAATGCTTAAAAATGAAAGTCTCAGAATCTCTAGAAACCAATGTCAATGTTCATCGTCTTGATTCCAATGACACTTCAGTCACCTCAATCTGACTTTTTATGAAGAAGTTATGGTGTTTTGAAGTTTTTGACGAATAAATAAAAAGTTAACATTAGGGTTAACAGGGTTGCTGATGGGGCAGTCTGTATAGATGACGTCATTAGTTGACTATGAAGGGTATGGTTGGTGATGGGAAAATTAGGTTTTGACATGTGGCATTGTCGTATAGGTTTCATTTGGCGCATTTAGGTTGGTTTTTCTTTATTTTTGAGGTGGCCCAATTAGAGGTTGTCGCGCGGAACAATGAGAGGGGGCCACGTGGCGTCTTGTGGTTGGCAAAAAAATTTATATCGATCCCGAAGGCCTCGATAGGGATTCAACCACCAAACATCCTACATAAAAAATTTGTGCCCTACCAGTTGTTGAGGTATAAAAGGTGTATTTTTAATACCTATTTATCCTACATTAATTATTAATCTGGGAACAAATTTTTATTTCAAGAGTGTACTCTATTTGAGGCGCAATTCAATCTAAGAGTAATGCCTTGCAATATGTATTACAGTGTTTCAAATACAAAAGTAAATGGATGCTTGAAAAAGAAATCTAACTACAACAACATAAATTCAAATGCTCTGAAATCCAACTATTCACTCAGCAAACATCAATCGAGGATACAGTAGCAATAACTCATTCCTCTAGAAATTGATGCAATTGAAATCAAACTAGAACAAGATGATCAATCTGGGAACGAGGAAGAAATAACCAGTGTTCTCTACAGTTGACAATCCTTCTTTAAAGAAATCAAAAGGAAATAGAAATTGAACTAAAGCTGCTATTGAAAGTAAACTATGAAAACTCTTTAAAAGAAAACTCTTGTAATTTGTAAACTAATTAATATGAAATGAAAAACAATGTAAATGGACAACAAACTATAATTAAAGGAATTGAACAGCAAATCCTATTTAATAAATTTGAACAACAAACTCTAATTAATGGGATCGCATGGAAAATTCTATTGAACAACAATCTGTAATGGACAACAATCAAACATAACAACAAGTGAATCAAATGTTGAACAACGTAGCTCTGTTAAAGCATAAAAATACAAGTAATTAAAATTCTTATTAAATTAGAAAGGTACCACAATGCAATTCACCAATGTAACATGCCAATATCAAATAAGCAATGAACAACAAACTGATTAACTTGCAAACTGTAATAAAAGTAAATATGAACTATCTCACAACAATAATGAAAAGATAGAGATACAAACAGCGGATCGATCCACCAGGGCTGGGCCCTCAACCACCGATGAAACGCTGCTGGGATCTACTCCAGAGCTAAGAAATGGAACATAGACGTGTTCTTGTATTAATCAAACATAAATAGCGTTTACATCAGTTGCTCTTCGATCACGAGAGTCAAGGAATTACAGAGTTACAAAAGAAATTCAATAATCATCAAATCATTGTCTTCATACATAATACATGCTCTCTTTTTATAATCAGAAAGAGGAGAAATTAAGTAGTAAATATGATCCCTCATAACAATATTGGATTGTCCC